>JARBWK010000021.1:8184058-8668719 GCA_030556195.1 Anolis apletophallus
CCCCATGCGCCAGCTGCGCGCGCCTCCCAAAGCACGGACATTTCTGCGCATGCGCGAATGTCCGCTGGGTCCCGAGCACGCCTGCGCGCTGGCTCCAAAGCCACAGGCACGCTCGGGACCCAGCGGACATTCGAGCATGCGCAGAAATGTCAGTGCTTTGGGAGGCGCGCCGCAGCCGTGCTGGGGAGGCGCGCCGCAGTCGGGCGCGTGGGGCTGGCTGTGCAGCAGCCGCAGAGGCGGAGGCGAGGTGGCGGCGGAGGCAGGGGTGGCGCAGCGGCGCCCCTCCCAGCCAGTGACGCCCCGCCCAGCCGGTCGCGCCCTACGCGGCCGCCATTGCGGGAATCGCAAAGGCCGGCTCTCTGGCGGACGCCCCCTTCCCTGCCAAGATCTAAACCGCACCAAGGCAGGGAAGGAGGGGTGGAGGGAACAGAACTTCCTCCTGTTCTCCAGGCTCTCTCTCCGCTTGTGAGAGAGATCCTGGGGAAACGGAGGAAAGCTCGGCCGGGCTGCTTCCAAAGCACCCGCCTCAGCTCTCAGCTGGCGAGAGGAGAAAGGAGGGTGCTGCTGCCCTCCAGTCTCCTCTCGCGAGTTGAGAACTGAGGAGGGGGAAAAACCCACCTAATAACGTGACCTTTACAAAAAATGGCGATCCCGGGTTCGGTTGTGAAACTTCACTTCCGGGTTGGACGCCGAGGGTCGATATAAGGTCAAAATAATTTCAAATACGAACTATTAACGGGTTTCAAAGTATTTAAATTGGAGATATCCACCCCTAGGGGATACTTTAATGCTTCTTAGATATGTCTACAACCAAACAAAACTAATTAAAAATGACAAAAAGGCTTGGAAACGTGAAAGCTGATTGGGAAATGTGTGTAAGTTACTTTGGGCATTTATTTCTTACTAGCTTGGGGACCCGGGTCATTTGAGAAAGACGTTGTGTGTCAAGGTGGGTCCTTATCAGATGTTTGTGTGGCTCGCAGTGGTTTCCGGAAGTTCGTGAAGGTACTGCAAGTCCCATCATCTGTGGTGTACCCTCCTCCAAGCTGCAGTAGGGTGTAGGGTGGGTCACAGGGGCCCTGTGTGCCAAGTTAGGTCTTGATCCATGATGAGCAGGAGTTGCAGTGGTATCATGAAATTAATGAAGGTACTGGAAGTCCCATCATCTGTGGCTCTTCCAAACAGCAGCAGGATGTTTAGTGGGTCATGGAGGCTCTGTCTGGCAAGTTTGGCCTTGATCCATTATTATTGGGAGTTGGAGCGGTATCATGAAATTAATGAAGGTACTGCAAGTCCCATCATCTGTGGCTCACCCTCTTCCAAACAGCAGCAGGATATAGAGTGGGTCATGGGGGCTCTGTGTGCCAAGTGTGGTCTTGTTCCTTCATTAGAAGGCGTTGGAGTGGTATAATGGAAGTAGTGAAGGCACTGCAAGTCCCATCATCTGTGGTGCAGCCTTCTCCAAAGTGCAGCAGGTCATGGAGGCTCTGTGTGGGCCTTTGGGTCTCATTATTGGATGAGGGTCACAGTGGTCTTAGGAAGTTAGTGAAGGTACTTCAAGTCCCATCATCCGTGGGCGCCCTCCCTCAAACTGCACCAGGATGTAGAGTGAGTGGGTTTGGGGGGGGGGGGGCGTGTGGCAAGTGTGGTCTTTTTCTGTGTTTTAAGGGGCCTAGTCAGGAGAAAGAAGAAAAGCAAGTCTTACTGTGAAAGAAAGCAGGCTGAGGCCTAGGCAGGAGAATCAAGTGGAGGAAGGGCTGCTGTGGGTGGAGGGCAAGGCCGAAAGGAAGCCTGTTTGCAAAGTTCTGTCTGCGAGAGGTTTGAGAATAGGGAAGGAGGAATGGTGGCCAATCAGAGCCGGTGTAGCAAATGCTGACTCTGTGCCAACCAATCATGGTGTTTGAGGCAATGGTGTCCAATCAGAGGCGGTTTAGCAATGAGGCAATGGTGGGCAATCAGAGGGGGTTTAGGAAATTCTGCCTCTGTGGCAACCAATCGTGATGTTTGAATGTAGGGGGTGGGACTTTAGAGGCCGGGAGCCAATCAGAACGCTGGCACATACAAACCCACAAACATACAAAAATACATACATACATACGAACTTTCAGCTTTATTATGTACTAGCTTGGGGACCCGGTGGTGCCCGGGTCATTTGAGAAGTGCAGCAGGGTGTAGAGTGGGTCATTGGGGGGTCCTGTGTGACAAGTTTGGTCTTGATCCATCAGTATTGGGAGTTACAGTGGTATCATGAAATTACTGAAGGTACTGGAAGTCCCATCATCTGTGGTTCAACCTCCCCCAAATTGCAGTAGGATGTATATTGGGTCACGGGGGCTCTGTGCGCCAAGTTTGATCTGTATTGGTGAATGGATGAGGGTTGTATTGTTTTTAGGAAGTGAGTGAAGGTACTTCAAGTCCCATCATCCGTGGTCCATCTCACACAGAACTTCATCAGGATGTTGAGTGGGTCATGAGGGCTCTGTGTGCCAGGTTTGGTGTTGATCAGTGATTGGATTAGGTTTGCAACAGTCTTGGAAAGTGAGGGAAGGTACTGCAAGTCCCATCATCCATGGTCTTCCCTCCTCCAAACTGCAGCAGGATGTAGAGTGGGTCATGGGGGCTCTGTGTGCCAAGTTTGATATTTCTCGGTCTTTGTTAGGGGCCACAATGGTCTTTGGGAAGCAAAGCGCTTGGAAGTACTACAAGTCCCATAATCCGTGGTCCATCTTTCCCAAACTGCACCAGGACGTAAAGGGCATCACATGGGGGTTATGTGTGCCAAGTTTGGTTCAGGTCCGGCTGAGGCCTAGTCAGGAGAATCAAGTTGAGGGAGCCTTACTGTGAATTCAGGCTGAGGCCTAGTTTTTAAAATCAGCTGAAGGAAGCGTTTTTGTAAAGAACTCTGTCTGGCACCTTTGAGATTTGGGATGTTGGAATGCTGGCCAATCCATGGTCCATCCTCCCTCAAACTGCACCAAGACGTAAAGTGGGTCTTGGGGGTTCTGTGTGCCAAGTTTGGTTTTGTTGTCTCATTGTTGGGGGCTGCAAAGTGTATTGGACCTAAACTCCCACCATGCCTGACTGCCTCAGGCCTTTTCCTTACTTCCCTCTGGCACTTTTGAGTCTCGGAATGTTCGCGTTGGCTGGCCAATGGGAGTTGTTTATGCAAATAACCCCACAGTGGGAGCCAATCCGAAAGCTGCCACATGTCCTTCCGCCCTTCCGCCCTCCGGACACATACAAACATTCAGCTTTATTAAGGTATACAGAGATAGAGGTCTGAAGAATACTTCCATAATTGCTCAGTGGTTTTTAATGCAAAATTGATAACACTATGTAACAAACATTTTAAAAGCCTGTTCCTGGCTTGAAAGTGTTGTTTCCTGTTCAATTGTACGGTACTTACTTTGAAAGTAGTTGTTTCTACTACAGAAACTTTGTTATTGTGGCAGAAACTATGTTGAATTGGTCGAGATTCAATGGGATACTTATTGAAAAACTGTAGCAATATGTGCTGCAGGATGTCTTTCCCGTAGAAACAAAATTCTGCAGTTTAATCAACTTTCTCCATGTTTTTATGATAGAACCAATTAGGAAGTGATGTTTATAAATCATTTTAATTGAGCATTCCAATCAGAAAGCATGCCTCGACCCAGAAGGAGAGGCCAATAATAATAATAATAATAATAATAATAAATAATAAAAGCTGCCGCTGGGGTGACGTCGCCCCTTCCCGGTGACGTCGCCCTACGCGCCTGCTTCCTTTGCCTAACGGACGAACCGGCCCTGCCTCCAATTGAGGGAGGGAGGAGGGAAGGGTGACGTTGCTTGGGCTACGCCCCATTCCCAGCAGCAGAAGCTTGCTTGTGCCTGATTGAGTCATGGTGGGAGTCATGGCGGATAGCAGCTCCCATCCCTGGCACCACTCTCCGCCATGACTCTGGCCCCTCGCTCGCTGAGGCTGCGCGGAGGAGGAGGAGGCGTGAGCGGTGGATGGGCTTCAGTGGGCGGGGCTGAAGCCCGTCCACCGCTCATGCTCCTCCTCCTCTTCGCGGCTTCAGCGAGCGAGGGGTGAGAGTCATGGCGGAGAGTGGTCCCCCCCGGCACCGCTCTCCGCCATGACTCCGCCCCGCTGAGGCTCGGAGGAGGAGGAGGAGTGTGAGCGGTGGATGGGCTTCAGTGGGCGGGGCTGAAGCCCGCTCCCATGAGAGTGGTCCACCGCATGGCTTCAGCGAGCGAGGGTGAGGGTCATGGCGGAGAGTGGGCACCGCTCTCCGCCATGAGAGGAGGAGGAGGAGGAGTGTGAGCGGTGGATGGGCTTCAGTGGGCGGGGCTGAAGCCCGTCCACCGCTCATGCTCCTCCTCCTCTTCGTGGCTTCAGCGAGCGAGGGGTGAGGGTCATGGCGGAGAGTGGTCCCCCCGGTACCGCTCTCCGCCATGACTCCGGCCCCTCGCTCGCTGAGGCTGCGCGGAGGAGGAGGAGGAGTGTGAGCGGTGGATGGGCTTCAGTGGGCGGGGCTGAAGCCCGTCCACCGCTCATGCTCCTCCTCCTCTTCGCGGCTTCAGCGAGCGAGGGGTGAGGGTCATGGCGGAGAGTGGTCCCCCGGCACCGCTCTCCGCCATGACTCCGGCCCCTCGCTGAGGCTGAGGCTGCGGAGGAGGAGGAGGAGTGTGAGCGGTGGATGGGCTTCAGTGGGCGGGGCTGAAGCCCGTCCACCGCTCATGCTCCTCCTCCTCTTCGCGGCTTCAGCGAGCGAGGGGTGAGGGTCATGGCGGAGAGTGGTCCCCCCGGCACCGCTCTCCGCCATGACTCCGGCCCCTCGCTCGCTGAGGCTGCGCGGAGGAGGAGGAGTGTGAGCGGTGGATGGGCTTCAGTGGGCGGGCTGAAGCCCGTCCACCGCTCATGCTCCTCCTCCTCTTCGCGCTTCAGCGAGCGAGGGGTGAGAGTCATGGCGGAGAGTGGTCCCCCCGGCACCGCTCTCCGCCATTACTCCGGCCGCTCGCTCGCTGAGGCTGCGCGGAGGAGGAGGAGTGTGAGCGGTGGATGGGCGTCAGTGGGCGGGGCTGAAGCCCGTCCACCGCTCATGCCCTCCTCCTCTCGCGGCTTCAGCGAGCCAGCGGTGAGAGTCATGGCGGAGAGTGGTCCCCCCGGCACCGCTCTCCGCCATGACTCCGGCCCCTCGCTCGCTGAGGCTGCGCGGAGGAGGAGGAGTGTGAGCGGTGGATGGGCTTCAGTGGGCGGGGCTGAAGCCCGTCCACCGCTCATGCTCCTCCTCCTCTTCGCGGCTTCAGCGAGCGAGGGGTGAGAGTCATGGCGGAGAGTGGCCCCCCCCCGGCACCGCTCTCCGCCATGACTCCGGCCCCTCGCTCGCTGAGGCTGCGCGGAGGAGGAGGAGGAGGAGTGTGAGCGGTGGATGGGCTTCAGTGGGCGGGGCTGAAGCCCGCCCACCGCTCATGCTCCTCCTCCTCTTCGCGGCCTCAGCGAGCGAGGGGTGAGAGTCATGGCGGAGAGTGGTCCCCGGCACCGCTCTCCGCCATGAGTCCTGGGAGGAGTGGCCCCTGCACCGCTCGCTGAGGCTGCGCGGAGGAGGAGCATGAGCAGTGGATGGGCTTCAGTGGGCGGGGCTGAAGCCCGTCCACCGCTCATGCTCCTCCTCCTCTTCGCGGCTTCAGCGAGCGAGGGGCCGGAGTCATGGCGGAGAGTGGCGCCGGGGATGGGGAATTGCCGCCTTCTCCCTCTCCCCCACCTCCCCTTTCGCCCGTGAGCCGCTACCCGTAGCAATGGGAGCGGCTGAGGCTGGTGGCGGTATCCTGGGCTTGGTGGCAGCCCCCGGCCTGCTCTACTTCCTGAGGGGCCCGCATGCCAAGTTTGGTCCAGATCCATCATTGTTTGTGTCCACAGTGCTCTCTGGATGTAGGTGAACTACAACTCCAAAACTCAAGGTCAATTAACTATCTGTATTACCATTGTTAGTTAGTGTCATTTTGTAACTGTAAATTCATTCTGGCCATTTGGTGGTGTAGGTTTCACACTGAGTGTATTTTTAAATGTTAAAAGTGTGTCATTTTGTGTCATTCTGGTTGGTGGTGTACCCCTGGATTTTTTAAATGTTAAAAGTGTGCCGCGCCTCAAAAAAGGTTGGGAAACACTGCTCTATGGCCAAAAGCATATTATTTCATTTGGTTCTTCTCCTCAGTTCCCAAGGCAGCTTAAAAGGCATTCGGGGGTGGAGAAGGGCGGGTTATAAATAATTAAAAAAATTAAGGCTCTTGGCTCTCCCCCAGTTGTTTCATCTTTGGCTTGGTCTAGACCAGGGCTGTCCAACTTCTACAGGCCCAAGGGCCGGAATTCCGGTCACTGATCACCTGGGGGGCCGAAGGGTCTGCCTCCGCCCCGGCTCCTCCCCCTCCCACCCCTCCCCCAGCTCCGCCCCCTCCCCGGCTCCAATTTACTTACAATTGACCTTGAGTTGAGGAGTTGTAGTTCACCTCCATCCAGAAAGCACTGTGGACTCAAATAATGATGGAACTGGACCAAACATGGCAAGAATATTCAATATACCCAAATGGGAACACTGGTGGATTTGGGGGAATGTTTCCTCCTACCTTTGAGTTATTTGAGTCCACTCTCAAATTGGGACACACCAAAAAAAACCCAAACACCTCAATGCCGTCGCAGGGCTTGATGGGGCCTCCTTTCCCAGAGGCGGGTGGAGAAGGCCCAAAGAGCTCCCTCCCTCCCTGAAGGGAAAACAAGCCACGGGGGCAGGCGCAAAGGAAGCCAGGTTGTGCCCTGCACGCGGGGGGGAGGCAGCACAACAAGGGGAGGGGCGCGGAGGAGGGGAAGGAAGCGTCACCAAGGAAACCCCCGCTGAGGGACCCCTCCCCCAACGTCCCACTGTTTTTAGATTGATTGATTCGAGCCAGGCCCTTCCTTACCCATACTGCAGGAGCCCCGCCACAGGGCCGAAGCACCAACGCCGCCGCCATCCCCAAAGAGTCCCGCTGGAGCTGAGGCCAAGCTCAGGCTGGGCGCGGCGGCTCTCCCATCGAGGGCCCTCCACAGGAAGAGGACGGAGCCAGGAGGGGCTTTCCCTGCCTCACTCCCCTCCTCCCTCTCTCTGAGGGAATGGGGCTGGCCTGGAAGCAGCCGCGAGGGAGGAGGAGGCGCGCGCCCAGGCCGGCCGCAAATCCCGTGGGACCCGAGATTTCGGCAGCTATTGCGAGACTACGCAGCCACAGACGGGATTTCGACCTCCCTTGAAATCCCGTCTGTGGCTGGCGTAGTCTCGCGATGCTTGCCTAAACCCGGAAGTAGGTATTTTTATTTTATTTTATTATTATTTTATTTGTATTTTATTAAAACAAGTTAGGGGGCCGGAGGGAAGGGGCTCGGGGGCCGTGTACGGCCCCAGGGCCGCCTGTTGGACAGCCCTGGTCTAGAAAATGCATTGACCTCAAAACGGTAATGCTGCTTGTCACACCATGCGATGTGGCTCGATCGAAGTGATAGATTTGCAGCCGGTTGCAAACGAAGGCTTGGAGGAAGGTGGAGGCAGTGAGCATTTTTATAAAGCTGTGGCGCTACTGAGCAAAACAGGAAGGCTTGGTTGAGGATAATGGGATCTGCTGTCAAAAGCATTTAGAGCAAGCTTGGGCCCTCCAAGTGTTCCAAAAGATGTCATATACCTGTAGTTGGAACTCATTAAATCCTGGAGTTTGGAGAGACTCCAAATGCCATCCAGGCCAAGCCTATTCTGTTATGTATGAAGACACGATCCAATCCCTCCTGATACATGGCCACCCAGAGATGAAGATGCCATCACTCTCCAAAGCAGGCCCGGATTAAGCCCTTTTGGCACCCAAGGCCAGTGTTTTTCAACCTTTCTTGGGCCGCGGCACACTTTTTACATTTACAAAATCCTGGGGCACACCACCAAACAAAATGACACAAAATGACACTCTAACACAGTAATACGTATAGTTAATATGTTTTTAAATGTATTTATACACTCAGTGTGAAACCTGGGCCTGTTTTGATGAACACAACATATATATGACTTCCTCTCACATATTTATACATGGATATCATGTCTTCTCTCAGCCTTCTCTTCTTCAGGCTAAACATGCCCAGCTCTTCAAGCCACTCCTCATAGAGCTTGTTCTCCAGACCTTTGTGAAATTTCACCCTGAGTGAAACTTGCTTCCAGTTAACTATGGATGTCATGAAGCTGTTATAAACTGTTCCTTGGGGGGGAGGCAACTCTCGAAAAATCCAGTAAAATAGTAAAACAAAAAATTCCAAGTGGAGAGGCTCAATTTGTTTCTTGGAAACCTGTGAGGGGGCTTCTAGGAGTGGGGAGAGTGCCAATTTCCCACGGCACACCTGATGATCGCTCACGGCACACTAGTGTGCCACGGCACACTGGTTGGGAAGCACTGCCCTAGGCCACACTTTGGAATTACACCCCCAAACCAACCTCTACCGGGCACGAGGAGGAGGAAGGAAGGGAAGCCCCGCCCCCGGGTCCTGGGGCCTAGGAGGGTGATGTGTGCCTCCTGTGAGGACAGCTGCCATCATGTCCTGGGCGCCCATGAGGTTGGAGGGAATCATAGGGTGCGAATGGAGTCGGAAGTGTCTGTGCTGGGCTCTCACCGGGGCCTCTTTGGCCCGGGGGGGGGCGTGGCCGGCGTGGGGAGGAGTGGGGCGCTCGCCCTCCGGCTGCATCACAGCCGTGCGTGCGTGCCGGGCATCGTGCCGTATGCACAGGAGGGGGCTTTGGGGAGTGGCCGAGCCAGCTCGAGGAGAAGCGGGCCCTCATGGTGGCGTGGAGGAGGAGGCCGAGGAGGAGTGCGCCGCCGCCATGAGGGCCAGAGGGTGAGGGAGGGCTGCCCCGGACCCCAAGGCCTCACCTTCACATGGGGAAGGCAGAGAAGGGAGGCCAGGGAGGGAGTCCGCCGCTGAGCTGAGCTGAGGGGCCTCCAGGCCGGGCCTTGGCCCTCCTCACTAGGCCTCGCGGGGGCGGCGAGGGGGGCCGCCATTCCCTCCTTTCCCGCCCCCTTGCAGCGCTCTCCCCCCGCCCTCCCCAGAGAGAGAGAGAGAGAGTCATCTTCATGCCGCGTGTTGCGGGTTTTTTAATATTATTATTTTTGTTTGTGTGAACTGCGCCCCCCTCCTGGCTTGCGCCCCTAGGCCATAGCCTAGTGTGACCCAACACAAAAGGTAGAAGAGTACCCGGAGGTAATATCCTAAGTACTCAGTGCAGTGCACGACCAACAAGGTCATAAGCAAAAATATATGTCATTTATTATGTTCCCAAAATAGAAAAATAGTTAGGCAATGGACCTCCAAAGACCTTACCAACCAGTGAAATATCACTATATAGTGAGAACGAAGCACAAGCCACGGATACACTGAATGCAATAACAGTAGATTACCTCAATGGTACAAGCAATACAAATATAAATGAAAATACAAGCATGTCTTGCAGGGGCTCTTCAAATGAGGATGCTCCCTGGGCGAGTGGTGATATTTCACTGGTTGGTACTTCTTTGGAGGCCCATTGCCTCACTATTTTTCTATTTTGGGAACATAATAAATGACATATATTTTTGCTTATGACCTTGTTGGTCGTGCACTGCACTGAGTACTTAGGATATTACCTCCGGGTACTCTTCTTCCTTTTGTGTTGGGTTGCATTTCAGGCACCATAGCCTTATTCTTTTTGTGTTTTGTGCATAGCCTAGTGTGGCCTTATGGATAATCCGGGCCTGCTCCAAAGGCAGCATATTCCATCATCAGACAGCTCATGAAGTTCTTCCTAACCCTTTTCACTGTAGCTTGAACCTATTGGATTGTGTCCCTGTCTGTTGAGCAAGCTACAACAAGCTTGGCGTAACATCCTTTCAAAGATGTAAACATGGCTTCCATGTTCCTTGACAACCATATGTTCTTTGAGCGCCTCATTGGGATCCATGCTTTCCAGAGCTTGGGCCATTCCGATGGTCCTTCTCTGTACACCGTCCAGCTTTCCATTATCTTTGCGAATTGTGGATGTGCCCCGAACCGGACACATCATTCCTTCTTACTAGAATTGAATGGGTCCATGCAGGGCCGTAGCCAGGATTTTGATTCGGGGTGAGTTTCTTCGGGGCTGAGACTGGGTGGAAGAGGGTCTACCCTAGCAAACCTTTTGTATTGTTATCCCAATAACCCCATTAATGTGGGATATAATGAGCATGGTGATCAGATCATGATATGAATAAACATAACAGTTTAAATCAGTGCTGTCCAACTTCTGGCGGGTCCAGGGCCGGATAAGAGGTCACTGATGACCTGCGGGCCGCTCAGCCCCGCCCCAGGCCCCACCCCAGCCCAGGCCCCGCCCCCTCCTAAAGCCGCCGAAGAAGGGCAGAAGGTGGCGCCAACGGCAGCGCGTCACAGGCCTGGCGTGACGCGCTGCCCCTTGGCACCGCCTACTCCTTTTCGGCGCCCCCCCTCCCTTCCTAGGCTGGGGAGCCGCCGAAAGGAGGAGTAGGCGGTGCCAAGGGGCAGCGCGTACGCCAGGCATGTGACGCCGCTGCCGTTGGCGCCGCCTTCTGCCTTTTTCGGCGGCTCCCGGCCTAGGAAGGGAGGGGCGCGAAAAAAAGGAGGAGTAGGCGGTGCCAGGGGCAGCGCGTCACGCCAGGCCTGTGACGCGCTGCCGTTGGCGCCGCCTTCTGCCCTTTTCAGCGGCTCCCCGGCCTAGGAAGGGGGCGCCGAGGAGGGAGTAGGCGGTGCCAAGGGGCAGCGCGTCACACCAGGCCTGTGACGCGCTGCCGTTGGCGCCGCCTTCTTTTCCGGCGCCCTCCCTTCCTAGGTAGGGAGGGGCGCCGAAAAGGAGGAGCTAGCTCTCTTCCTCCTCCCTGCCCCGCTCCCCCGGCCGCCATTTTTTAAAAAAAATCGATTTTTTTAAATTTAAAAATGGCGGCTGAGGGCATAGGTGGGGCCGTGTCCAACAGGCTACGGGGCCGGATGCGGCCCCGGGGCCACCAGTTGGACAGCCCTGGTTTAAATAATGTACCAGTAAGGCCTTTTCGTGGACCACCCTGAGAATTTCAGGGGGGGCTGAAGCCCCCTTAGCCCCCCCCCCCCGGCTACATGCCTGGGTCCATGACTCGGTCGCCATTGTTTCTTTCAGCCACTGCATATGGATCCTACAAAGTCTTCCTAGATTGTAACGTGGGATCAGATATCCACTTTGAGATATTGACCGCCATGTTTAGTCCTCAGATCAGGTCAATAATCCCTAATTTGGGGACATTGTTTCCATCCATTGTGGGGCTTAAAAGCTATACTTTGCCTATAACGATCAATAATTCGTTAAAAAGTGTAAACAAGGATGTACAGCTATATACATTAGACCAGTGTTTTTCAACCTTTTTTGAGCCACGGCACACTTTTTACATTTACAAAATCCTGGGGCACACGACCAACCAAAATGACACAAAATGACACTCTAACACAGTCATACATATAGTTAATATGTTTTAAAATGTATTTATACACTCAGTGTGAAACCTGGGCCTGTTTCGATGAACACAACATAAATATCCTGGCAGGAATGGCAGAAAGACGCATATGAAGGTCTTGCTCAATTTACAGTTAACACACAATCAAAAAGCATCCTGAACTCTTGCAACAATGGAATTGAACCAAACTTGGCATATTGAACTCTCATTACCAACAGAAAGTACTGAAAGGGCTTGCTTGGGAATTGACCTCGAGTTAGGTAGTTGTAGTTCACCTACACCCAGAGAGCACTGTGGACTCAAGACATACACAAAGGCCTTGCTCAAAAGCTGGGAGTTATAGTTCGCCCGCAACCAAAGAGCACTCTGAACTCCACCAATGATGGAATGGAATCAAACTTCCCACACACAACTCCCATAACCAAGAAAAATACTATAAGCTTTGGGGGGGGGTTGACCTTGAGTTTTGGAGTTGTAGTTCACCTATATCCAGAGAGCACTGTGGAGGGGAGGGAGGAAGACGTGGGGCGAGTCTGCGCAGTAGCGCCTGCACGGGTCACGCCTCCCTCCCTCCCCCCTCCCGCAGAAGCGGCAGTGTGAGCCAAGCGAGGCAAAGCAAGCAGAGCGAGGCTGGGAAGAAGGGAGCCCGAGTGGAGGAGAAAAAGCGTAGGAGAGGGAAGAAAGGGTATTGGAGGTTCCAATTTCCGATGGCACACCCGATGATCGCTCACGGCACACTAGTGTGCCACGGCACACTGGTTGGGAAACACTGCATTAGAAAAAACTTCACCCCTCCGGGTATGGATGATGATTTTGATGAAATGTTAATAAACAAAAACCTGTTAAATCTAATTTGTTGGCATAATAATGATTATTTCTTGCCAACATTGCTAAAACACATCTAAAACCTTTTTTTAATTTTTAAAAAAACGTACACATATTAAAACATATTTCCACAAAATACTTATGATATAGTACAATATATTACATAATATGAATATTATAATATACTAGTAGTGTATTATATATATATATACACACACACACTACTAATCAAATGGCGTTGACTATATATATATATATATATATATAGATAGGTATAATAATATAGTACAATATAATAATATATGCTAACATAATTATTGTATACTAGCTGTCCCCTGCCACGGCCAGTCTGTGTATATGTGTTTTGTGTGTGTATTTATTTATTTATTATTTATTTACTTCATTTATATTCTGCCCTTTTCACCCCGCAGGGGACTCAGGGCGAATCACAATGCACATATACAGGCAAACATTCAACGCCATTTGACATACAACATACGGTATATAGACAGACAACGAGCTACACAATTGGTCGAGAGCTCACCCAGACCCGGGCAGGCCTCGAACTCATGACCTTCTGGTCAGTAGAGATCTTATGCAGCTGACTCCCAGCCAGCTGCGCCACATTCCCGGTGCATTTATGTGTGTGTATATATGTGTGCATATGTGTGCATATGTGTGTCTGTACATATGTGTGTGTATACGTGTATATATTTGTGTATTTTTGTGTTTATATGTGCATATGTATACTGTATATATGTGTGTGTTTGTGTATGTGCATATGTTTGTATATATGTGTATGTATGTGTATATGCATATATGTGTAGGTGTACATGCATGTGTGTGTATATATGTGGATATTTGTGTGTGCTTGCATATATGTGTGTGCGCGCGCATGTGTCTGTATGTATGTGTGCATATGTTTTTGTATATGAATGTATGTGTGTGTGTATATATGATTTATTTAGGGGGGATTTAAAGTTGGTTGTGGGTTTTTTTTGTGTTTTTAGGGTGATGGACACTCTTTGAACTATTAGGTGTATTGTGTCAAAATTTCATGCCAATCCATCCAGTGGTTTCTGAGTTATGTTTCTCCCACAAATGAATGTTACAATTATATATAGATTATATATTTCATATAATATTAATAATATGGCAGTATAGTGGCATACTACAATATAATATATAACCAACACCTACGACTCCTCGAATGCTTCCATCAGCGCTGTCTTCGCACAATCCTAAATATACACTGGACCGACTATGTGACTAATGTTGCTGTCATTGAGCAAGCAGGGATCACCAGCACTGAGGCCATGCTACTGAGAACACAGCTGCGCTGGACAGGGCACGTCCATAGGATGGAGGACCACCGCTTCCCAAAGATACTACTCTACGGTGAACTCGCCACGGGTCAGCGCAAGAGAGGCGCCCCAAAAAGTGATATAAAGACTCCCTGAAACAACATCTCAGGCTCGGCCAGATTGATCACCAACAATGGTCCACCCTGGCCTCACATCGGGAGGCATGGAGACGCACTATCCACAATGCTGCGGCCTCTTTCGAGAAGGCACGCT
The DNA here is from genome assembly GCA_030556195.1 of Anolis apletophallus. Classification (NCBI taxonomy): domain Eukaryota; kingdom Metazoa; phylum Chordata; class Lepidosauria; order Squamata; family Anolidae; genus Anolis; species Anolis apletophallus. Next base: position 8,197,972 of record JARBWK010000021.1, read on the forward strand.
GAACGAGTCTCGAAGAGAAACGACAATGCAGAAAGAACCGCAACTTGGAAACAACATCACCCAAGGAGACTTTCTGCTGTGCTTTCTGCAACCAGACTTGCCTATCTCAGATTGGCCTTTTTAGTCATCAACATGCTTGTAAAAAGCGTGTGATGGGGCCTTCCTAATGAATCTTCGTTCACAAAGTAATGCCGAGAGATAGTGGTATACTACAATATAATACACTGGCTGTACCCGGCACGCGTTGCTGTGCCCTATTTAGGAGATGCGAGAAAGTCTGAGCATGTAAGGGTTGGAATTGTTGTTAGTTATGGTGTTGTTGGGGCCCTGGCTGTGTCGTTGTGGGTTGTTCTGGTGGGTGGGATGTTGAAGTCCTGGGGAGTTGTTGGTGTGTGGTGTGGCTGGCGTTCTGCATAGCTTGTGGATATACAATGTTTTTTGTCTTTCCGTCTGCTGTGTTGATGGAGAGGTTGATGCTTGGAAGTTAACTTTGGAAGTGAGTGGAGGTACTTGAAATCCCATTATCCATGGTGTGTCCTCCTCTGAACTGCAGTCGGATGGAGTGTGGGTCATGGGGGGCATTGTGTGCCAAGTTTGGTCTTTATCGGTCTTGGTTCTAAGAACATAAGAACATAAGAACATAAGAAGAGCCATGCTGAATCGGGCCTCAGCCCATCTAGTCCAGCATTCTGTGTCACACAGTGGCCCACCAGTTGTACACGGGGATCTCGAGCAGAAAGGAGAGCAAAACCCTGACCTGCTCCCGACCCCCCACAACCAGTACCCGGGGAAAATCCTGCCTGCCTCCATCAACACAGAGGTGGCACTTGGATGTCCTTTTCAGTAACTACTGATTCCCTTGGTATCCATGAATCTGTCTAATCCTGCCTTGAAGCTGTCCAGGCTGACAGCTGTCACAACCTCCTCTGGAAGTGAGTTCCATAACCCAATGACCCTCTGGGTGAAGAAATATTTCCTTTATTAGTCCTAACTTTCCTACCTTGGAGCTTCAGGGAGTGCCCCCTAGTCCTAGTGTTTTGTGACAAAGAAAATATTTTTTCTTTATTCACCTTTTCTATCCCATGCATGATTTCATACACTTCGATCAAGTCACCTCTTAAACGCCGTCTTTCAAGGCTGAAAAGACCAAGGCGTTGCAACCTGATTTCGTAACGGAGCTGCTCCATCCCTTGGATCATTCTTGTTGCCCTTCTTTGTACCTTTTCCAGTTCCGTTATATCCTTCTTGAGGTGCGGTGACCAGAATTGTACACAGTACTCCAGATGTGGCCTCACCATAGATTTGTAGAGAGGCAATACAACATTTGCCGACCTATTTTCGATTCCCTTCCCACTGGGCCACAGTGGTCTGTGGGGAATGATGGGTTTTGAAGTAGTACAAATCCCATTATCCATGGAGGTACTTCAAGTCCCATAATCCATGGTCCACCCTCCTCCAAACTGTAGTAGAATGTAGCGTGAGTCATAGGGGCTCTGTGTGCCAAGGTAGGTTACTGTAAATTCAGTATTGAAAAAACAAAGTGGAAGCTAAAGAAAATATTGCTAATTCAATTTGGTGTGAAAATCACTTTTTATATATATATAAAATAGGTCTGTAAGTCATATTAAAGATATAGTGCAAGGCGCAATTAGATACATTTAAATATGTCATCAATATTCACAATAATCATTCAAATATACATGGCATGTATGTCATTTTCATTCATAGAATGCATATTTTCACAATGAGTATTCACATCACAGTCGTATACATATAATAGAGCAAGGTACTAGCAACAAACTTAAAGAAACCATCTAATTAACCTGTAGTCCCACCTAAGGGTGAAGAATTCAACCCCAATTGTAGTGTAGCAGTTGATCCGGAGTATCCTGAAATGTGGGTTATAGACTGCCTCTCCAAATTAGGGATAAACAAACGATGCCTTTCCAAAGATCCGTTTTGCTGTTAGTATACTGGTGTTTGTCCTCCACAAGGATAGCAGTAAATTGGTGGGTAGAAGGCTGAGGTTCCATAAATCAAATGGTGTTGTAAATTCAGGCCATACACAGTGTCCCATGAGCTGAGGCCTAGTCAGGAACAGCAAGTTAATGAAGCCTTACTGTCAATTCAGGCCATACATAATGTCCAATGAGCTGAGGCGTAGTCGGGAGAATCAAGTTAATGAAGCCTTACTGTCAATTCAGAGCGTAAACAGCATCCCATTAAGTGAGGCCTAGTCAGGGAAATCAAGTTAATGAAGCCGTACTGTCAATTTTGGGCGTGGTCTGTGATTTGTAGGGGTTTAAATTTTCTGTGGGAAGTGAATTGGGTGTTTGTGTTGGCGACTGCCTCAGGCCTTTGCCTTATCCTCCTCTGCCAGTTTATTATGGGTCGGAATGTTCATGTTGGCTGGCCAATAGAGGCGTTATGCAAATACTCCCTCATTGGCAGCCAATCATGTTGTCAGAATGTAGAGGCTGGGAGAGTCGTTGGCAACCCCGGAGGACGCTGGGAAATGTAGGTTTTTTTTACTCGTTGTTTTGGGAGCCTTTTATGTTTTGGTGGGGAAAGTTTTTTTGCTAAAAACCTACCTTGCCTGAGGCCTATTTTTGTTGCCAAGTTTGGTGTCTCTGCCTTGTAAGGTTTCTCTGCCTAGGACGGTCGTTCCATGACGGGACCTCCTTTATATAATAGATAATACTAGTGTTTTTATATTGTAGTATACCACTATACTGTTACAATTCCACCTTCCGCAGCTAGTGGCCGCTGTGGGTTATTATTTTTCTTTGAGAGCTACGCCTGCGTAGTGTCTCCTTTCTCTCCTTCAGGCGGCCTTCCACCTTCCGCCGCCAGTGGCCGCCACGGGGCATCATTCCTTCTCCCTCTGCGCCTGCGCAGTGTCCTCTTTCTCTCCTTCAGGCGGCCTTCCACCTTCCGGCGCTAGTGGCCGCTGCGGGGCATCATTCCTCCTCCCTCTGCGCCTGCGCAGTGTCCCTTTGGAGATTTCAGACCATCTTTCGTGCTGCCGCAATTTCGCCCCTCGCCGCTAGGGGCTGCTGCCGCGCATGCGCAGTGTCGGGTTCCTTTCCTGAAGAGGGCAGGAACCAATCGGGGCTGTCCCTTCGCTCGGCGTTCTTTCCTTCCCGGCGTGCCCTGCGCGCCTCCCCCTCCTCCTTCTCTTCCCCTCAGCAGCAGCAGCGGCGCCGCCATCATGGCGTTCACGTTCGCGGCCTTCTGCTACATGCTGGCCCTGCTCCTCACCGCCGCCCTCATCTTCTTCGCCATCTGGCACGTGAGTGGCGGGGCCGCGGAGGGAGGGCAAGGCCTCCGGTCCAGCAGGGGAAGGGGAAGAGGGATTGGGGCGGGTGTGCGTGTCTCTTTAAGAGGATGGGGATAGGAGCAGGTGTGGAGGTTGGCATTGGCAACCTTGAATTCCAGTGAGGGTGTCTGCATAGAGGTGACCTGGCTGTTGTTGCCTGGAGGCACCCTCTGTGAAATGATACTACAGGGTGGGAGAAAGGACCCTTGTCTGTTTAAGACCATTGTGAAGGTTGCAATTAGCAAGCTTGAGTAGCTATTTAGTTGGCAAAGTCTGCCAGTAAGGGTGTCTGCGTAGAGGTGGCCTGGCTGCTGTTGCCTGGAAGCACCCTCTGTGGAGTGATACTACAGGGTGGGAGAAAGAACCCTTGTCTGTTTAAGACCAGTGTGAAGGTTGCAATTAGCAAGCTTGAGTAGCTATTTAGTTGGCAAAGTCTATCAGTAAGGGTGGCTGCGTAGAGGTGGCCTGGCTGTTGTTTCCTGGAGGCACCCTCTGTAGGATGATACTACAGGGTGAGAGAAAGAACCCTTGTCTGTTTAAGACCGATGTGAAGGTTGCAATTAGCAAGCTTGAGTAGCTATTTAGTTGGCAAAGTCTATCAGTAAGGGTGCCTGCGTAGAGGTGGCCTGGCTGTTGTTGCCTGGAGGCACCCTCTGTGGAGTGATACTACAGGGTGGGAGAAAGAACCCTTGTCTGTTTAAGACCAGTGTGAAGGTTGCAATTAGCAAGCTTGAGTAGCTATTTAGTTGGCAAAGTCTCTCAGTAAGGGTGGCTGCGTAGAGGTGGCCTGGCTGTTGTTTCCTGGAGGCACCCTCTGTAGGATGATACTACAGGGTGAGAGAAAGAACCCTTGTCTGTTTAAGACCGATGTGAAGGTTGCAATTAGCAAGCTTGAGTAGCTATTTAGTTGGCAAAGTCTATCAGTAAGGGTGCCTGCGTAGAGGTGGCCTGGCTGTTGTTGCCTGGAGGCACCCTCTGTGGAGTGATACTACAGGGTGGGAGAAAGAACCCTTGTCTGTTTAAGACCAGTGTGAAGGTTGCAATTAGCAAGCTTGAGTAGCTATTTAGTTGGCAAAGTCTATCAGTAAGGGTGTCTGCATAGAAGTGGCCTGGCTGTTGTTTCCTGGAGGCACCCTCTGTGGAATGATACATAACCATAATTTTGATATCACATGGCATTACTTCGTGAATGAAGATTATTAGGAAGGACTCATCCCACGCTTTTTACAAGTGCGTTGGTGACTAAAAAGGCCAATCTGAGATAGGCAAGTTCGGTTGCAGAAAGCACAGCAGAAAGTCTCCTTGGGTGTTGTTGTTAACAAGTTGCGGTTCTTTCTGCGTTGTCGAGACTCGTTCGGCGTGTCTTCTCGAAAGAGGCCGCAGCATTGTGAATAGTGCATCTCCATGCCTCCCGATGTGAGGCCAGGGTGGACCATTGTTGGTGATCAATCTGGCCGAGCCTGAGATGTTGTTTCAGGGAGTCCTTATGTCTCTTTTTGGGGGCGCCTATTTTGCGCTGACCCGTGGTAAGTTCACCATAGAGTAGTATCTTTGGGAGGCGGTGGTCCTCCATCCTAGAGACGTGCCCTGCCCAGCGCAGCTGTGTTCTCAATAGCATGGCCTCAATGCTGGTGATCCTTGCTTGCTCAAGGACAGCAACATTAGTCACATAGTCGGTCCAGTGTATATTTAGGATTGTGCGAAGACAGTGCTGATGAAAGCGTTTGAGGAGTTGTAGGTGTTGGCGATAGGTGACCCATGTTTCAGACCCATAGAGGAGAATAGACAGTACAATAGCTCTGTACACACTGATTTTGGTGCTTTGCCTCAGGTGCTTGTTGCTCTAGACTCTTTTGTGAAGCCTTCCGAATGCACTCTATGCCTTTGCTAATCTGTGATCTATCTCTTTGTCAATCTTAGTGTCTGAATGATACTACAGGGTGAGAAAAAGAACCCTTGTCTGTTTAAGACCGGTGTGAAGGTTGCAATTAGCAAGCTTGAGTAGCTATTTAGTTTGCAAAGTCAGTCAGTGAGGGTGTCTGCATAGAGGTGGCCTGGCTGCTGTTGCCTGGAGGCACCCTCTGTGGAATGATACTACTAGGTGAGAGGAAGAACCCTTGTCTGCTTAATTAATATTGCTTTATGTCTGATATTTATCTTATTGTTGTGTTGTTGGGCTTGACCTCAGGTAAACTGCACCGAGTCCCCGTTGGGGAGATGGTGGTGGGGTACAAATAATAATGATGATGATAATAATAATAATTATTATTATTAAGACAAGTGTGAATGTTGCAATTAGCAAGCTTGAGTAGCCATCGAGTTTGCAAAGTTTTATCAGTAAGGGTGTCTGTATAGAGGTGGCCTGGCTGTTCTTGCTTGGAGGCACCTTCAGTGGAATGGGTGATTTTACAGGGTGAGAGAAAGAATCCCAAACAGACATGTATTAATGTGACTGTTGCAGTTAGGAAACTTATAGTCATGAAGCTGCATTGAGTAGTCATGAAGCTGCAAAGTCTAATAGTGAGGGTGCCTGCATAGAGGTGGCTGGCTGTTGTTGGCTGGAGACACCCTCCATGGAATTATGTCCAGGGTGGGAGAAAGAACCCTTGTCTGTTTAGGGCATGTGTGACTGTTGCAGTTAGGAAACTTGTAGAGCAGGGGTCCTCAAACTTTTTATCAGAGGGCCAGGTCACAGTCCCTCAAACTGTTGGAGGGCCAATTATAATTTGAAAACAAAATGAATGAATTCATTTGCACACTGCACATTTCTAGTGTATTTGTAGTGCGAAAAAACCCCATCAACTTAAAAACAATACAGTAATTAAAATGAAGAATAATTTTAACAAATATAAACTTATTAGCATTTCAATAGGAAATGTGGGCCTGCTTTTGGCTGATGAGATAGGACGGTTGTTGTATGCTTTCAAGTTGTTAAAGATTTAGGTTGACCCTGAGCGAAGGCTGGGTAAATGACCTTGGAGGGCCGTATCCGGTCCCCAGGCCTTAGTTTGAGGACCCTTGTTGTAGAGCATTGAGTAGTCATGAAGCTGCAAAGTCTGTCAGTGAGGGTGCCTGCATAGAGGTGGCCTGGCTGTTGTTCCCTGGAGGCACCCTCCGTGGAATGATGTACAGGGTGGGAGAAAGAGCCCCTGTCTGTTTAGGGCACGTGCAACTGTTGCAATTAGGAAACTTGTAGCACATTGAGTAGTCATGAAGCTGCAAAGTCTGTCAGTGAGGGTTCCTGCATAGAGGTGGCCTGGCTGTTGTTTTCTGGAGGCACCCTCCCTGGAATGATGAGCAGGGTGGGAGAAAGAACCCCTGTCTGTTTAGGGCAGTCTTTCTCAACCAGTGTGCTCCGCCCCCTCCCCAGCTTCGGCACTCCCAGCAGCTGCTACCAGCAGGCCACCATCCCCCAGCCGTTCTTTACTGTGTTAGAGTGTCATTTTGTGTCATTTTGGTTGGTGGTGTGCCCCCGGATTTTTTTAATGTTAAAAGAGTGCCACGGCTCAAAAAAGGTTGGGAAACACTGGTTTAGGGCATGTGCGACTGATGCAATTAGGAAACATGTAGCGCATTGAGTAGTCACGAAGCTGCAAAGTCTATCAGTAAGGGTGTCTGCTTAGAGGTGGCCTGGCTGTTGTTGCCTGGGGGCATCCTCTGTTTGAGAGAGGTTCACTTTTGGGGAGTTGGTGGCGGGGTACAAATAAGGATGATGATGATGATATCCAGTCCAACCCTCCATTCTGTCAGGCAGGAAAAGCAGAATCAAAGCACCCCCAACAGATGGCCATCCAGCCTCTGTTTCAAAACTTTTAAGGAAGGAGCTTTCATCAAACTCCGAGGTAGAGAGTTCCACTGTTGAACAGGTCTTCACATGTTCAGGAAGTTCTACTTTCCTGTCATTTGAATCATGAAATCATAAGAGTTTGAAGAAATCACAAGGACCACCTGTAGTCCCATCCCATTCTACCATGTAGGGATATATAATCAAAGCCCTCCTAACAGAGGGCTGTCCAGCTTTTGTTTAAAAACCTAAAGAAGGATTATTATTATTTATTTACATCATTCATATTTGCCATTTATATACATGGCAAACATTCAATGCCATAGACACACAACATATATAGACAGACACTCAGAGGCTAGTTAACATTCCAGCTTCCGGCCACCAGGGGAGCTGTCGCTTCCTCACTCTTTGCATACTTCCTGGAAATTTTTATGGCCTCATAAATCAGTTGAATTAGCCACCCCACAAAGTGGTACCTAAATTTCCTACTTGACAGATGCAACTTGTCTTTCGGGTTGCAAAGGTCGACAACAAGCTACACAATTTGGTCGAGAGCTCACCTTGACCCAGGCAGGCTTTGAACTCATGACCTTTCGGTCAGTAGTGACTCTCAGCCAGCTGCGCCACAGTCCCGGTGCTCCACTAGACTCGCAGGCAGCAGCATATGCCATTGCCAAGCAGCTCTGACTGTCCGGTAGTTCTTAATGTTTGGGTGGAATCTTTTTTGGTGCAGCGTGAATCTGTTGCTCCGTAATGTCCTAGTCGCCCAAGCAGCAGAAAATAAACTTGTTCCGCCTTCAATATAATATCCTTTCCAATATTAGAGCATCCGGGAAGGGTTGTTGCTTAAGGCAGTGTTTCCCAACCTTTTTTGAGCCGCGGCACACTTTTTACATTTGCAAAATCCTGGGGCACACCACCAACCAAAATGACACAAAATGACACTCTAACACAGTAATACATATAGTTTTTATTTATTTATTTATTTATTGTTCCATCTTGTATTCCGCTCCTCCCTGCAGGCTCGGGGCGGATAACAACATATAAAATAGGCTGACATGTGGCATCCATGCAGCCATACAATAAAACACAAACATAAAAACGCAACATATATCCCGAGACATAAAAATCACATCACATACTGTGGCATTCCCTTGAACCAGGGTATTGGTTATACAGAGGGGTACGCTGGGTTTGTTTGCCTAACCAAAGGCTAGTCTAAAAAGGGCGATCTTGCAGGCCCTGCGAAACGGGATGAGCTCTGTAGCGGCTCGGGCATCGTCCGGGAGAGAGTTCCAGAGCGCTGGGGCTGCCACAGAGAAGGCTCTTTGCCTGGTTGCAGACAAGTGGCAGGCGCGGACCGATGGTACCAGGAGCAGATTCAACTCCTCCGAACGTAGTGATCTCGGGGGAATATACGGGGCAAGGCGGTCCCTCAGATACGCAGGCCCTAGGCCGTGTAAGGCCTTAAAGGTCAACACCAGCACCTTGAAGGCAACTCGGTACTCAATGGGTAGCCAGTGGATGGGCGTGATATGCTCCCTTACCGACGTTCCCGCCAGCAAGCGAGCAGCGGCATTTTGCACTAGCTTGAGTTTCCGAATTGTCGACAAGGGAAGGCCAACGTAGAGGGCGTTACAGTAGTCCAGTCTCGAGATGACCGTCGCTTGGATCACCGTGGCCAGGTCGTCCCTGGAAAGGTAGGGTGCCAGTCGCCTAGCCTGTCGTAGGTGAAAAAATGACGCCCTGCTGGCCGCGGAGACCTGGGTCTCCATGGTCAGCAGGAGGTCCAGTTGGACACCCAGGCTCTTAACAACGGGTGACAGGCTAAGCCGCTCACCATCTAGGGTAGGCAACCGGCACTCATCCCGTCCAGGCCGACCGGGCCACAAGATCTCCGTCTTCGATGGATTCACCTTCAGCCGGCTGGCCCGCAGCCAACCAGTCACGGCCTCTAGGCACTGATGGAAACAAGTGGGTACGGTGTCCGGCCTGCCGTCCATTCTCAGCAAAAGCTGGGTGTCATCGGCGTACTGATAACACTCCAGACCAAAGTCGCGGGCCAGCTGGGCCAGGGGGCGCATGCACAGGTTAAAAAATAAGGGGGAGAGGATGGCCCCCTGGGGGACCCCACAGTCAAGTGGGAGTCTCCCAGAGGTCCCCCCGCCCCCCTCCACACGTTGTCCCCGGTCCCGGAGGAAGGAGGCCACCCATTTAAGGGCGGTCCCCCCAACCCCGGAGCCGGCTAAACGGTGGGTCAACAATGCGTGGTCTACCGTGTCGAATGCTGCTGTCAGATCTAACAAGACAAGCAGGGCTGATCCACCCGGGTCCAGCTGGCGGCGAAGTTGGTCTGTAATGGCGACAAGCACGGTCTCCGTCCCGTGCCCAATACGGAAGCCGGACTGGAAGGGATCAAATCCAGCTGTGTCTTCCAAGAACCGCTGCAGCTGATCCGCTGCTGCCCTCTCAATTACCTTGCCTAAAAAAGTTAATATGTTTCTAAATGTATTTGTACACTCAGTGTGAAACCTGGGCCTGTTTCGATGAACACAACATAGACATCCTGGCAGGAATGGCAGAAAGACACAAACTTCCCACACAGAACTCCCATAACCAAGAGAAAATACTATAAGAGTTTGGTGGGCATTGACCTTGGGTTTTGGAGTTGTAGTTCACCTATATCCAGAGAGCACTGTGGACTGAAACAACGTTGGATCAGGACCAAACTTGGCATGAATACTCAATATGCCCAAATATAAATGCAGATGGAGTTCAGGGGAAATAGACCTTGACATTTGGGAGTTGTAGTTGCTGGGATTTATAGTTCCCCTACAATCAAAGAGCATTCTGAACCCCACCAATGATAGACCTGGGCCAAACTTCCCACACAGAACCCCCAGGAGGCAAGAGGAGGTCTCTACTTGGGGAAAGGGAGGCGGGCCTTCCCAATGCATGGAGAGGGAGAGACCAAGTAGACCAGTGTTTTTCAACCTTTTTTGAGCCGCGGCACATTTTTTACATTTACAAAATCCTGGGGCACACCACCAACCAAAATGACACAAAATGACACTCCAACACAGTAATACATATAGTTAATATGTTTTTAAATGTATTTGTACACTCAGTGTGAAACCTGGGCCTGTTTTGATGAACACAACATAGATATCCTGGCAGGAATGGCAGAAAGACGCATATGAAGGTCTTGCTCAATTTACAGTTAACACACAATCAAAGAGCATCCTGAACTCTTGCAACAATGGAATTGAACCAAACTCGGCATATTGAACTCTCATTACCAACAGAAAGTACTGAAAGGGCTTGCTTGGGAATTGACCTCGAGTTTGGAAGTTGTAGTTCACCTACACCCAGAGAGCACTGTGGACTCAAACAACTTTATGTTATGTTGTTGTTTGTTTTCTATCCTGAATCACAATGTTGGAAGGAGGCTCACCACTTTAAGGTCCCTAAAACAGGCATGGGAAAACTTCGGCCCTCTGGGTGCTTTGGACTTCAACTCCCACCATTCCTAAAGTGAGACAAAGTGAGCAGAGTGAGGCTGGGAAGAAGGGAGCCCGAGTGGAGAAGAAAAAGTGTTCGGCAGGAGGGCGAAGAAAGGGTATTGGAGGTTCCAATTTCCCACGGCACACCAGATTATCGCTCACGGCACACTGGTTGGGAAACACTGAAGTAGACAACGGGTGGGGAGGGGTCGTGTTTGTAATTTTGTGCCTTTATCGAGGTAGGTTTCTTAGGGTTTTTATACTTCAACACACTAGACTCTTTCCCCCCCCCCTTCCTGGAAGTTCCAATTTCCCACGGCACACCTGATGATCGCTCACGGCACACTAATGTGCCCTGGCACACTGGTTGGGAAACACTGGCTTAAGGAACGGAAAGAGAGGACAAAGAGAGGGTAAAGATAACGTGAAATGAGGGATAATAGGAAGGGGAATTACAGCGCACATTTGCGGGAATAATTTTTATGGATTTAATTAATATGTTCCCTGCAGAAATCTCTAGATTCTCCTGTGGGAACTCTGCTGGAGGTTGACCATAAATCATGCTAAAGATTCCTAAAGAGGTGTTCTCTTAGTTTTTTAAAAAAAATTATAGCATTTCAACATTTATTTATTATTTATTTACTATATTTTTATAGCGCCCCCCTCAGCCTGAAGGCAACTCGAGGTGATGTACACATGGCAACGAATGCCCACAAGATAAAACACATTAAAACAATTAATAAAACACCATATAAAAACAATCCAATTGGCAATTAACATTATAAAATACAATTTCAGCGTCTCACTATTAAAATCGGTTTCCGTTACATCGTCATATTCCGTAGGTCTCAATTAAATAATTACACTTCATCTGCAAATGCCTGCTTGAACAGCCAAGTCTTAACATTTGCAGGGATCCTATGCCCGTAACTCTGGGGTAGGGAACCTATATGTGGCCCTTTTCATTATTGCATCTGGCTCTCCAGAGCAGCCCAGGCCTCGGTTTCCCAGCATGCACCCTTTCCTTCTCCTTTCCTTCTCCTTCTCTCCTTCCCTTCTCCTTCTCTCCTTCCTTCTTTCCTCTATTCCCCTTCTTCCTTCCCTCCTCTTCCTTCCTTTCTTTCTCCCCTTCACCCTTTCCTACTCCTCTCCTTCCTTCTTTCATCCATTCTCCCTCTTCCTTCCTCTTCCTTCCTTTCCTTCTCCCCTTCACCCCTTCTTTCTCCTTCTCTCCCTCCTTCTTTCATCCATTCTCCTCCTTCCTTCCTTCGTCTTCCTTCCTTTCTCCCCTTCACCCTTTCCTTCTCCATTCTCCCTCTTCCTTCCTTCCTCTTCCTTCCTTCCTTTCTCCCTCCTTCTTTCCTCCCTTCCCTCCCTTCCTTCTTTCCTTCCTTTCTTTCTCCCCTTTCTTTCTTTCTTTCTTTCTCCCCTTTCACCCTTTCTTTCTCCTTCTCTCCTTCTTTCCTCCATTCTCCCTCTTCCTTCCTTCCTTCCTTCCTTCCTTCCTCCCCTTCACTCTTTCTTTCTCCTTCTCTCCCTCCTTCTTTTTCCATTCTCCCTCTTCCTTCCTTCCTTTCTCCCCTTCACCCTTTCTTTCTCCTTCTCTCCCTCCTTCTTTCCTCCATTCTCCCTCTTCCTTCCTCTTCCTTCCTTTCTTTCTCCCCTTCACCCTTTCTTTCTCCTTCTCTCCCTCCTTCTTTCCTCCATTCTCTTCCTTCCTTCCTTCCTCCCTCCCTCTTTTTTCCTTTCTTTCTCCCCTTCACCCCTTCTTTCTCCTTCTCTCCTTCCATCTTTCCTCCATTCTCTTCCTTCCTTCCTTCCTCTTCCTTCCTTTCTTTCTCCCCTTCACCCCTTCTTTCTCCTTCTCTCCCTCCATCTTTCCTCCATTCTCTTCCTTCCTTCCTTCCTCTTCCTTCCTTTCTTTCTCCCCTTCACCCCTTCTTTCTCCTTCTCTCCCTCCATCTTTCCTCCATTCCCTTCCTTCCTTCCTCTTCTATTCTTTCCCCAAGTCTTCCTTTCCTTCTCCTTCTTTTCTTTTCACTTCCCTCTCTCCCCTTTTTTCTTTTCCCTTCATTATTTTACTTTTTCCTCACTCCTTTTCCTTTCTTTCCCCCACCTTTTCCTTTTCTCCCTTCCCATTTCCTTCTTTCTTTCCCCCTCCTTGTCTCTCTCCTGCTTTTCTTTTCTTCCTTTTCCATAGTTCGTTCTTCTTTTCTTTTTTTTCCTCTCCCCCTCCCTCCTTTATTTCCTCTTTCTTTCCTTCCTTCCCCCTTCCTTCCTTCCGCCTTCTCTTCCTTCCCAGAGTCCTGAACATGCCTTTTGCAGAGCCAGGTCTAAAGCGTCCCGTTATTCTGCCGGGGGAATCCTTTTCTCATAGTATGTACGTATATACTCGCATTTAGTTGAATTCAGTCTTAAAATATGTAATATATATTATATGGCAATCACTGAAATAAATTTCCAAATATTTTGCTTTTATGGCTCTCTGAGTCAAAAAGGTTCCCGACCCTTGCCCTAACTCCTTTGAAAATGGAAAGACTGCTGTATAAGGAATGAGGTGGAACTTATCAGTAGGTGGTGGAGATATGGTAAAGAATGAGAGGATTCCTCCTATTGAGCTGTTAAAGCTTCAGTAAAGAGAGTTGTTGGAATGACAGTACAGGCACTCCCCAAGTAACAAACAAGAGAGGTTCTGTTCTTAAGCTGAATCTGTGTATAAGTTGGAATAAGTACATTTTAAGTGTGACTCCAGCCACACAAACACACACACACGCACATATGCAAGGAAGGGTGAACACTCCTGTGATATTATTGACATCATTTACATCCCGCCCTTCTCACCCCACAGGGGACTCAGGGCGGATCACAATGCACATATACAGGCAAACATTCAATGCCATAGACATACAACATATATAGACAGACAACGAGCTACACAATTGGTTGAGAGCTCACTGGTCAGTATTTATTATTTCCAGACAGGCGACTCACAACAGTTCGTAAAATACATGACTCATAAAACTTCTGGATCTCAGTAGAGATCCTAGGCAGCTGTCTCCCAGCCAGCTGCGCCACATTCCCGGTGTGATATTCATTTGGCTTTGTGTGACCTCTTTTCATAAGATTTCACAATATTTTCTGCTCGCGCCTTTGCCGTGCTTCCACCCCCCCCCCCCAGGAGCAACCAATGGGCGGTCACGTCACCACACCATGTCACCAGGGCCCGCCCACTAAAGCGTCATTGGTGGAAGAAGCCGCGGGCCCCATCCTGCTGCGATCTACCTCAGATGGGCTCGCGATCTACTCGTTGATCGTGATCGACTTCCTGGGCAGCCCTGTCATAGAGGATGGAGCGACAGCACCCCCTGTGGCACGACACAAAAAACCTTCTGTTCTGTCTGTGTTCTGTGTACGTCTATACAAACGGCATTGAATGTTTGCCGTATATGTACTTTTGATCCGCCCTGAGTCCCCTTCGGGGTGAGAAGGGCAGAATATAAATAAAGTGTTATTATGTTATTATTATTATTTAAAATCTGGTTTCTGCCTCCTGCCTTTAACAGCCTCACTAAACTACAAACCCCAGAATTCTGCAGGAGGCAGAAAGCGGATTTTAAGTGGATTTTTTCTCTAGTGCAGTGTTTCCCAACCTTTTTTGAGCCACGGCACACTTTTTACATTTGCAGAACCCTGGAGCACACCACCAACCAAAATGACACACTAACACAGTAATACATGTAGTTAATATGTTTTTAAATGTATTTATACACTCAGTGTGAAACCTGGGCCTGTTTCAATGAACTCAACATAGAGATCCTGGCAGGAATGGCAGAAAGACATAAACTTCCCACACAGAATTCCCATAACCAAGAGAAAATACTATAAGAGTTTGGTGGGCATTGTCCTTGAGTTTTGGAGTTGTAGTTCACCTATATCCAGAGAGCACTGTGGACTGAAACAATGTTGGATCTGGACCAAACTTGACATGAATACTCAATATGCCCAAATATGAATGCAGATGGAGTTCAGGGGAAATAGACCTTGACATTTGGGAGTTGTAGTTGCTGGGATGTATAGGTCCCCTACAATCAAAGAGCATTCTGAACCCCACCAATGATAGAACTGGGCCAAACTTCCCACACAGAACCCCCAGGAGGCAAGAGGAGGTCTCTACTTGGGGAAAGGGAAGCGAGCCTTCCTAATGCATGGAGAGGGAGAGACCAAGTAGAGAACAGGTGGGGAGGGGGTGTTTGTAATTTTGTGCCTTTATCGAGGTAGGTTTCTTAGGGTTTTTATACTTCAACACACTAGACTTTCCCCCCTCCCCCTCCCTGGAGGTTCCAATTCCCCACGGCACACCTGATGATCGCTCACGGCACACTAGTGTGCCCCGGCACACTGGTTGGGAAACACTGCAGTAAGCAATCTACACTATATACATAAGAAATTACTAGCAGAGGCTTGAGGAAGGTTGCTATTTCCAACAATAACAACAACAATATTTGCTACCCTGCCTCAAGTAGCAAGAAGTTCTCTGAGTAGAGTGTTAAAAAGTGAGACCTAAGTCCATCCTAAAAGCATAACTCCATCTTCTCTTTCCGTATAGAACCTCTCTCCGGGGAGGTGCTCCGACCTTTTTTCGAACTAAGGGAATGGGGTTTCTCCTTGCATTGCTTAAGCTGAGCTCAGGAAAAAGTTAGGAGGGGCTTTCCTTTTTTTTGGACTGCAACTCCCAGAAACCTCCAGCCAACAATGTTTGGGGAATTCTGGGAGGTGCAGAGTCACAAAACCTGGTTTAGACAAGATCAGTTTGCCGGCATGGAGTTATTAAATAATGGGAAGGAATAGTCACTTGTTAAATCTATTTATTTTAACTTTGAATTTTTAAAAATCAGAAATATTTATTGCCTTGAGATGCATCAATTTGCTACTGTGCATGTTTTTTTAATGATATTTGGTCATCTTATACATGTTTTTAATGTGGAAATAAAGTTTTGTTTGGAAGATTGAACTTCCCAGGACAAGATTGAACTACCCAGGACAAAACTTTGCTTATCCCAAAGACCTGAATTGTTTGAATGTTTTTAATATTGTTTTAATATTGTTTTTATTTAATTTGTGTATTTATACTTTTGTTAGCTGCCCTGAGTCCCTCTGCAGAGGTTGAGATAGGACGGGATATAAATGCCTGAAATAAATAAATAAGTAAACAACTCTCTGCCATGGCAGCGCTTCTCGCCTTTTAAAATGCCTAAGTGCGACAATGGCAACAGAAACCAAGGGACTTCTAGCTGCTTGAGTCTTCACTGGTGCTTCCCTATCTCCACAGAATGATACATGGGTCATACTCAAATTCATAATTTTGAGCCCAAAACCTACCCGTATCAGCTTATATACATTTGGCCTTTCGGAGTAAGGTGTTATCTGTACGCATATGACGTCCAGATCTGTCACTCCTTCCCACCTGTCACTAAGGAGGCTGTCCAGACTTTGAATTGGTGCTTGGCTGCTGTGTCGGGCTGGATGAGGGCTAGCAAATCGAAACTGAATCCAGACAAGACAGAGGTCCTCCTGGTCAGTCGAAAGGCCGAACAGGGCATAGGGTTACAGCCTGTGTTGGATGGGGTTACACTCCCCCTGAAGAGGCAGGTTCGCAGCTTGGGAGTGATCCTGGACTCATCGCTGAGCCTGGAGCCCCAGGTGTCGGCGGTGGCTAGGGGAGTTTTTGCACAGTTAAGACTCGTGCACCAGCTGCGCCCGTACCTTGGGAAGTCTGATCTGGCTACGGTCGTCCATGCTCTGGTCACATCCCAAATAGATTACTGCAACACATTCTACGTGGGGCTGCCTTTGAAGACAGTTCGGAAATTACAATTAGTCCAACGGGCGGCAGCCAGATTACTAACTGGAGCTACATACAGGGAGCATACCACCCCACTGTTGTGTCAGCTCCACTAGCTGCCTGTCCACTTCCGAGCTCAATTCAAAGTGCTGGTGTTGACCTTTAAAGCTCTATACGGTTCTGGCCCAGCTTACTTGTCCGAAAGCATCAGCCCCTACGTCCCACCTCGTAATTTAAGATCATCCGGGGAGGCCCTGCTCTCGCTCCCGCCAACTTCTCAAATGCGGTTGGTGGGGACGAGGGAGAGGGCCTTCTCGGTGGTGGCTCCCCATCTGTGGAACGCGCTCCCAAGCGACATACAATCGACCACATCCCTCCTGGCATTCAGGAAAGGAGTGAAGTCCTGGCTGTGGGACCAGGCGTTTGCACATTAGCACAATGCAGCACTTTGGACTGGATTTGTAAGGGCAAGTTGATGGAGATGGCTCAATGCCCCTGTTATGGACGGAACACTGTTTTTAACTTAAGTGAATGTGTGTGATGTGTTAATGTTAATTGTATTTTATTGTATTTTAATGCTGAATGTTTTTGGTTTTTATATTGTTTTTATTTATTTATTTATCATTTCGATTTGATAACCCGCGCTTCCCGAGGCTCAGGGCGGTTTACATATAAAACAGCATACAAGCACATAAAACTTGTCACGAACACCGACTTAGAACTGCCCCTTTAACACACACACGGAGACGTAGCAAAGGCTAACTAGTTTTATTGAATATAAAATAGTCCAAAAGGCAATTCTCATTGAGAGATTAAGAACAAGGCAATCAGCAAAGCTGTAGTCCAAATAAGAAGGCAAAGTTCCAAAGGATAGTTCCAAAAGCAATCGTGGCAAAGGGCTTGGCAAGGTTCCGGATTCACTCCGGATTGAAGCAAGGTATCCGCAGCAATGCGAATCAATAGCAAGGTCAGGACTTGGTCCAAGGCGAGCCAAACTAGGCTCCGTGGTTCACTCCGCTTTCACGCCCTTCAGATCAGACGTGGCCGGAGAACTGAGGATCAGTTCCCACGGGCCGTTCTTAATCGCCGGCCGGCCCCTCGACGATCTAGGGCCCGGCGTCTCCAGTCTCTACTTTCCGAACGGTGACGATCTAGGGACAGATGCCAGCTCCTCCTGCCCTGCTCTATGTCCCTGCGTCTGTTATGGGAACGGCCCCGCTCTTCCAGTTCAGTATCGCTATCTCCTTGAGAAGCAGCCTCCCCCGAACTTTCCCAGCCGCTGGCCTCCATCTGCTGCTCGGCCAGGTCTTGGGAACCTCGGCCGTTTGGGAACTCATAACTATCTCCGCTATCTGCTTCGCTGCCTCCCATCTCCACCTGGTCCGCTCCTTCTCCGGGAGAATGCTCCCACTCGAAATCCCAGGCTAAGCTCTCTGCAGGTGGACTGGGCAATTGCACTGCTGTCCAGTCTTGGTCTGGGCCTTCCAACTCATCCTCCGAGTCCCCTTCAGCCTGTGCGGGACCTAATGGCATCGGGACCCCCGGTGCCTCGCCCCCTCCCATTGGCACGAACGGGCCCATGGGTGCTACAAAACTGCATATAAAACATGATTAAAACACATAAAATTCCATTAAAACAGTCATATAAATCATAACCAGGGCTGGTTCATAGCGGATGGTGGTGGTATGTCAAAGTAGTGAGTGTCAATCAAGCACTATCAGACTCCAAACGCCTGTCTGAAGGGCCAGGTCTTGCAGGACCTGCGGAATGCCATCAGGTCCTGCAAGGCTCGTATCTCCGGCGGCAGCGAATTCCACAAGACAGGTGCCGCTACTGAGAATGCTCTCTGCCTCGTGGAAGAGAGCCTGCAAGACTTCAAGCCCAGAACTTCCAAGTAAATTAAGCCCCTCTGAACGCAGTGATCTTTTGGGTGCATATGGGGTAAGCCGCTCCTTCAGGTACACTGGCCCCAAACCATATAAGGCCTTTTTACTCTGTGGGCATCAAATTGTGCCTTTTGTTAGGCCGCTCTGAGTCCCCCCTCGGGGGTTGAGAAGAGTGGGGTAGAAATGTTGGAAATAAATAAATAATAAATAATGTCAGTTTAACCTCAGTTCCAGGCAAAGTGATGGAAACCATTATTAAAGAAAATATTACTAGGCACATAGAAGAACAGGCATTGCTGAAAGAAAATAAACGTGGTTTCTGCAAAAGGCAAATCATGTCTTACTAACTTGATAGAATTCTTTGAGGGTGTAAATAAACACATAGATAAAGGGGACCCAGTCGATATTGTTTACCTTGACTTTCAAAAGGCTTTTGACAAAGTCCCTCACCAAAGGCTCCTAAATAAGCTCTTCAGCCATGGAACCAGGGGACAGGTCTTGTCCTGGATTGGAACCTGGCTAAACTGTAGGAAACAAAGGGTGGTAATAAACGGACACTTCTCTGGGTGGAAAGAGGTGAGAAGTGGCGTACCCCAAGGTTCAGTTTTGGGTCCGTTACTTTTTAATTTATTCATTAATGATCTGGATGTAGGAGTGAATTCTGAGGTAGCAAAGTTTGCAGACGACACTAAATTGTTCAGGGTA
Organism: Anolis apletophallus; assembly: GCA_030556195.1. NCBI lineage: Eukaryota > Metazoa > Chordata > Lepidosauria > Squamata > Anolidae > Anolis > Anolis apletophallus. Next base: position 8,217,015 of record JARBWK010000021.1, read on the forward strand.
GTTAAAAATGAAACTGATTGTAAAGAGCTCCAGAAAGATCTCTCGAAATTGAGTGAATGGGCAACAAAGTGGCAAATGCATTTTAACCTAAACAAGTGTAAAGTCATGCACATCGGGGCAAAGAACCCCAACTACACCTACCAATTGATGGGGTCAAAGCTTTCTGAGACAAACCAGGAAAGGGATCTTGGGGTTTTGGTGGACAGCTCAATGAAGATGTCAACCCAGTGCGCAGCAGCAGTGAAGAAAGCAAATTCTATGCTTGGCATGATCAGGAAGGGAATCGAAAATAGGTCAGCAAATGTTGTATTACCTCTCTACAAATCTATGGTAAGGCCACATTTGGAGTACTGTGTACAATTCTGGTCTCCGCACCTCAAGAAGGATATAACGGAACTGGAAAAGGTACAGAAAAGGGCAACAAGAATGATCCAAGGGATGGAGCGGCTCCCTTATGAAACCAGGTTGCAACGCCTTGGTCTTTTCAGCCTTGAAAGACGGCGTTTAAGAGGTGACTTGATCGAAGTGTATAAAATCATGCATGGGATAGAAAAGGTGAATAAAGAAAAACTATTTTCTTTGTCACAAAACACTAGGACTAGAGGGCACTCCCTGAAGCTCCAAGGTAGGAAAATTAGGACTAATACAGGGAAATATTTCTTCACCCAGAGGGTCATTGGGTTATGGAATTTACTTCCAGAAGAGGTTGTGACAGCTGTCAGCCTGAACAACTTCAAGGCAGGATTAGACAGATTCATGGATACCAAGTGTATCGGTAGTTACTGAAAAGGACATTCAAGTGCCACCTCGGAGTTGGTTGAGGTAGGCAGGATTTCCCTGGGTACTGGTTGTGGGAGGTCGGGAGCAGGTTAGGGTTTTGCCCTCCCTTCTGCTCGAGATTCCCGTGTGCAACTGGTGGGCCACTGTGTGATACAGAATGCTGGACTAAATGGGCTGAGGTCCGATTCAGCATGGCTCTTCTTATGTTCTTATAAATAAATATACAAGTATAAAACAATGCTACTCCAGAGAAACGTACATAAGCATAGACAACCATTTTTCAAAGGGCTCATTTGATAACATTGGAAATGGAATGTGTTTTTAAGCCTTACCATTCACTGTGATGCAGGCATTGGAGAAATGGACGTTTTCACATACTTCACAGATATTCCAAAGATCACCGAGATCAGTTGACCTGCATGGTGGCCTGATACGACAATGGGAGAAATTATCAGAGGGGCAGATGCGGGGCTATAAGTGAGGCATATTTCAAGTGACTGGTGGAAGTGCTGGATTGCAAAACTGGGAAGATTGAGAAAGGATTGGAAAGGAAAATGATAATAGTAACACGCCTGTCTGGAAAGGTTATTAAAATACTCAATGGTTGCAGGAATAATAATAATGATGCACTTTATTTATATTCGGCTCTTCTCACCCTGAAGGGGACTCAGAGCGGATTACAGGTACACATACTTAGCAGACAATCCCTGCCGTTTCTACAATACAGACATATAGACGAACAGAGACAAACTCTGGCCACCAGGGGGAACTGACGCACTCCTCATCTCTCAGCGTTCCCAGCATCCCTTCCGCATTCCTCAGCGTTCCTGGAGTTCTTTAATGGCTTCACAATTCAGTCAAAATTTGCCTCCCCACTTAATATGGTACCTTTATCTCCTACTTGACAGATGCAACTGTCTTTCGGGCTGCAAAGGTCGACAGCAGGCTACACTTAAGGTCGAGCACCCACCTCGACCCGGGCAGGCCTCAAACTCATGACCTACTGGTCAGAGAGATCTTATGCAGCTGACACTTAGCCAGGTGCCCCACATTCCCGGTGAAATGTGAACAAGGGGACAAATGGGGGTGATGGTGAAGCTGAAGAGTGCCTTTGTGGGAGCTGAATGCACTACCAGTGGGTGTGGTATTCAGTACCAGTTTGAAACAGACTTAAGTGGTCAGTATAGATGTGCCCTGAAATAAATCTCTTAACACTCAAGACAGGACCGTATGGGGAGACGCAGCCTGTCACTGTGCCATCTTTAGTTGGTGCAGTGAATCAACTCTGAGACTAATAACTAGATTTAGGTCACAGTTTGCAGAAGGTATTGTTCACGGCTCAGTTAGGCCTCAAAAGCTTCTGTCTTCATGCTTCACCTGCTTCCCATCTCTAGTGGAGGGGCTGCACAGAACCGGGCTGCCGGGCCGGATACGGCCCGCGGCCCGTAGTTTGCCCAGGCCTGCTCTAGGGCCTAATTTTTGTATGTCGTAATGGCGTTGGAAGTTTTCCCTGTTCTTGGTTTGTTACCTAACTACTGCGATTTTATTCTAGATTATAGCTTTTGACGAGCTGAAGACCGACTACAAGAACCCGATAGACCAGTGTAATACACTCAACCCTGTAAGTTTTCCATGTGAGAGAACTGTTTGCCTTAGTTCCCAGCTTGATTATATATATATATATATATGTTCTTAATATTCATTTAACATACACTAGTTAAATGTTGTTTGATTATATCTAATAGATTTAAGATTTCTTGCCAGGCTTCTTCTGTCTCTGCTCTCCTTTATTTTCCTGTAGCTTGAAATTCTGACTTGCTTTTTCTGCGAGCGATCTTGCAAGAGGTCATACTAACATTCTTTCAATCTGCTTTTTACATTTTCGGCACAAAGACAGTTGAAAAGGTTAAAAAGATTAAAAGAGTCAAAATTGCATTGAAGGTGTGTACTGCTTCTTAGTTTAATGTCTTAATGCCACTCTCGGATTTGTTTTGCATTTGTCGGGGACATCCGTATGATTATTTTGGTCCGTGTGCTTGTTCATCTGCTTGTCTTTTGTCAATTCAGGGGTGGTATTGTTAACCTCATGGACTTTGTGCATTGTTGAGTTCAGTTGCTTAAGAGGAGATGGGGAAAACTGTTACATGTTTACGTTCTTTTATAATTAACTCAAGCTTCTTGGTGCCAAGAATCAAATAGATTTGATGATGGAATCACAGAGTTGGAAGAGAGCGCAAGTGCCATCCGGTCCAACTCCGTGCCGTGCAAAAGCACAGAATCAAAGCACTCCTTACAGATGGCCATCTGTCACAACCTGGCGGCTTAAGCCACTGGTAACGCTACCACCAACCTAAAATAGCCTTTAGGATTTTGTAAAGTTAACACAAACACCACACCCGCCTTGGCTCTTGTACTAACAAGGACTGGGAGGATTACTGAGGTAAAAAATCCACCAAAAAGCTGGAACTGTCACCACACTGGAGCTGTTAATTAACCGCTAGATGGAATGAGGCACAAGAGAGGCTTTTCTTTAAAAGTTAACAATGAAAAGGTTTATTGATGGAACTAACAGCTATAAAAGGCACAGAAGCGTAAGTGGTTGTCAAGAAAGGTACAATAGCTTGGTGGTTTCATAAAACATGTATCTTTAAACTTTGATACAGGACTAGACCGATGGAACTTCTTTCACAGCTTGTCAAAATACTCCCTCACTCTAATCTTGAAACTAGTAGTGAGTTTCTTCAACTAACTAATCTTACTTAGTTCTCTGAGAATCCACTCAGGCTTCTGGAACACACTAACTCCCTACAAGAGCTCCCTAGTTAGCTGTCCCCCAAGTGTGAGGCAATCTCTTAACCTAAGAAATCTAAGTCTGCTGTCTGACTCTCCCGGTCAGCTTTCCACAGACTTCTCCTGTCAGCTATCTAAGACAGTGTTTCTCAACCTTTTTTTGAGCCGCGGCACACTTTTTAGATTTGCAAAATCCTGGGGCACACCACCAACCAAAACGACACAAAATGACACTCTTAACACAGTAATACATATAGTTAATAAGTTTTTAAAATGTATTTATACACTCAGTGTGAAACCTGGGCCTGTTTCGATGAACACAACATAGATGAACCAATATAGATAAGTAATTTGAGCATTGGAGTTATGGGTGCATCTATACCAGGCATGGGCAAACCTGGGCCCTCCAGGTGCTTTGGACATCAACTCCCACCACTTCCTTTTCCTCTCTCAGCCTCTCTCTCTTTCTTAGCCCCCCCTCTCTCAGCCTCTCTAGCTCAGCCCCCTCTCTCTCAGCCCCCTCTCTCACCCTCTATTTCTCTCTCTCTCAGCCTCTCTCTCTCAGCCCCCCTCAGCCTCTCTCTCAGCCTCTCTCAGCCCCTCTCTCTCAGCCTCTCTCTCTCTCAGCCTCTCTCTCTCTCAGCCTCTCTCTCTCAGCCTCTCTCAGCCCCCCTCTCTCAGCCCCTCTCTCTCCCAGCCCCTCTCAGCCTCTCTCTCTCAGCCTCTCTCTCTCAGCCTCTCTCTCAGCCCCCTCTCTCTCAGCCCCTCTCTCTCCCAGCCCCCCTCTCAGCCTCTCTCTCAGCCTCTCTCAGCCCCTCTCTCAGCCCCCCTCTCTCAGCCCTCTCTTTCTCAGCCCCCCTCTCAGCCCCTCTCTCTCAGCCTCTCTCTCTCAGCCTCTCTCTCTCAGCCTCTCTCTCTCAGCCCCCCCCTCTCTCAGCCCCTCTCTCTCCCAGCCCCCCTCTCAGCCTCTCTCTCAGCCCCCCTCTCAGCCTCTCTCAGCCCCCTCTCTCAGCCCCCCTCTCTCAGCCCCTCTCTCTCCCAGCCTCTCTCTCTCTGAGCCTCTCTCTCAGCCCCCTCTCTCTCAGCCCCTCTCTCTCCCAGCCCCCCTCTCAGCCTCTCTCTCAGCCTCTCTCTCAGCCCCTCTCTCTCAGCCTCTCTCAGCCCCCCCTCTCAGCCCCCCCTCTCTCAGCCCCTCTCTTTCTCAGCCCCCCTCTCAGCCTCCCTCTCTCTCAGCCTCTCTCAGCCTCTCTCTCTGAGCCTCTCTCAGCCCCCTCTCTCTCAGCCCCTCTCTCTCCCAGCCCCCCTCTCAGCCTCTCTCAGCCTCTCTCTCTCAGCCTCTCTCAGCCCCCCTCTCAGCCCCTCTCTCTCCCAGCCCCCCTCTCAGCCTCTCTCTCTCAGCCTCTCTATCTCAGCCTCTCTCTCAGCCTCTCTCTCTCAGCCCCCCTCTCTCCCAGCCCCCTCTCTCCCAGCCCCCCTCTCAGCCTCTCTCTCAGCCTCTCTCTCAGCCTCTCTCAGCCCCCCTCAGCCCCCCTCTTTCTCAGCCCCCCTCTCTCAGCCCCTCTCTTTCAGCCCCTCTCTCTCCCAGCCCCCCTCTCAGCCCCCCTCTCCCAGCCCCCCCCAGCCTCTCTCTCAGCCTCTCTCTCTCTCTCAGCCCCCCTCTCAGCCTCTCTTTCTCTCAGCCTCTCTCTCTTTATTTACATACTTTTATTTTGGTGTTTCTTTGCCTGCCCTGCAGCGACATTTGGGAGCGACGCAGCACACACACAGGGGCTGAAAGACTGCACTTCCAGGTTCGCGCTTCGCCGTGACGTCATTCCATCGTGGGGCTAGCGGCGCGATTACTACTGGTTGTTTTGAATACCTTTACCTCACTGAAATGAAAAGCACAGGCATCTCAGTGAGGTAAAGGTATGCAAAACAGGCAGTTGTAGTCACGCCGCTAGCTCCGCGATGGAATGACGTCACGGCAAAGCCCGAACCCGGAAGTGCGGTCTTTCAGCCCCTGTGTGTGTGCTGCGTCGCTCCCGAGTGTCGCTGCAGGGCAGGCACAGATCAATCCACAAATAATAGTGTGCAGCAGTGGGTGTCCCGAACTGGGGAAGCTCCCAAGGAAAGGAAATGATCAAAATAGCAGTGAGCACACGCAGCTGCCTTCCTCCTCCAATCACGAGCGCGCGCCCCTCAACTCGCACGTGGCGCCGACATTGCGCTCGTGATTGGAGGAGGAAGGAGTTGTGCGTGCGCTTGCTGGCAGGGGAAAGAGGCATGCTTGGCGGCGCTGCTTGCTCCCTCCTTCCCTGGCCGCCTCCTCTTCTCCCCCCGAAGTGCCCACGTTCCCACCTCCTCCGAACTCTATCCTGTGGGCTCACTTCCGGGGGAGGAGGAGAGTGTCGCCCGGCCCCTCCCCTCCTGAGCCTCCCCTGCCTCTCTAGGTCCTAGACAGGGTCATGTTCCCCAACCGCGGTTCCACAATCAGTTGGTGTGCCGCGGGATAACCTTGGAGGGGGAAGAAAGGCAGGGGGAAGAGGTTTCCTTGCGGCACACCAGCTGATCGCTCACGGCACACGAGTGTGCCAGGGCACAGCGGTTGAGAAAGGCTGATCTAAGACACTCCCTGTCTTGCTGACTGCTCACAACGGACTCCCATGTTGCTCTGATAAGAGCCAAGTCCCCTTTGACTGAAAAAGCTACACTTTTTCCCTCCTAAGTCAGCTGGAAATTTATTTCAGTGAGAGCCATATAATATATATTAAGACCGAATTCAACTAAATGTGAGTATAATAAGCCCCTGAATTTATTCATAATAATGATGATATTCTTTCAGCCTCTGCTGCTACTACTACTACCGTGTTTCCCCGATAGTAAAACACCCCCGATTGTAAGACGTATCGGGGGTGTCAGGGGGGTCGGCTAATATAAGCCGTACCCCGAAAGTAAGCCGTACCTTGTCGCTGTGCCGCCGCCGCAACCGGCCCATTGGCCGCGGCTCACCTCCGCGGCGCACCTTTCTGCCAGGCCTCCAAGGAAGGGAGGGGAAGAGAGCCAGAGGCGTGGCGAAGCAGCGCCGCGTCAGAGTGACGTGCTGCCGCCGCCACGCCTCTGGCTCTTTTCCCCTCCTTCTTTTGTCCAAGGAAGGGAGGGGGAAGAGAGCCAGAGGCGTGGAGAAGCAGCGCCGCGTCAGAGTGACGCCGCCGCTTCGCCACGCCTCTGGCTTTTTTCCCTCCCTTCTTCTTCAAGGAAGGAGGGGAAGAGAGGAAAAGCTGCGCCGCATCAGAGTGGTGTGCGCTTCGCCACGCCCTGGCCGTCCAATGGGGAGGGGAAGAGGCAGAGGCGTGGGAAGCAGCGCGGGGTGACGCGCCGCCGCCGCCACGACTCTGGCTCTTTTCCCCCTCCCTTTCGTCCAAGGAAAGCTGCGCGAAGGTGGCGACAGGCGTGGCGACGTCTTAGTTTATATAAGACATACCCCGAAAGTAAGACGTAGGGGGACTTTTCGGGGGGAAAAGAAAGTAAGACGCTGTCTTACTTTCGGGGAAACATGGTACTACTACTACTAATAATAATAATAGTAACAACAATAGGTTCCTAGAATAGGAGGAGACCTCCAAGGGCCACCCAGTCCAACCTCCTTCTGCCATAAGGGAAAAACACTCAAAGCATTCCTCACAGATGGCCATTCAACCTCTGATAATAATAATAACAACAACAATGGGTTCCTAAAATAGGAGGAGACCTCCAAGGGCCATCCAGTCCAACCTCCTTCTGCACTTGGGTGGCATTGGGAGCCTGCGGGACGGGTTGAGCCTTCCTCCCGCCCTGCCCACAATCTACCAGGACGCCCTACGCGATCTACCAGTAGATCGTGATCTACCTAATGAGCACCCCTGGTATATACAATATATTATACCAAACTCATATTATAATGTATTATATCATTACATACTACATTACATTATAATTATTATATTATAATATATTGACATAATATAACATAACATTATATCATACTATTATTATTATTATATTTGCTCTCTTATTTTATTTATTTATTTCATGATATTTATATGCCGCCCTTCTCAACCCGGAAGGGGACTCAGAGCAGCTTACAGCCAACTGGAAATACAACAAACTACCTTACTGCCATAGCACAATATCAGTACTACACATCACGTTGCACTATAACATTATATCGCAATATCATTAGCAATATAGCATGTAAAACAAATATACAATTATAATATCACAATATCATTAGTAGTATTATATTGTATCAATGTATATACAATATATTATACCAAACTCGTAATATATTATATCATAACGATCTTATACTACATTACATTATAATTATTATATTATAATATATTGACATTATAATATAACATAACATTATGTCATACTATATTATTATTATAAAATAATACCTTACATTACAATTATTATACTACAATATAATTGACATATTATATATATGTCAATATATTGACATTATATTATATAATGTAAGCACTCTTAGGTGTTTAAATAGATGGAACTGTTCAGATAGCAAACAAAAGAAAGAACATCCTTATTTTATAGATACCAGCAAGATACCGGTATCTGCTTAGGAGAATGGTAGCCTCAAATAACGTGTTTTGATTTTTTCTTTCTTTCTTTCCTTTTGCCTTTGGCCAGATCTTGAGATTTGATTGAGAAAGTTGGGGAAAGGTTGATTCTTCTTTCCACTCTTCTTTTGGCGTAGACCAGGGGTGCCCACACTTTTTCAGCATGTGAGCTACTTATAATAAAACCAAGTCAGAAAGAGTACCGAGAGAGAAGCAGGACGGAGCAAGGGGAGGGGGCGGGGCTTGGTGTGGCCTGGCTCCGCCCCTCCCCCTCTGGCTTTAGCGCCCACAGCTTCTCTAGGTTAGAGGAGGGTAATGCCAAGCCAGTGGTGGCATAGATAGCCACTACTGGCTTGGCATTACCCTCCTCTAGCCTGGAGAAGCTGTGGTAGCGCTGAAGCCGGGGGAGGGGGCGGAGCTTGGTGCAGCCTGGCCCGCCCCTCCCACCTCTGGCTTTGCTGAAGCTACCACAGCTTCTCCAGGCTAGAGGAGGTTAATGCTTAAGCCAGTGGTGGCATAGATAGCTACAACTGGCTACTGGCACTAGCCTGGAGAAGCTGTGGTACCTCCCTGAGTCTGGAGAAGCTGTGGTACTGGCTTGGCACTACCCTCCTCTAGCCTGGGAGGGGGAGCTTGGAGGGGTGGCCTGGCCCTCCACCCTCCCCTCTGGCTTTAGCGCTACCACAGCTTCTCCAGGCTAGAGGAGGTAATGCCAAGCCAGTGGTGGCATAGATAGCCACTACTGGCTTGGCACTACCCTCCTCTAGCCTGAGAAGCTGTGGTAGCGCTGAAGGGAGGGGCGGAGCTTGGTGCAGCCTGGCTCCGCCCTCTCCACCTCTGGCTCAGCGCTACCACAGCTTCTCCAGGCCAGAGGAGGTTAATGCCAAGCCAGTGGTGGCATAGATAGCTACTACTGGCTTGGCACTACCCTCCTCTAGCCTGAGAAGCTGTGGTAGCGCTGAAGATGGGGGAGGGGCGGGGCTTGGTGGCCTGGCTCCGCCCCTCCCCCTCTGGCTTTGGCGCTGCCACACAGCGTCTCCAGGCTAGAGGAGGTTAATGCCAAGCCAGTGGTGGCATAGATAGCCACTACTGGCTTGGCACTACCCTCCTCATGCCTGGAGAAGCTGTGGTAGCGCAAAAGCTGAGGAGGGGCGGGCTTGGTGCAGCCTGGCCCGCCCCCTCCCCCTCTGAAGCTCCCTGGCTTCTCAGGCTAGAGGAGGTTAATGCCAAGCCAGTGGGGCATAGATAGCCACTACTGGCTTGGCACTACCCTCCTCTGCCTGGAGAAGCTGTGGTAGCGCTGAAGATGGGGAGGGGTGGGGCTTGGTATGGCCTGGCTCCACCCCCTCCCACCTTTTAGCGCTAGCGCACAGCTTCTCCAGGCTAGAGGAGGTTAATGCCAAACCAGTGGTGGCATAGGTAGCCACTACTGGCTTGGCACTACCCTCCTCAGCCTGGAGAAGCTGTGGTAGCGCTGAAGATGGGGAGGGGGGGGCTTGGTGTGGCCTGGCTCCACCCCTCCCACCTCTAGCTTTAGCTACCACAGCTTCTCCAGGGCTAGAGGAGGTTAATGCCAAGCCAGTAGTGGCATAGATAGCGACTACTGGCTTGGCACTACCCTTCTCTAGCGTGGAGAAGCTGTGGTAGCGCTGAAGATGGGGAGGGGGCGGGGCTTGGTGTGGCCTGGCTCCACCCCCTCCCACCTCTGGCTTTAGCGCTACCACAGCTTCTCCAGGCTAGAGGAGGTTAATGCCAAACCAGTGGTGGCATAGATAGCCACTACTGGCTTGGCACTACCCTCCTCATGCCTGGAGAAGCTGTGGTAGCGCTGAAGCTGAGGAGGGGGCGGGGCTTGGTGTGGCCTGGCTCCGCCCCCTCCCACCTCTGGCTTTAGCGCTACCACAGCTTCTCCAGGCTAGAGGAGGTTAATGCCAAACCAGTGGTGGCATAGATAGCCACTACTGGCTTGGCACTACCCTCCTCATGCCTGGAGAAGCTGTGGTAGCGCTGAAGCTGAGGAGGGGGCGGGGCTTGGTGCGGCATGGCTCCGCCCCCTCTGAGAAGCACCCCATCCAGCTGGGATCGACCAGTCGATCGCGATTGACTTCCTGGGCAGCCCTGGCGTAGCCTTACTAAGACTACATTCAGCTACTACAACAGCAGCACTCCAAGTGATGGCCCAGTGCCACTCTGTGGAGAGTTTCTAGGAAATAGTGAAACTATTAGCCAATGAGCACAATTATGGCACTGTCCCTTGTATATTAGAGAGAGAGAGAAAATCCCCCGAGAAGTATTGAACTAAAGGATTTTTCAGAGTAGCCAAATTATGCTCCCAGTATTGAGCCAAATGGCAGCAGTAGGAACTGTTCTCCATCCCGAAATCAAATGTATTTTCTAAAAATGAGGATTGTGTCAGTGTGACCGATGGAGAGGTAATAATAATAATAATAATAATACTTTATTTATACCCCACCACCATCTCCCCAACAGGACTCAAGGTGGCTTACATGAGGCCAAGCCCAACAACACATAGTAACAGCATAACAGCAAATAATACAACAATAATATATTTTAATATAATAATATACTTTATTTATATTGCGCTCTTCTCACCCCGAAGGGGAATCAGAGCGGATTACAAGTACACATACTTAGCAGACAATCCCTGCTGTTTCCACATACACACATATAGACGAACAGAGGCAAGCTCTGGCCACCAGGGGGAGCTGACGCACTCTTCATCTCTCAGCGTTCCCAGCGTCCCTTGTTGTTCCTTCCGCATTCCTCAGCGTTCCTGGAGTTCTTTAATGGCCTCATAATTCAGTCAAAATTTGCCTCCCCACTTATTGTGGTACCTTTATCTCCTACTTGACAGATGCAACTGTCTTTCGGGCTGCAAAGGTCAACAGCAGGCTACACTTAAAGGTCGAGCACCCACCTCGACCCGGGCATGCCTCAAACTCATGACCTATTGGTCAGAGAGATCTTATGCAGCTGACACTTAGCCAGCTGCGCCACATTCCCAATATCACAATATACTTAGACACAAACAATAACAGACAGTTTAAAACCATTCTGGGCGGGACGAATGTGAAATATTAATATTTTAAAATAAATAACACTGGAAGAAATTGTGAAGTCTTCACCACGTTTGTGGATGCCTGCCATAGATGTGGGCAAAACGTCAGGAGAGAATGCTTCTGGACCATGGCCATACAACCCAAAAAACTCACCGCAACCCAGTGATTCCGACCATGAAAGCCTTCGACAACACGAAGGAGAGTTACTTTCTCAAAGTGGGCATGCGGAAAGGAGTGCGCGCAGTAACTGTGCATGGAACAGTTTACCCTACTCCGCCATTTCTCATTTGATGTGGGAGGGTGAGGAAATGTGTCACTACATTTATGCATTCCCTTATCACAGACGTTTAACCAGCAAGATATTACCATATGCATGTTGAACATGTGCTTCTCTGAGCTATTATACATTTGTTAAACTGTGATTAAAACATGGAGGTGAGAGTCGTTGGGACTTTCCTGTGATTGCATATTGTTGCTATAAATGCATTCTTGATATGGGCGAAACCAATGTCTCAGAAGGATATGCAGAACGTTTAATGAGAAATAACCCACATGTACAATGACTTTCTAGCAGTAGCTGTCATGTTGAGGGACTTTTCTGCGCAAATTGCAAGGCTTGCACCTTTCCTACGGAGCAACCGGTATCTGCAGCCTTAGATACATCCAGGCTCCTCAGATCTGTTATCCTATATGACTGGTGGCTGCCAGTTCTTGAGTGAGGCTCTCCATAGGCTCCTGTGCAAACAGAGCATACACTTTAGATCAGGGGTGCCCACACATTTTTAGCATGCGAGCTACTTATCTTAAAACCAAGTCAGAAAGATCTACCTACCTCCTCAAGGCTTGAGAAGGGCGGGGCTTGGCCAGAGGGGGTGGAGCCAGGCCAGGCCAAGCCCATCGCCCCCTCCCCTCTGGCTTTGCAGCTCCCAGCAGCTTCTCCAGGCTTGAGGATGGCAATGCCAGGCCAGTGCTGGCATAGCTAGCGCAAGGCTGGCTTGGCACTGCCATCCTCAAGCCTGGAGAAGCTGCTGGTAGAGCGGAAGTCAGAGGGGGAGGAGCCAGGCCACGCCCTGCCCCCTCCCCTCTGGCTTTGGAGCTCCCAGCAGTTCTCCAGGCTTGAGGATGGCAATGCCAAGCCAGTGGTGGCATAGCAAGAACAAGGCTGGCTTGGCACTGCCATCCTCAAGCCCGGAGAAGCTCCTGGTAGAGCGGAAGTCAGAGGGGGAGGAGCCAAGCCACGCCAAGCCCCCACCCCCACCTCCTCTGGCTTTGGAGCTCCCAGCAGCTTTTCCTGGCTTGAGGATGGCAATGCCAAGCCAGTGGTGGCATAGCTAGCACAAGGCTGGCTTGGCACTGTCATCCTCAAGCCTGGAGAAGCTGCTGGTAGAGCGGAAGTCAGAGGGGGAGGAGCCAGGCCACGCCACGCCCTGCCCCCTCCCCTCTGGCTTTGGAGCTCCCAGCAGCTCTCCAGGCTTGAGGATGGCACTGCCAAGCCAGTGGTGACGTAGCTAGCACAAGGCTGGCTTGGCACTGCCATCCTCAAGCCTGAGAAGCTCCTGGTAGAGCTGAAGCCAGAGGGGAGGAGCCAGGCCACGCCAAGCCCCGCCCCTCCCTCTGGCTTTGGAGCTCCCAGCAGCTTTTCCAGGCTTGAGGATGGCAATGCCAAGCCAGTGGTGGCATAGCTAGCACAAGGCTGGCTTGGCATTGCCATCCTCAAGCCTGGAGAAGCTGCTGGTAGAGCTGAAGCCACAGGGGGGGGTGGAGCCAGGCCACGCCAAGCCCCACCCCCTCCCCGCTGGCTTTGGAGCTCCCAGCAGCTTTTCCAGGCTTGAGGATGGCAATGCCAAGCCAGTGGTGGCATAGCTAGCACAAGGCTGGCTTGGCACTGCCATCCTCAAGCCTGGAGAAGCTGCTGGTAGAGCGGAAGTCAGAGGGGGGTGGAGCCAGGCCACGCCAAGCCCCACCCCCTCCCCTCTGGCTTTGGAGCTCCCAGCAGCTTCTCCAGGCTTGAGGATGGCAATGCCAAGCCAGTGGTGGCATAGCTAGCACAAGGCTGGCTTGGCACTGCCATCCTCAAGCCTGGAGAAGCTGCTGGTAGAGCGGAAGCCACAGGGGGAGGAGCCAGCCATGCCAAGCCCCCCCCCCTCCCCTCTGGCTTTGGAGCTCCCAGCAGCTTCTCCAGGCTTGAGGATGGCAATGCCAAGCCAGTGGTGGCATAGTTAGCACAAAGCTAGCTTGGCATTGCCATCCTCAAGCCTGAGAAGCTGCTGGTAGAGCTGAAGCCACAGGGGGCGAGCCAGGCCACGCCAAGCCCCCCCCCCCCCCCCCTCTGGCTTCGGAGCTCCCAGCAGCTTTTCCTGGCTTGAGGATGGCAATGCCAAGCCAGTGGTGGCATAGCTAGCACAAGGCTGGCTTGGCACTGCCATCCTCAAGCCTGGAGAAGCTGCTGGTAGAGCTGAAGCCACAGGGGGAGGAGCCAGGCCACGCCAAGCCCCCACCCCCACCTCCTCTGGCTTTGGAGCTCCCAGCAGCTTTTCCTGGCTTGAGGATGGCAATGCCAAGCCAGTGGTGGCATAGCTAGCACAAGGCTGGCTTGGCACTGCCATCCTCAAGCCTGGAGAAGCTGCTGGTAGAGCTGAAGCCACAGGGGGAGGAGCCAGGCCACGCGAAGCCCCGCCCCCTCTCATCTGGCTTTGGAGCTCTCAGCAGCTTTTCCAGGCTTGAGGATGGCAATGCCAAGCCAGTGGTGACATAGCTAGGACAAGGCTGGCTTGGCACTGCCATCCTCAAGCCTGGAGAAGCTGCTGGTAGAGCGGAAGCCACAGGGAGGCGGAGCTAGGCCAAACCAAGCCCCGCCCCCTCTCATCTGGCTTTGGAGCTTTCAGCAGCTTTTCCAGGCTTGAGGATGGCAATGCCAAGCCAGTGGTGACATAGCTAGCACAAGGCTGGCTTGGCACTGCCATCCTCAAGCCTGGAGAAGCTGCTGGTAGAGTGGAAGCCACAGGGGGGTGGAGCCAGGCCACGCCAAGCCCCGCCCCTCCCCTCTGGCTTTGGATCTCCCAGCAGCTTCTCCAGGCTTGAGGATGGCAATGGCAAGCCAGTGGTGACATAGCTAGCACAAGGCTGGCTTGGCACTGCCATCCTCAAGCCTGGAGAAGCTGCTGGTAGAGCAGAAGCCACAGGGGCGGAGCCAGGCCGTGCCAAGCCCCGCCCTCTCCCCTCTGGCTTTGGAGCTCCCAGCAGCTTCTCCAGGCTTGAGGATGGCAATGGCAAGCCAGTGGTGACATAGCTAGCACAAGGCTGGATTGGCCCTGCCCTCCACAAACCTGGAGTAGCTGCTGGGAGTGCCGAAGCCGCCCCCTCTGAGAAGCGCCCCATCCGGCTGGGATCGACCTCCTTCGGTCCCGGGATCGACTGGTTGATCGCGATGACTTCCTGGCCAGCCCTGCTTTAGATACATTTTCACTTGAAAACATGATGAAATAGGTAAATCAGGGATCGAAACATCCATCCTTGATTCTAAATAATGAGTTCGATGTACTTTTCCAGCCGTTTGATCTCTTCTGCACTTCGAAATTTGTGCTGTTTATTTATTTATTTATTTTTGTTGGTGGCAAGAAATTTTGGTTTTAGGCGTATTTCAGATTTCCAGAATAGGGAGACTTAGCTTTTGCTTTGAAGACAAACACATTTCAGAATCAATTAAACAAATAAGCTAAATAATCATGACTTTGAGAGAGATCATTTCTAGGATAGAGGCCTTGTACCTAAATGGGAGATGTAGTAAACAAGTCTTGCTACTTCGGTATCTCTGGAAATGAAAAGCCGTACAGCAGGGGTGCTCACACTTTTTCAGCACGCGAGCTACTTCTAAAACAACCAAGTCAAAAATGATCTCCCTACCCACTTCTCAGAGAGCCATGAAAGCAAAATATTTGGAAATGTATTTCAGTGAGAGCCATATAATATATTTTAAGACTGAATTCAACTAAATGTGAGTATAATAAGCCCCTGAATTTATTCATAATAATAATGATAATAATATTCATTCAGCCTCTGCTGCTACTACTACTAATACTAACAACAACAATAGGTTCCTAGAGTAGGAGGAGACCTCCAAGGGCCATCCAGTCCAACCTCCTTCTGCCATAAGGGAAAAACACAATCAAAGCATTCCTCACAGATGGCCATTCAGCCTCTGCTAATAATAATAATAATAATAATAGAAACAACAGCAACAATAGTTTCCTAGAGTAGGAGGAGACCTCCAAGGGCCATCCAGTCCAACCGCCTTCTGCCATAAGGGAAAAACACAATCAAAGCATTCCTCACAGATGGCCATTCAGCCTCTGCTAATAATAATAATAATAATATAAACAACATCAACAATAGTTTTCTAGAGTAGGAGGAGACCTCCAAGGGCCATCCAGTCCAACCGCCTTCTGCCATAAGGGAAAAACACAATCAAAGCATTCCTCACAGATGGCCATTCAGCCTCTGCTAATAATAATAATAATAATAGAAACAACAGCAACAATAGGTTCCTAGAGTAGGAGGAGACCTCCAAGGGCCATCCAGTCCAACCTCCTTCTGCCATAAGGGAAAAACACAATCAAAGCATTCCTCACAGATGGCCATTCAGCCTTTGCTAATAATAATAATAATAATAATAATAGAAACAACAGCAACAATAGGTTCCTAGAGTAGGAGGAGACCTCCAAGGGCCATCCAGTCCAACCTCCTTCTGCCATAAGGGAAAAACACAATCAAAGCATTCCTCACAGATGGCCATTCAGCCTCTGCTAATAATAATAATAATAATAGAAACAACAGCAACAATAGGTTCCTAGAGTAGGAGGAGACCTCCAAGGGCCATCCAGTCCAACCGCCTTCTGCCATAAGGGAAAAACACAATCAAAGCATTCCTCACAGATGGCCATTCAGCCTCTAATAATAATAATAATAATAATAATAGAAACAACAGCAACAATAGGTTCCTAGAGTAGGAGGAGACCTCAAAGGGCCATCCAGTCCAACCTCCTTCTGCCATAAGGGAAAAACACAATCAAAGCATTCCTCACAGATGGCCATTCAGCCTCTGCTAATAATAATAATAATAATAATAATAGAAACAACAGCAACAATAGGTTCCTAGAGTAGGAGGAGACCTCCAAGGGCCATCCAGTCCAACCTCCTTCTGCCATAAGGGAAAAACACAATCAAAGCATTCCTCACAGATGGCCATTCAGCTCTCTAATAATAATAATAATAATAATAGAAACAACAGCAACAATAGGTTCCTAGAGTAGGAGGAGACCTTAGGGCCATCCAGTCCAACCTCCTTCTGCCATAAGAAAACACAATCAAAGCATTCCTCACAGATGGCCATTCAGCCTCTGCTAATAATAATAATAATAATAGAAACAACAGCAACAATAGGTTCAGTCAGACTAGGATCCAGTCCAACAAACCAATTTTAGTTAGCAACCAGATGAGGATGAATTGATCACGTGATTATCTGACTATATTATATTACATTTTATCCTACTATATTTCATTTCATTCTGTTTTATTGGTGTAATATATATTGATATGACTGATGGTCTCTCAATAAAGATTCATTCATTCATTCATTCATTCACAATCAAAGCATTCCTCACAGATGGCCATTCAGCCTCTGCTAATAATAATAATAGAAACAACAACAACAGGTTCCTAGAGTAGAAGGAGACCTCCAAGGCCATTCAGTCCAACCTTCTGCCATAAGGGAAAAACACACTCAAAGCATTCCTCACAGATGGCCATTCAGCCTCTGATAATAATAACAACAACAACAGGTTCCTAGAGTAGAAGGAGACCTCCAAGGGCCATCCAGTCCAACCTCCTTCTGCACTTGGGCAGCGTCGGGAGCCTGCGGGGCAGGACTGAGCCTTCCTCCTGCCCTGCCTGCGATCTACCAGGACGCCCTACGCGATCTACCAGTAGATCGCGATCTACCTAATGAACACCCCTGCCGTACAGCCTGTCATCTTCTATGCATGTTGCACTTTAAATGAGTGTACTGTTTAGCCTTGTATACATAGCGTTTTGACCCCTCCTTGCTTTAGTGAGGTAGTAGCTCTTTGTCTTTAGGCAGCTGGAATCCCATCTGTAAAATGGGATTTGAAGGTAGTGCACTAGAAATAAGCAGGAATGTTCCAGCTGTAGGCCCATCTAGTACACTGTGCAGAGAAAGAGACAAATCCCTAGGGCAGTGGTTCTTGTTGGGTGAGTGGGCTCATTAACAAAAGACCCTACTCATAAATGTACAGCAGAGTAACTTACCGTGTTTTCCCGAAAGTATGACACCCCCGATTGTAAGACGTATCATCCTCTTCCTCTTCCTCTTCCTCCTCTTCCTCCCAGCGGCGCCTTCTCCCTCCCTCTCGTCGGTTCCGCCCCCTCCTTCAGTGAAGGGAGGGGGGGAGCTGCCGCTGGCGAAAGGGAAGAAGGCGCGCGGAAGTCCCGCCTGCAGGGCGACTCAGGCGCTTTTCCCCGCCGCCCCGCTTGTGTTTGGAGCCGGCGCCGGGCCGGGCGCCTGGAGTCGCCCTGCAGGCGGGCCGCCGCGCTGCTCTTACCTCTCGCCGGCGGCGGCTCTGCCCCTCCTCCCTTCAGTGAAGGGAGGAGGGGCTGAGCTGCACGCTGGCGAAAGGGAAGAAGGCGCCGCGGAAGTCCCGCCTGCAGGGCGACTCAGGCGCAGTGAAGGGAGGGGCCGAACCGGCGAGAGGGAGAAGGCGCCGCTGGGCGGACGAGGAGGAAGAGGAAGAGGATGGTAGGCGCCGCTGGAAGGACGAGGAGGAGGATTCCGGGCCTTTTGAGCCCTCTGGGAGCCTCTCGTCGCACAGCCACGGCCACGCCATGCCGCCCGCGGTAAGTCTTACTTTAGTCTTACTTTCGGGTACCGTCGCCCAATATAAGACGTACTCGAAAGTAAGCCGTAGTGGGGATTTTGGAGTCAAAGAAAGTAAGACACTGTCTTACTTTCGGGGAAACACGGTATTAGCAGCTGTGTGACCAGCACCAGTAGTCCAAAGTGATAAAAAGAACAAAAGACACAGATCAACAATAATAAAGATTATTATTATTATTATTACTTTTCTTTGTAGTAAAAGAATATGCTTACACTATTTACAAGAACAGGGTTTCTATAACACAAAGAAAGTTCTTTATACTTCCTTCATTGCTTCCACGCTGGGCTTCTTTCTTATGCAGCTTTGTTTTCACAGAACCTCCTCTCACACGGAAATTACACAGGAGCGTCACATAGTAGGTTTACACACAGCTTTACACATGAGGCCTTTAATCTGGGGCTTCTTTCACCAAAGCTTCTCACACTTGGCCTTCTCATAGACCAGGGGGCGGGAACCTATAGTCCGCGAGCCATATATGGCTCTTTTGACGATTCGATTTGGCTCCCAGGCCCCAACAGGAGCAAAAACACCCAAATGAAAAGGCTGAATGCCAGGCTGCAGGCCCAGGGAGTTGCCAGAAAGTGGCCGTGGGCCGCGGAAAATGCCGCGTGGCGGGCCCTAATGGGCCCAAAACCTTCAGCAAAGGAGGCAGAGAGGCCCAAGTGGGCCAAGACCCTCCTCCACCTGACCAGAAGCCACAGGCCCCGCCTGACGGGAAGCCGCAGGCCCCTCCCCGCCCAAGGAGTTGCCGGGCCCAAAACCTGCAGCAAAAGGGAGGCAGAGAGGCCCAAGTGGGCCGAGACCCTCCTCCACCTGACCAGAAGCCACAGGCCCCGCCTGACGGAAGCCGCAGGCCCCTCCCTCGCCTAAGGAGTTGCCGGGCCCAAAACCTTCAGCAAAGGAGGCAGAGAGGCCCAAGTGGACCGAGACCCTCCTCCATCTGACCAGAAGCCACAGGCCCCGCCTGACGGGAAGCCGCAGGCCCCTCCCCGCCCAAGGAGTTGCCGGGCCCAAAACCTGCAGCAAAGGAAGCAGAGAGGCCCAAGTGGGCCGAGACCCTCCTCCACCTGACCAGAAGCCACAGGCCCCGCCTGACGGGAAGCCGCAGGCCCCTCCCCGCCCAAGGAGTTGCCGGGCCCAAAACCTGCAGCAAAGGAGGCAGAGAGGCCCAAGTGGGCCGAGACCCTCCTCCACATGACCAGAAGCCACAGGCCCCGCCTGATGGGAAGCTGCAGGCCCCTCCCCGCCCAAGGAGTTGCCGGGCCCAAAACCTGCAGCAAAGGAGGCAGAAAGAGGCCCACTTGGGCGAGACCCTCCTCCACCTGACCAGGCTGCAGGCCCCGCCTGACGGGAAGCCGCAGGCCCCTCCCCGCCCAAGGAGTTGCTGGGCCCAAAACCTGCAGCAAAGTGGCCCTGGGCCGACCCTCCTCCACCTGACCAGAAGCCACAGGCCCTGCCTGACGGGGCAGGGCCCAAGGAGTTGCCGGGCCCAAAACCTGCAGCAAAGGAGGCAGAGAGGCCCACATGGGCCGAGACCCTCCTCCACGTGACCAGAAGCCACAGGCCCTGCCTGACGGGAAGCCGCAGACCCCTCCCCGCCCAAGGAGTTGCCGGGCCCAAAACCTGCAGCAAAGGAGGCAGAGAGGCCCAAGTAGGCTGAGACCCTCCTCCACCTGACCAGAAGCTGCAGGCCCCGCCTGACGGGAAGCCGCAGCCCCCTCCCCGCCCAAGGAGTTGCCGGAAAGTGGTCCTGGGCCGTGAAAAATGCTGCGTGGCGGGCCCTTCTGGGCCCGTAATCCGCAGATAGGGAGGCTGTGAAGATCAGGGCAGGCCAGGCCCGCATGGACGGCGGGCTTAGACCTTTCCCTGCCCGACCAGAAGCCAAGCCAGGGCCAGCGGTGAGAAAGGGAGGGGAGGGGGCAGGCGCAGACACCCCCGAACACAGAGAAAAGACGGCCAAAAGCCAGGAGCTGGGCAGCAGGCACAGACCGACAGGTCCCCTGCAGGGACTAAGGCAATGGCCTGAATCAGGTGAACCCGGCGCAATGGTGGGGTAGGAGGGAAGAGTGCGGGAGGAGAGCTTCCCCGAACAAAGGAAGGAGCGGAAGCCATGCAGGTAAATGTCCCTGCCGATGGCACAGCCGGGCACAGGGGAATCCTTTCCTCATTGTATGTATTCAGTCTTAAAATATATATTATATTGAATTCAGTCTTAAAATACATTATATATTTTAATGTTTCCATTAAAATTCAAAGTTCAAACGTCTGCTGAAAAAGGTAGGTCTTGCAAGCCCTGCAAAATATGGCTCTCACTGAAATAATTTTCCAAATATTTTGCTTTTATGGCTCTCTGAGTCAAAAAGGTTCCCGACCCCTGTCATAGACTAATGTCTACCTCACAGAGAGGCTTTAGACCTTTCTCCCACTGAGGTTTACCTGGCTACTAGGCTACAGGCACACCTGCTTATGTGGAACTGCAGCTTTTGCTGTCATTTCATTAATTGAACCCTTTCAGTGCTTGACTCACATTTTTGTAATTAAAAATACCTAGTTAATTTTTAATAATTCTGACAGTTCTTAACTTGCTGGTCCCCAGATGTTTTGGCCTTCAACTCTCAGAAATCCTAACAGCTGGTAAACCAACTGGGATTTCTGGGAGTTGTATGCCACGGCACCACAGGTTGAGAACCACTGCCCCAGAGAAAACCTGATTTTTCCTAGGATGAAATTTCAAACAAATTAAGAAGTTTACAAGTCCTCCGTTAATTTAATAGTATCCTATATAATTTGCCTTCCATGCTGTAAATTGTATACATGGTGATCAAACCATTATTTTTAAACGTATATTCAATATGCAAACCTGTCATTACAGCACAGAACAATAACATTCAGTAACCATAGAGTTGTATTAGAGAATCTAGATAATTCCTACAGAGCATACCCCTAGAAATGTTTAGGTCTTCCAGTGTAACTGTATGGTATGCTGGAATTGAAAGTGAGCTAATGTAACCAGGGGCGGTCTAAGGTAATTTTAAATGGTAAGCGAACATTATTTTGGTGCCCCCAACATTTGCCGCCCCCTGCAGCTCGGTCAAGCCCCCCCCTCCCCGCCCGAGCCTTTCATCCCACCGCCTCCTCGTGTTTCCATTGGCTGAGGTCAGGCTTAGAGAAAGCCGGCGAGGGTGATCTCCCGCCGGCAGATAGCTGACGTCATCGGCCAGAAGCTGCCTCGACCTCCAGCATCCTGACCTCGACTTGCCCCGAAATAGACCACCTGAGCGAGCCCGTGACTCAGGGCTTGTCTCGCGACGTAGGCGCACTCTGAGAACAACAAAAACTTCTTTAAGTACATCAGAAGCAGGAACCCAACTAGAAAAGCAGTTGGGCCACTCGACGACAATGGTCAGAAAGGGAAAATCAGCGAAAACAAGGAGATTGTGGAGCGGCTAAATGACTTCTTTGCCTCCGTTTTCACACAGGAGGACAGACAACATATGCCTGCAGCTGAGTCAGTTTTTTCAGGGAGGGAATTAAAAGAATTAAAACAGATAGAGATAAACAAGGAGGATGTTCTCATATGCCTTACTAAACTAAATGTCAACAAATCACCAGGTCCAGACGGCATCCACCCCAGAGTTCTTAAGGAACTCAAGTGTGAAATTGCTGAACTTCTAGCTAAGATATATAACCTTTCTCTAAGATCAGGCACTGTACCCGAGGACTGGAGGGAGGCAAATGTAACACCGATCTTCAAGAAAGGATCCAGAGGTGATCCAGGAAATTATAGGCCAGTTAGTCTAACCTCAGTTCCAGGCAAAGTGATGGAAACCATTATTAAAGAAAATATTACTAGGCACATAGAAGAACAGGCATTGCTGAAAGAAAATCAACATGGTTTCTGCAAAGGCAAATCATGTCTTACTAACTTGATAGAATTCTTTGAGGGTGTAAATAAACACATAGATAAAGGGGACCCAGTCGATATTGTTTACCTTGACTTTTCAAAAGGCTTTTGACAAAGTCCCTCACCAAAGGCTCCTAAATAAGCTCCTCAGCCATGGAATCAGGGGACAGGTCTTGTCCTGGATTGGAACCTGGCTAAACTGTAGGAAACAAAGGGTGGTAATAAACGGACATTTCTCTGGGTGGAAAGAGGTGAGAAGTGGCGTACCCCAAGGTTCAGTTTTGGGTCTGTTACTTTTTAGTTTATTCATTAATGACCTGGATGTAGGAGTGAATTCTGAGGTAGCAAAGTTTGCAGACGACACTAAATTGTTCAGGGTAGTTAAAAATGAAACTGACTGTAAAGAGCTCCAGAAAGATCTCTCGAAATTGAGTGAATGGGCAACAAAGTGGCAAATGCATTTTAACCTAAACAAGTGTAAAGTCATGCACATCGGGGCAAAGAATCCCAACTACACCTACAAATTGATGGGGTCAAAAGCTTTCCGAGACAAACCAGGAAAGGGATCTTGGGGTCTTGGTGGACAGCTCAATGAAGATGTCAACCCAGTGCGCAGCAGCAGTGAAAAAGCAAATTCTATGCTAGGCATGATCAGAAAGGGAATCGAAAATAGGTCAGCAAATGTTGTATTACCTCTCTACAAATCGATGGTAAGGCCACATTTGGAGTACTGTGTACAATTCTGGTCTCCGCACCTTAAGAAGGATATAACGGAACTGGAAAAGGTACAGAAAAGGGCAACAAGAATGATCCAAGGGATGGAGCGGCTCCCTTATGAAATCAAGTTGCAACGCCTTGGTCTTTTCAGCCTTGAAAGACGGCGTTTAAGAGGTGACTTGATCGAAGTGTATAAAATCATGCATGGGATAGAAAAGGTGAATAAAGAAAAATTATTTTCTTTGTCACAAAACACTAGGACTAGAGGGCACTCCTGAAGCTCCAAGGTAGGAAAATTAGGACTAATAAAGGAAATATTTCTTCACCCAGAGGGTCATTGGGTTATGGAACTCACTTCCAGAAGAGGTTGTGACAGCTGTCAGCCTGAACAACTTCAAGGCAGGATTAGACAGATTCATGGATACCAAGTGTATCGGTAGTTACTGAAAAGGACATTCAAGTGCCACCGGAGGATTTCCCTGGGTACTGGTTGTGGGGGTCGGGAGCAGGTCAGGGTTTTGCCCTCCCTTCTGCTCGAGATCCCCGTGTACAACTGGTGGGCCACTGTGTGATACAGAATGCTGGACTAGATGGGCTGAGGCCCGATTCAGCATGGCTCTTATGTTCTTAGAAGGCGCCTGATGCTGCCTCCTCTTTCTTCTCCCCATAAAGCTTCCTCCTCCTCCTCAAACCCAGCGCTCCGAAGCTTCCCATTGGCTGCCGGGCGCACACGCCACGGACGTGCCACGCATTCCCATCTCCCCTTCCTCTCTTACGCCCAACGCCGCCCCGAACTCTATTTTCAAGAAGTCGTTCTTTTTTTTCCTCCCCCCTTTCAATTCCAAAATGGCTCCCTTTTGGGTCCTAATAACACACAGCAACAGACTCACATATGTAGCGTGGGAGTGGGGTGGGGTGTCACTCTCCCCTCGACCTGTGGCCTCACGAGACTGAGGGGGCAGCTTTGCGTTGCAGGAATGGCCCTCTTAGTTGGGCTTTTTTCCTAACGTGACGCTGTCTGGCGGGCGGGGGAATGCGGCCATTACCCAGATGGCACGGCTGGCGCCCCACGCAGCGGCGTCCTTTGCGTAATGGTAGGACCGCCCCTGAATGTAACGGTGTCTGGTCATACTTGTGGTTTCATGTAATGATGGCCTTGCCTGGACTGTGTCCTCCACAGATACAGGAGTCTTACTGTGTTCTGAGATTCACTGGCTTCTCTTGTCTACTGACAGCCTTGCTTATTCTACTTTTCTTCTTCTCCCCCCCCAAACAATGACTTCATTTACTGAAATGTACTGTCACCCTGATATCCTAAATGTTGCAACAGAATGGGCTGACCTATGTGTCTTCTTTACAGCTTGTACTTCCGGAGTACCTTATCCATGCGTTCTTCTGTGTTATGTTTCTGTGTGCAACAGAGTGGCTCACGCTGGGACTCAATATGCCGTTATTGGCTTACCACATTTGGAGGTACTACTGGGAATGGCTTATGAAGCATAATGCGGTCATGGGTATTCAGTGTATGCATTCGCATGTTACCCAGCAATTTTTGTCTTTGTGTTTCACTTAAAAGGAAAATGTGTCTCCACCTCTTATTGTTAGGAAGTCAGGAAATGGCCCAGACTGATAATTTGAATTATGACAAAAGTACCCTGTACACTTCCAAAATCAGTAGAGAGAACGTCTCTTTTTTGGTTTTCAGTGCTCATGTGTCGCAACACAAGAGAGCCTTAAAGCGCCAAGCCCAGTAGAGTGTAAAGTAAAGTTTATTCAAAAACAAAAAAGATGGTCAAATGGACCCAAAAACACTTCAACTTCAGTGTGAGGATGAAAAGCACATAAAACAATAACCAAACTGGCCCAAAAATAGTTCTGAACACAAAACCCGGAATGTATCTCCTTTAAACCCGCAATAACCCCAAAACACGGCACAACAAAGGAAACGGCATACAATGTAGAACACAGCATTGTCGTCATCAACGGGCGGAGAAGCAAAGAACGAAGAAATGTCAGCGCGGTCCAGTGGTTGGAAATGGGAAGACAGCAACAGCGTGGTCAAAACCAGTCCGGGTTGGGGCGAGGAGAAGCAGCAGCAACGAGGAACCAGTCCGGGTCAAAACGAGGAGGAAACAGCAGCGACGATAATCCGGTCCAAGATCAACACGAAGCAGGCAGCAACTAGCATACAGAGGGAGTAAACACGGTGTAGCCAAAAGGAACATATGGAACAGAACCCAGCCGATACAATACCCAAGTCGACGAAGGTAGAGCAGTATCCAAATTCATGTCCAATACGCGGTCCACAGGAAAACAGAGCATAGAAAGACAGATACAGGTACCCAGAAACACCTTGCCAACTGCAAGGAACCCCCAAATCCAAGCCTCACTTTATTCACAAATCTTCATCAGAACCCGAACGAGCCAACACCCCTTCATTAGCTCTTTCAGCTGCCCTTGTAGCTTCACGTGCAGTCCTTTGCCTCTCCTGCCAAGCTCTCCTTCTCCTGCCACGACTTAGTTCACCCCAAGACAATGTTTGATCATCCGAACTCCAATTCCCATCCCCAGCAAAGCCCACAAATGTGTCACTACTTCTTGGTTCTGCACAAACATCACACACCTCCTGCACTTTAGTCCAGTCCATATCTCTAGACACATCCTCCGAATCAATACACAAACAAAATATGCCACTGAGTACATCTAATCATACACAAAGCTAAACCATAGAATATAAAGGGGCAGCTCTGTAGGAGTAATTAATCACAAGTCATCCTATAGTAAAAATCTCAAACTGTACTATTGTGAACAATATACGTGCTAAATAGCAGAACAATATCACATATAGTGCAATGTAGTACAATTCAATCACAATATCACAAATCTCATGTAACAGGCATTAAAATGACACAACAAAATAAGCCCTCACACATCAATGGGCTGAAACGACGCTCTAACAGAATCTGTGTACCCCTGTGAATAGTCTGGAGTCTGATAACTCGTGGGCTAGCGACTGAGTCAATGGGGGAGCCTTGGTGGGTAGAAGAGCTGGCAAGCTGCCGGATGGGCAAGCGCCTACGGCTGGAGGTAAGCTGATGACGCCAAGATGGCCGTTTCGCGTAAACCACGCTCCTCAGGGCGCTCTGAACTTCTGACCGCTCCTCCCCAGGGTTGTAGTGGAACAATTTGGACTCAAAGTCTGGACGGGAGATTTCGCGTTTCCGCGTTCTAATACATATCGATACTGCAAGTGTCCTCCCGGGCTGATTCCGGACTATTCACAGGGGTACACAGATTCTGTTAGAGCGTCGTTTCAGCCCATTGATGTGTGAGGGCTTATTTTGTTGTGTCATTGTAATGCCTGTTACATGAGATTTTTGATATTGTGATTGAATTGTACTACATTGCACTATATGTGATATTCTGCTATTTAGCACGTATATTGTTCACAATAATACAGTTTGAGATTTTTACTATAGGATGACTTGTGATACTCTACAGATCTGCCCCTTTATATTCTATGGTTTAGCTTTGTGTATGATTAGACATCCTCCGAATCCCCATCCCACTTCCCATAGTTGGCTCATGATCAGACCCATCAGACCCAGAGAAACCCTCAAAGGAATCCTCATCAGTAGGGGCACTGAGCATTTGCCGGATTCTCTTCCTCTCCCGTTCCTCCTGCTCTCGAGTAACCCGTTTTGCCCTTCTACCTTCAACCTCCATGCTTTCAGCCTCACTCGAGGACTCATCCACAACATCATGATTGAGGCCTAATTAAAACCCAAAGCTATTTCTTCATGTTTTCTGTTGAGGCTGTGTTCCCCTTTAGAAATATATATATGGAGATCGAAGCCTCAAACTGAAATCTATCGAATCCATAGCAAGCAACTGGATACCTTTAGGGAGCAGAGAAAGATGAAAATGGCTGCCTATTATCTGCCCCCCATGCAAGAACAGTTACATGAGAAGCATATTGCATTTCACTCATAGGTGTTCCTACCTTTTATTATAGGATCATAAAATAATAGAATTGGAAGGTACTTTTAGGGTCTAACTTCCTGCTTTTGTAGGACATCGGGATGTAAAGCATCACTAATGCATGGCCATCCAACTTATTTAACCCCCCCAAAGGCAAGCCAGGCATTCAAGGCTGCTTGTACCACATCTGAAATATCTCTCTTTTAAATAATTGGAATCCAAAGGTTTGGGTCCAACCTTCTAGGGCAGGGGTGCTCACACTTCTTCAGCATGCGAGCTACTCTTAAAGCAACCAAATCCAAAACATCTACCTGCCCACGCCGCCGCACGCTCCTGCCACCGCGCATGCTCCTGCTGCTGTTTTCCGCTTCTTCCGCCTGCGGGGCATTGCAGGAAGGAGAAAGCACGAGGCGGGGCATCAGAGGGAGCGCTCTGCCCTGCCTGTCTTGCCGGCAACGGAGGCTGCACAGCTGCTTTGGACGAGAGAGAGGCAGGGCGCTCCCTCCCAGAGGCCCTGCCTCGCGCTCCTTCTTCCTGCAATGCCCCGCAGGCGAAAGAAGCACCGTGAGAGCGGAAGCCAGCAGCAGAAGCCGTCCTGCTTCTTGCGTGCACAGCAGGCCCCTCCCACGCACGCAGCAGGAGGGTATTTATAGGCGCACCCGCCAGCGCTCCGGCCAGATAAGAGGGGCCGCCTGGCTACTGCCTGGGCCGGGAAACTCAACCGAGAGAGGGACCCACGTGAGGCTGGAGCCTCCCACGGCAGCCTCCCCTCCCTCGAGACTTTCTTACCTGGGCAGGAGAAGGAAGAGTAGAAGAGGTGCTTCCCCAAAGTGACAGATGCAGGGGGGGGGGCGCCCTTCCTTCCTTCCTTCCTTCCTTTCTTTTGAGGGTGTCACTCAGAAAGGATGCCCAAGTGGACGGCTGGCAGGAAGGAGGACCCCTCCCACTGGTGGCAGTCCATGCCCACAGGAGAGAGAGAGAGAGAGAGTGGCTCTTCCTAGCCAGCTCTGAAGAGCCTCTCTCTCTCTCTCTCTCTCTCTCTCTCTCTCTCTCTCTCTCTCTCCCAAGGACCCTCTCTCCCTATCTCCATCGAGCGCGAGGGAGGGCGAGGCGGAGAAAGGCGGCGAGCGCACAACCAGCACCAGCAAGTGGAGCCTCCATCCCCGCAGCCCCCTCCTCCGGGTTCAGCCCCAGGAACACGGCGGAGCCCTCCCTCCTCGCCCCCAACCAAGGAAAGAAAGCAGCCCCACACAGCTCGCTCGCCCAGGTCTCGGCTTGGAATGGGAGTCCCGAGGGCAGCAGCAGGGTTTGCGGCGGGGCTTGCTTGGCTTTGCCCCACTTTGCAGGGTGTGCGCGCAGGGTGTGCGCGCGCATGGCAGGAGCGCCCCATCTGATTGGTGAGGCCCAAAGATCACCTGGAAGATCTAGTAGCTCGCGAGCTACCTAATGAGCACCCCTGTTCTAGAGCATCAGAAATCAAATTTTATTCACCTTCTGTATAATTTGGATAATTTTCTCATCGTATTACCTCTCAGTCATCTCCAGGCTAAACATTCCCAACTTCTCCAATTATTCCTCATAGAACAGATCCAGAGGAAGGTGGCAAAGGTTATAAAATTCTGATTTCTTTGACCCAATACTTTTAACATCGTAAAGCATTACTATAAACCAGGGGTGCCCACACTTTTTCATCATGTGAGCTACTATATGAACAATCAAGTTGAAAAGATCACCTGTTGTGCATGTGAGCGCGCGCACGCTCCTACTGCAGACTTCCGTCCGTGCGGGGCTTCTTTCTTGCCTGCCCACGAACTCGCCGCCGCGAGCACCCAGGAAGGGGATCCTCCTTGCCTGCGCGCTCTCTCTCTCTTAATGTCTTCGTTGCCTTCCTCCTTCCTGCTGCATGCTTTCGCGAAGCAGGAAGTCCCCATCCCGTCCTGCTTTTTGCGTGCACAGCAGGCCCCTCCCACGCACTCAGCAGGAGGGTATTTATAGGCACACCCGCCAGCGCTCCGGCCAGATAAGAGGGGCCGCCTGGCTACTGCCTGGGCCGGGAAACTCAACCGAGAGAGGGACCCACGTGAGGCTGGAGCCTCCCCACGGCAGCCTCCCCCCCTCCCTCGAGACTTTCTTACCTGGGCAGGAGAAGGAAGAGTAGAAGAGGTGCTTCCCCAAAGTGACAGATGCAGGGGGGGGGGCGCCCTTCCTTTTGAGGGTGTCACTCAGAAAGGACGCCCAAGTGGACGGCTGGCAGGAAGGAGGACCCCTCCCACTGGTGGCAGTCCATGCCCACAGGAGGGAGAGGGAGAGAGAGAGAGAGAGAGGGTGGCTCTTTCCTAGCCGGCTCTGAAGAGCCCCCTCTCTCTCTCTCTCCCCCGTGGACCCTCGCTGCCTTTCTCCTTCGAGGGCGAGGGAGGGCGAGGCGGAGAAAGGCGGCGAGGGCACAAGCAGCAGCAGCAAGTGGAGCCTCCATCCCCGCAGCCCCCTCCTCCTCGGGTTCAGCCCCAGGAACACGGCAGAGCCCTCCCTCCTCGCCCCCCAACCAAGGAAAGAAAGCAGCCCCACACACCTCGCTCGCTCGCCCAGGTCTCGGCTTGGAATGGGAGTCCCGAGGGCGGCAGCAGGGGTTTGCGGGGCGGGGCTTGCTTGGCTTTGCCCCACTTTGCCCGGCCTCCTTCGCCTCTTTCTCTCTCTCCCTCTCTCCTTCCAGCGCCCGCCTGCCTGCCTGCCAAAAGGATCCGAAAAAGTTCTCAGGATTTCTTTCTTCTCTCCTTGGCTCTCTTTCTCTCTCACACACACACATTCCCTCCATCCCTCCCACAGCCTCGCATCCTATCCATACGCGTGCCTTCGCCTTGCTCCCGCCCCCCCAGCAGCAACCAATGGGCGGTCATGTCACCACACCGTGCGTGGCAAGACGAGTGCCAGGGCCCGCCCACTAAAGCCTCATTTTGGCAAAAAAAAAGCCCCGCAAAGGCGGCAGCGGGAGCGCAGCCCGCATGGCAGGAGCGCGCCATCCGGCTGGTGAGGCCTAAAGATCACCTGGAAGAGGGCCGAAGATCACCTAGGTGCTCCCGATCACCGTAATGAGCACCCCTGCTATAAACAATACGTTTTTTGTTCAGAAATGTCTATCAGCAATGAAATAAGAGGGACATGCAGCAATGTCTTTAGCTGGTGGCCAACTCCCAAATGCATGGCCTTTGTTTGTAAGGGATGGATGCATTATCTTTGTTAGGATGGGTCTCGCAAGATAGATTATTTAGTAGGCTTGCTAATTAGGCCTATGCTTCACTAAATTTGTGCATTTACTTTTTGGCTGAAGCCCTGTTCAGCTCAGGCGTTTATAGGTTGAAAACCTTGTAAGGTGGCAGGGGTGAAATTCCCCATTTTGTGAATGTAAACGTATATTTTTCTCATTGCCGAATAAAGAAATGCTTATATATTTCTTAACACTACATAGGAGAGAGAATCATGTTTCCGATAGGACGAGCCATTTTGGGTCTCGATTCCTGAGAGAAAAGCAGAGTATACATAAATAGTAAAATAATACTATGCAATATAGAATGTGCATGACCACATTTGTCGGGGGTACATTTTCTGGAAACATCCCCTTCCCCCATTTTTTGTTGTTTTAAAAAAATGCGAATTCACTTTTTCAGGTATATGAGTAGGCCTGTGATGAGTGGACCAGGACTTTATGACCCAACAACCATAATGAATGCAGATATTTTAGCATATTGCCAGAAGGAGGGATGGTGCAAACTAGCATTTTACCTTCTATCCTTTTTTTACTACCTATATGGGTAAGTGATACATTATATGCATTTATATTTAATTATACAAGATGGAATATTGTTTTTTTCCCAGATGGTGGGAAATTTATGAAAGCTGGTCTCATAATGTGCATATGGGTGCCCCTTCAAGTTGCCCGTCGCTTAGGATGGTATTCTTTGGAAGAACCAAGGCTGACTCTACTTAGCTTCCATGATCCGACAGGATCTGGTGGCACTTATTTAATTAGGGGTGGTTTATCCATAAAAAAATTGATTCTAAACTCGGTTGGGGGGGGGATTGCCTTTCTGATTCGTTATAGAAATTGTAACAAAATTTTTTGACATTTTTTCTATATTTTTCTATATTTTCTATTTTTCTATATTGATACGTAATTATAACGAAAATTCATTTTTATTCATTATGCTGGGAGGCTAGAATGGAGGGCTTGCTCATAATACAACCTTGCGTCTACTGCTCAACCCATTCGTATGCCATTCCTTCCTTCCACACAGGCACAAAATACCACACAACGCCAATATGCAGAAGATACACAACTATGTCCACAGAGCACATACATACCACTCACAGGACAAAAGACACCCACAGCAAAAGACACCCACTTAGCAAACACCACACCCACAACATGACAGCCACACAACTCGCGATGCCTACCTCTACAGACCCACAACACAACTCACACAGAACACACACAACGCATACATACCACTGCTAAACAGAAACCAGCACAGTACAACCAACTAACACACCCCACATACACACCGTACATCCACACCACACCACTGTACACTCACAACAACAAACTACACACTCAACACCACAAACTCTTCTCCAACCACCATCCCACCCCACACACCACCAATCCTCCACTTTACAAACACCACACCCACAACATGACAGCCACACAAGTCGCGATGCCTACCTCTACAGACCCACAACACAACTCACACAGAACACACACAACGCATACATACCACTGCTAAACAGAAACCATCACAGTACAACCAACTAACACACCCCACATACACACCGTACATCCACACCACACTACCACTGTACACTCACAACAACAAACTACACACTCAACACCACAAACTCTTCTCCAACCACCATCCCACCCACACACCACCAATCCTCCACTTTACAAACACCACACCCACAACATGACAGCCACACAAGTCGCGATGCCTACCTCTACAGACCCACAACACAACTCACATAGAACACACACAATGCATACATACCACTGCTAAACAGAAACCATCACAGTACAACCAACTAACACACCCCACATACACACCGTACATCCACACCACACTACCACTGTACACTCACAACAACAAACTACACACTCAACACCACAAACTCTTCTCCAACCACCATCCCACCCACACACCACCAATCCTCCACTTTACAAACACCACACCCACAACATGACAGCCACACAACTCGCGATGCCTACCTCTACAGACCCACAACACAACTCACACAGAACACACACAACGCATACATACCACTGCTAAACAGAAACCATCACAGTACAACCAACTAACACACCCCACATACACACCGTACATCCACACCACACTACCACTGTACACTCACAACAACAAACTACACACTCAACACCACAAACTCTTCTCCAACCACCATCCCACCCACACACCACCAATCCTCCACTTTACAAACACCACACCCACAACATGACAGCCACACAAGTCGCGATGCCTACCTCTACAGACCCACAACACAACTCACACAGAACACACACAACGCATACATACCACTGCTAAACAGAAACCATCACAGTACAACCAACTAACACACCCCACATACACACCGTACATCCACACCACACTACCACTGTACACTGACAACAACAAACTACACACTCAACACCACAAACTCTTCTCCAACCACCATCCCACCCACACACCACCAATCCTCCACTTTACAAACACCACACCCACAACATGACAGCCACACAACTCGCGATGCCTACCTCTACAGACCCACAACACAACTCACACAGAACACACACAACGCATACATACCACTGCTAAACAGAAACCATCACAGTACAACCAACTAACACACCCCACATACACACCGTACATCCACACCACACTACCACTGTACACTCACAACAACAAACTACACACTCAACACCACAAACTCTTCTCCAACCACCATCCCACCCACACACCACCAATCCTCCACTTTACAAACACCACACCCACAACATGACAGCCACACAAGTCGCGATGCCTACCTCTACAGACCCACAACACAACTCACACAGAACACACACAACGCATACATACCACTGCTAAACAGAAACCATCACAGTACAACCAACTAACACACCCCACATACACACCGTACATCCACACCACACTACCACTGTACACTCACAACAACAAACTACACACTCAACACCACAAACTCTTCTCCAACCACCATCCCACCCACACACCACCAATCCTCCACTTTACAAACACCACACCCACAACATGACAGCCACACAAGTCGCGATGCCTACCTCTACAGACCCACAACACAACTCACACAGAACACACACAACGCATACATACCACTGCTAAACAGAAACCATCACAGTACAACCAATTAACACACCCCACATACACACCGTACATCCACACCACACTACCACTGTACACTCACAACAACAAACTACACACTCAACACCACAAACTCTTCTCCAACCACCATCCCACCCACACACCACCAATCCTCCACTTTACAAACACCACACCCACAACATGACAGCCACACAAGTCGCGATGCCTACCTCTAGAGACCCACAACACAACAGACACACAACACACACAACGCAGGCGTCAGCTGGGAGGGGCAAGGAGGATGCCTTAACCCGCGTTATTCCCATCCAGGGGAGGAGGAGGGCAGGCGACAACCCCCCCCCCCTCCTCTCCTGGATGGGAATAACGCGCATTAAGTCTTAACCCAGGACCTCCTCTCTTCTGGCAGTGATCTGTGTGTGCATGCACACATGGATCGCTGCCAGAGGAGAGGAGGTCACGGCTTGGTGTCTCCATTAGCCAATGAGAACATACATCTAGTAAGGGCAAAGAAGACATACAAACTAATTACGTTAATTACGTGCCCATTACAAAAATGGCGGCCCCCAGGTTCGGTATAGAAATTACATTTCCTGGTTGGGCCACGTGGGTCAAAAAACTATGAAATTAATTTTAAATACGAAATTAACCCATTTCAAAGTATTTAAAACCGGAGATATCCACCCCTATTATTTATATACCAATCATCCCTATCTCCGCAGAGGGACTCAGGCCGGTTAACAGCAAGGATTCAATGCCAAATTATAATTTAAAACATCATAAAAACAATAAAAGATTAAAATACAAGTAGAATAAATACATATAAATACATATAAACCAGGTCGCCAAGATTAAAAAAAAATGTCCAATTTCGGTCCGCATACATCCTCGATACTTAAGTCTATTATTAAACTCAGCCATTATTCCGGGAATGCTTCTTTCCAGATCCAGGATTTCAATAGCTTCCTGAAGGTCAGGGGTCAGGGGGCAGATCTAATCTCAGTTGGGAGGGAGTTCCACAGCCGAGGGGCCACCACAGAAAAGGCCCTGACTCTCGTCCTCACCAGCCGCGATTGTGAATGTGGCGGGACCGAAAGCAGGGCCCCTCCAGAAGATCTTGACGGTTCATAGGGGAGAATACATTCGGACAGGTAAACTGGGCCGGAACCATATAGGGTTTTGTAGGTCAATACCAGCACTTTGAATTGTGCTCGGAAGCTAATTGGCAGCCAGTGGAGCTGGCGCAACAAAGGAGTTGTACGCTCCCTGTTCCCGTTAGTAGCCTGGCTGCCGAACGTTGGACTAACTGAAGCTTCCGGGTTAGTCTTCAAAGGCAGCCCCACGTAGAGAGCGTTGTAGTAGTCTATTCGGGATGTAACCAGAGCGTGGACCACCGAGGCCAAGTCAGACTTCCCAAGGTACGGGCGCAGTTGACGCACAAGTTTTAGATGTGCAAAAGCTCCCCTGGCCACCGCTGAAGCAATGAGTCCAGGATCACTCCCAAACTGCGAACCTGCACCTTCAAGGGGAGCGTAACCCTGTCCTTCACAGGCTGTAACCTAAGCTAAGAGACTACGCATCTTACACCCATGTTTAACAAAGAGATGCAAAAGTGCCCCCAGACCGGGGGACCGATTGATACCTCTCCAAGCCCAGATTAAAACCCTTTGGTTTCCATTAAATTTTTCGGGGGTGAGGTGCCATCTATATTGCATTTTTAGCCAATTTTTGCATAGATCTGTAGCTGTGGTGTATTTTGATTTTTTTTTGTCCAAACTTCTTCCTATTGATGTAGTAGAATATTATGGTATTCTATTTATTAGTTTATATGAACCAGCAGCCACCACTTCTTGAGCTAAAATGAGCTGGAATCAAGGCATGAAAACGTATCCTCAAGACATCTGTTACATTTCTGGTGGAAGAAGATTAAGGCCACAACTAGCAGAAGTTCAGAATGGTGGCTGCAGTTGTTACCGCACTGTTGGATAGATACTGTGTGTGTGTGTGTGCTAGAGGCTTTCCTTCGTAGGGGGCTAATAGGCACACCCATAAAACTCTGGTTTCTGCCTAGTCCAGTGTTTTTCAATCTTTTTTGAGCCGCGGCACTCTTTTTACATTTACAAAATCCTGGGGCACACCACCAACGAAAATGACACAAAATGACACTCTAACACAGTAATACATATCGTTAATATGTTTTTTAATGTATTTATACACTCAGTGTGAAACCTGGGCCTGTTTCGGTGAACACAACATAGATATCCTGGCAGGAATGGCAGAAAGACTCAAACTTCCCACACAGAGCTCCCATAACCAAGAGAAAATGCTATAAGAGTTTGGTGGGCATTGACCTTGGGTTTTTGTCAGCGGCGCCTTGTCCAATGCGGGATAGCGCAATGGACAAAGACGCGGCTGCCATCTTGGAAGAGGATCGAGCGATCGGAGGCGTGACCGCCATTTTGGTTCTCATTGTTCCATGTTGTTTCTGTAGCTCCATGTTGCTCCCTGTTGTTTCCCTCGGTGAGGCGGCTGGAGGCCCGGAGGGGGAGAGGCCTGTGATTGTCTCCGGAGCAGGCGACCAGGAGGCCGCGATTCCTCCCCTCCTGTGGGACGAGAAGTTGACGCGGCGGAAGAAGGGAGCCCCAGGCCCGAGGAGGGAGTCGTCAGGCCCCAGTGGAAGGCATGAGTCGGGGCGAGCGGATGGAGGAGATGATGGGAGAGATGACCAGAGCCATAGCCGACATCCGCCAGCAGATGGGAATGATGCAGAGGCGGATGGACACATGGGGACCCCACCGGAGGAAGATCGAGGCACGGAGGGGCGTTCAAGCTATGCGCCCGGCGGGCTGAGAGACCGCCGCCCGGCAGGGCCGCCTTCGGTGGGGCCGGCGCCGATTTCACCCCCGCCCGGGGGACCTCCTCCTTCAACCGGGGCCCAAGCGTCCGGACCCTGGAACGAAGCGGCCATCGGAGAGACTTAAAAGTCAAGCTCGACGGAGACCCAAGCCACCTGTCTTTTTTTGTCACCAATGTCCGCAATTTTATGGAAGACTATGGAGACTCGTTTCTCCGAGGCGGCCCAAGTGAGGGCCGTGGAAGCAACCTGAAAACGCTGCGGCCGACTGGTTGGTCCAGATGACCGAGACCGATGCCCCGGAGCTTAGGGGTCTTGAGGCCTTCCTGAGGCGCTGCAGCAGCGGTTTAGAGACCGCACGCGAAGCAAAAGCTAAAGCAGAATTGAAGCGGATCTACCAGGGGTCGAGGGCGGTATCCGAGCACGCCTGGCGTTCAAGGCCCTTGCCGGAAAAATCCGCGATTGGTCAGAGGCGACCAAATTAGACTATTTTAAAGCAGGACTGAGGAGAGAGACCCTGATTGGGCTCTGAACCGCAGAAACCCGGACACCCTGAAGGATGGATTGACCTGGCCGGCCAAGTGGAGTGCGATCGGGAGGCGGCACCCAGGAGGCCCCAAGACGCCCGCGAGCACGCGACCGGCCCCAACCATGCGAACGGGGCTGGCCCGGAGGTCGCCAACCCGGCGGAGGTCGCCAAGTCGAGACGCAAACAGACCGCGGAGAGGCGCTTTGCTTCACCTGCGGCCGAGGGGCATCGGGCGGTCGAATGCCCGAGGAGGCCGCCCGCCGCGAAGGGGGAGAAGGGTCCGACCCACCCCGGGACACCGAAGACGACTCAAGGCCAAGGAGCGGCTAGAGGGTTGGCCCGAGCGCCAACCAACCCGAGGGGCGGAGGTGACTACGAGAGAGGCGCGGAGGAGAGCGGATCGGAAGAGTCGGGCGGAAAACGAGCCCGATCTGCCGTGAGCGCCCGGCGGCAGATCTCACCTTCCCAGGGCGGTGAGTCGGAGCCTCCCAGTGGAGGAATCCTCACATTTAAGTAGCCGGCGCGTCCCGCCACCGGCAAAGAGACCGAGGCTAGTGCCATGCTAGACTGTGGGTGCACCAGATGCTTAATGTCCCCTGGCTTAGCAGCCCAGCTAGGAGTGACCCCGGGAGTTAGTGGCCCCGGTCCTGTTCAAGCAAGAGCTGGATGGGACCTTCGCCAACGGGGCGCCAGCCACTAGAAAGACCGGGAGTTAGAGGTGCGGATAGGGACCCACAGAGGGCGCATCAATTTTGTGATCTCCGAGATGGCTAACCAACCCTTAATTCTGGGCAGCCCCTGGTTGGAGGAACACAACCGAGGATCAGCTGGAAGACAGGGAGGTGCGCTCAGAGATGGGCAGGTTCAGGCTAAGATAGAGTACCCAGGAGAAGGAGGGAGTCCTAATACGGCAGGAGCCGGGCTCGCCCAATTGGCAGGAGTACCGCAGGACTACTTGGAGCTGGCTGAGGTGTTCAGCGAGAAAGAATGCGACGAGCTGCCACCCTCCCGCGCCATGGACTGCGCCATTAAGATAGAAGAGGGGGCGACACTCCCCAAACCCAAGATGTATGCAATGTCGGAGCCGGAGAAAAGGGCGGTGAGGGAGTTCAAAAACCTGGTCAGGGGTTTTATTAGACACTCAGATAGCCCACTGGCGGTCCCTCGTGCTCTTCCGCCCCAAGGCGGATGGGAGTCTCTGGCTCTGTGTGGACTACCGAGGATAAACGCCATCAGCTCGGCGAACTGGGCCCCCTCCCTTGATGTCCGAGATCCTGGCCCAGCTGGGGAAGGCTAGGCTGTTCACGGCTAGACATTCGAGAGGCATTCTATAGAATCCGGGTCAAGCCAGAGGACTGCTGGAAGACGGCCTTCAACTGTCACTTGGGCCATTTTGAGTTTTTAGTCACCCCTTTCGCCTAAAGGGGGCGCCAAAATCTTCCAGCAGTTGATCAACGAGGCCCTCAGAGACCTGTTGTACAAGGGGGTCATCGTGGACCCGGACGACGCCCTGATCTACACAGAGACCCGTACAGAGCACGTGGCGTTGACCCGGGAAGTCCTGAGGAGGCTGAAAGACACCGCTATACGCCAAGTTGTCCAAATGCGAGTTCCATCAGACCGAGTTGAACTACTTGGGATATCGCATCTCCACACGGGGCATCGCGATGGACCCGGCGAAGGTGCGAGACGTACTGAATGGGAAGCCCTCGCACGAGGTTACTGCTGCAGGGGTTCCTTGGATTCGCGAACTTCTACCGGCAATTCATCCCGAATTTTGCAGAGACTACCTTAGCGCTAACAGACCTGCTTAAAACTAAGGGGTTGGGAGAAACCAGGAAGACCAAAACCCCTAGCGCCAAACTTCAATGGACACCACAGTGTCAAGAGGCGTCGTGAACCTCAAGCGGCAGTTCACCAGCCAGCCCCTGTTGATTCACCCGGTGATGAGCAGGCCTTCACAGTGCAGTGTGACGCGTCCGAGGCGGCATACGGAGCAGTCCTCCTCCAGCCGGATGAAGAAGGCCACTTGAGGCCATGTGCTTATCTCTCCAAGAAGTTCACCCAAACGGAAAAAGATTGCACGTATGGGAGAAGGAGTCGTTTGCCATACGGGCGGCTCTGGCCCATTGAGGCACTTCCTGGAGGGAACGCCGGTCCCTTTCGAAGTTTGGACAGATCATAAGAACCTGCAGGCCCTGCAGACCCCCCAGAGACTGAACACTAAGCAGCTGAGATGGGCCCAGTTCTTTAGCAGATTCAATTTTAAGTTGAGATACATCCCGGGCCCGAAAATGTCGTAGCGGACGCGCTCTCGCGCATGCCTGATGCGGACTACTGCCCCAGGAGAGATGGGAACCGTATTCTCTAACCCACAACTGGTTTGGTCGCCGCCACCCGGGCAGCAGTCAAAGCAAAGGCCACCGCCGGAGAGTTGGCAAAGCCTCTCCTGACCAGATCAAGACAGCGTCCCGCACAGACGAATGGCTGGTCCGGCACCCGGAAGGCCTGGAAGAGAATGACGGCATCTGGAGCCAGGGAACCAAGGTTTACGTCCCCGAGGCCCTGAGGGCACAGGTCCTAGAAATAGGGCACGACACGTGGCAGGACACTTCGGGCTCTCAAAGACGCTGAAGCTACTCGCCCGGCAGTTCTGGTGGCCGATGATGAGGAGGGACGCAAAACAATACATCGCCGAGTGTGACGTGTGCGCCAGGAATAAAACGAAGGTGGACGCCCCACGGGCCTATTGCAGCAAGTAGCTGACCCTGCAGAACCATGGAGAGAAATAGCCATGGATTTCGTAGTGGACCTCCCGGAGAGCGGGGGTTCACCGCCATCTGGACGATAGTGACCTGTTCTCCAAGCAGGCCCACTTTGTGCCGTTGCGACGACTGCCAACGGCGCCGGAGCTGGCCAAACTCTTTATACATCATGTGTTTCGCCTGCATGGTAGCCCTCGTCGGGTCATAAGTGACCGCGGCCTGCAGTTCGCTGCTAAATTTTGGAGGCGTTCTGGCCGCCCTGGGGACCCAACGGGCGTTGAGTACGGCATTCCATCCCGAGACAGACGGAGCGACCGAAAGGGTTCAGCGGACGCTCCAGCAATACTTGAGGTGCTTCTCACGTATCAGCAGGACCAGTGGGTCAACCTGTTGGATGTGGCAGAATACTGCTATAACAACACCGACCACGCGCGCCCACGGGGTGTCTCCGTTCCGGGCCGTGGGTGGTCGGGACTTCCTGCCCTTCCCAGCTATTGATACTTCTGCACCTCCGCCTTGCACCCCGAGTCCTGGGGCGCGCGGGTTGCCGCAGCCTGGCCAGAGATTCAAAGGACGCTGAGGAAGGCCAGGGAAGACTACAAAACTCATGCAGATAAAAGGAGAGGGCCACAGCCAACCTATGTGGCAGGAGACATGGTAT
Organism: Anolis apletophallus; assembly: GCA_030556195.1. NCBI lineage: Eukaryota > Metazoa > Chordata > Lepidosauria > Squamata > Anolidae > Anolis > Anolis apletophallus. The sequence continues at coordinate 8,257,022 of JARBWK010000021.1, forward strand.
ATCTCTCCACTAAGCACCTGCGATCGACCCAGCCCTCCAGCAAGTTTGCGGACAAGTTTGTTGGCCCTCTACGGGTGACTGAAGTGGTCAACCCGGTCACCCTTAGGCTAGACCTTCCCCACACGTGGCGCAAGGTGCACCCGGTGTTCCACGTTAGCCTGCTTAAAAGGCAGTAACCCACCGCAAGTGGTCTCCACAGGGAGCGCCCCAGTCCCGATCATGATCGGGAGCATACCCACTTTGAGCTTAAGGATATTTTAGACTCTAAAAGGCTTAGGGGCAGACTTCAATACTTTGTGCAGTGGCTTTCCAAAGACTTGCAGCCGGAGTGGGTGTTAGCAGAACATGTCAAGGCCCCCAGATTAGTCAAAAGGTTTCATAGGGCCTTCCCGGACAAGCCAGGGCCCTGAAAATACTTTGCTTCTTTTCCCCCCAGGTCGGTGGACTCCTTCGGGAGGGGGGCGCTATGTCAGCGGCGCCTTGTTGGGATAGCGCAATGGACAAAGACGCGGCTGCCATCTTGGAAGAGGACCGAGCGATCGGAGGCGCGGCCGCCATTTTGGTTCTCCTTGTTCCATGTTGTTTCTGTAGCTCCATGTTGTTCCCTGTTGTCTCTGAGCTGTTGGAGTTCCCGCCGAAAAAGGACAAGAGGGGTGGGGTTCCGGGGTATCTGTTCAAGGATTGGCTCTTCGCCAGAGGGGGGAGGGGCTCGGGGAGTTTTGAGCAGGGATTTGGAGGGAAGGCTTCAGTACGGTTTTTACTGCCTTGGATTAAGGACTCATAAAGCATTTCCTCAATACCCGAGTGAGTGTGATTATTGGGCGGCCTACCAACGCTCACAGTTTTGGAGTTGTAGTTCACCTATATCCAGAGAGCACTGTGGACTGAAACAATGTTGGATCAGGACCAAACTTGGCATGAATACTCAATATGCCCAAATGTGAACACAGATGGAGTTTGGGGAAAATAGACCTTGACATTTGGGAGTTACCGTTTCTGGGATTTATAGTTAACACACAATCAAAGAGCATCCTGAACTCTTGCAACAATGGAATTGAACCAAACTTGGTACATTGAACTCTCATTACCAACAGACTGTACTGAAAGGGTTTGCTTGGGAATTGGCCTTGAGTTTGGAAGTTGTAGTTCACCTACACCCAGAGAGCACTGTGGACTCAAACAATGTTATGTTATGTTGTTGTTTGTTTTCTATCCAGAATCACAATGTTGGAAGGAGGCTCATCACTTTAAGGTCCCTAAAACAGGCATGGGAAAACTTCGGCCCTCTGGTTGCTTTCGACTCCAACTCCCACCATTCCTAACAGCCTGAGGCCCTTTCCTGCTTAAGTGGCTGAGGGGGGAAAAGGAAAAGAGTCTGAGGCTGCTAGGAATGGTGGGAGTTGGAGTCCAAAACACCTGGAAAGGTTCAAGTTTGCCCATGCCAGCTTTCGACAGAGACCTCTTCCTCCCCCTTCGCGCCCTTTCTTTCCCCTTTTGCTCAACACTTACTTTTTCTTCTACACTGCCGCTTCTGCCGCCATTTTGATCCAAGGGGTCAGCGTGAGCGAGGGGAGGGGGGAGGGAGGAAGACGTGACCCGTGTGGGCGCTACTGCGCAGACTCGCCCCAAAGCAAAGCGAGGCAAAGAGAGCAGAGCGAGGCTGGGAAGAAGGGAGCCCGAGTGGAGAAGAAAAAAATTGTTCGGTAGGAGGGGGAAGAAAGGGTATTGGAGGCTCCAATTTCCCACGGCACACCTGATGATCGCTCACGGCACACTAGTGTGCCACGACACACTGGTTGGGAAACACTGGCCTCGGTAATACTCATTTTTAAATGTAACAGGTACAAATGCGCATATTTACTGCTTCTCTTTTCCTCCACAGCATGATTTATGTTTTGGTGAGCTCTTAAATGACGTCTGATGGACTTGGTTCCAGCAACGTGCATGCAGAAAAGCCACAACAAAACAAAAGGATTATTTTCGAAGAATCTGGTATCAAGATTAAGTTACGGAATCCAGTGATCACGGCTTCAGTAGGGGAAAATGACATCCTCTCTTCTTCCCCATCCCAAAATGTGTCTAAACTTTCAATACTTATGGAAAGACTTTTTAAATATATATATATATTCCTGGGACGTATAAAGTGACAAGTATTACAGTAATGAGTTAATGTAAAGAAGTTGGCACTGACTTTGGACAGTTTTGACCCTGCACTCCAAAAGGAACAGCTACACCTTTGGTTATAATTGTATTAAATACTGTCCTTAGTATAATAGAGGGCTTTGTTTTGTTTTGTTTTCTTTTCTGGACCTTTTAGTGGCTCAGTTGGCCCACGGACTCCCATCTAGCTGTCAGCTGTAGGTACCAAGTGCTTCTGAAGGACTGAACGCTTTTCTGTATGTTATCTCTTTGGTAACCTTTATGTGTCTTATAGATGAATACATGAGTACAATCACAGGAAGAGTTGTAGTTCTGTTTCTTACTACTTGGGTATTCTGTCCCTGTAATGTGCATGACTCAAACTTTCCATGTTTACAAGCAAGTAATGAAGTTGATAACGCCATGTTTTAATTTTCTATGGTATGTGGCTATGTTGGGGAAGCACAGGCCCGGATTACCCATAAGGCCACCCTAGGTCATGGCCTAGGGCGGCAGCCATGGGGGGGGGGGCGGCAGATCTGGACCCCCCCCCATTTTTAAAAAAAGGTCGATTTTTTGGGCGCTTCTGCGCCTGCGCGCGGAAAGCCATAGGCCCCTAGGCGCTCTGACGCGGCTCCTCTCCATTCCGCCTCTTGCTCCTCACTCGCCCCTCCTTCTTTCCTTGAGTGAAGGAAGGAAGGAGGGGCAAGTGAGGAGCAAGAGGCGGGGCGGAGGGGCGACGTGTCACAGCCGGGCCTCTGATGCGTCGCCTCTCCGCTCCACCTCCTCCTCCTCGCTCACCCCTCCTTCCTTCCTTGAGTGAAGGAAGGAGGGGCGAGCGAGGAGGAGCAAGAGGCGGGGCAGACGGACGATGTGTCACAGCCGGGCTTCTGACGCATCGCCCCTCCGCGCCGCCTCTTGCTCCTCGCTCGCCCATTCCTTCTTTCCTTGAGTGAAGGAAGGAAGGAGGGGCGAGCGAGGAGCAAGAGGCGGGCGGAGGGACGACACGTCACAGCCGGGCTTCTGACGATCGCCCCTCCGCGCCGCCTCTTGCTCTTCCTCGCTGCCCTCCTTCGTTCCTTCACTCAAGGAAGGAGGGGCGAGCGAGGAGCGGTGCCTCGTCACAGGGCCTCTGGCCGCTGCCGCGCATGCCCGCCAGGGGCCCCGGGGCGCGGCTTCCCTTCCTCCTCTCCCTGCGGCCGTTTTCTGGAGGCGGCGAAGAGGAGGCGGAGCCGCAGGTGGGGGCGGGGCGGAGGCGGAGCCTTTGGCCTAGGGCAGGGCTGTCAACTGCCGGCCCTGCAGGTGTTTTGGACTTCAACTTCCAGAAATCCTAGCCAGTTTACCAGCTGTTAGGATTTCTGGGATTTGAAGTCCAAAACACCTGCAGGGCCGGCAGTTGGACAGCCCTGGCCTAGGGTGCCAAAAAGGCTTAATCCGGGCCTGGGGAAGCAAAGTTTTCATTTTCAAAGAACATACTGTGTACCAGTCTCAAAGTACCATTCAATCTGAATCAAACCTGGTAACAAAAGGTAGAAGTGCAAAGAGAGGCACACTTGCAACACGGTTGGATATATGTCTTTGCTGTCCCTTAGTGCAATACAATAAAAGTCTCAAAGACGAAAATTAGTTTACCTTGCTCAGGTTTTTGTCAAAACTGTGTGCAACTGTAAAATTGTGGTTTTTAATGCATTACTGTTAAGCAGTACTGTTCGGTTTCTAAAATAAGTGGCAGCTCCAAACAGCTTGTGCTAAATAGTTGAACAGCAAGGTAGAAGACAGTTGACCATTTTTCAGTGGACATCTTAAGGTCCGCTGAAAATCATACAAAGTTGAACTTCGTTCTGACCCTTGAGAACAGTTTTTGACAAAAATGTAGACTTTGTAACACATTAGTTATACTTTTACTCTGCAAGAGATGCATAATGTTCACCCTTGGCTTGTATTTTTAAATCAATTTGGATCATGAATGTTCTTGGGGAGACATCAAGTACAACGCTGCAGATGGAATTTACAAGTACCTTACAGTTACCTGTAGTAGAAGTCTACTCTGATGCAATAACCATTTCTAATTATTAATGCTCTTTGGAACAGAAGATGTCTGGATTACAAGGGACAGCTTAAAGCCGAACATTTGGCCTTGTACTCATCTCAGGTCCAATGAAGCCAAGCTTATTATATATTTCAGATAATTAACCATGGGATGAAATAAGGGTGAAATAGAGGCATCTTATACCATATTCTGTTTTGACAGTCATTAATTTAGGTATACAACCGAGTTTCAAATACTCCAGTTTTGTATAGGTTAGTCCACGGCTGCACAGGAAGTCGATCGCGATCGACCAGTCAATCCCGATCGACGAGTCGATCCCGGGACCGAAGGAGGTTGATCCCAGCCGGATGGGACACTATTCAGAGTGGGGCGGAGCCAGGCCGGGCTAAGCCCCGCCCCCTCCCCCAGTTTCGGCACTCCCAGCAGCTTCTCCAGGCTGTGCCAAGCCCCGCCCCCTCCCTTCTGGCTTTGGAGCTCCCAGCAGCTTCTCCAGGCCTGAGGATGGCAGTGCCAAGCCAGCCTTGTGCTAGCTATGTCACCACTGGCTTGGCATTGCCATCCTCAAGCCTGGAGATGCTGCTGGGAGCTCCAAAGCCAGAGTAGAGGGGGCGGGGCTTGGCGCGGCCTGGCTTCAACCCCTCTGGCTTCCGCTCTACCAGCAGCTACTCCAGGCTTGAGGATGGCAGAGCTAAGCCAGTGGTGACATAGCTAGCACAAGGCTGGTTTGACATTGCCATTCTCAAGCCTGGAGAAGCTGCTGGGAGCTCCAAAGCCAGAAGGGAGGGGGCGGGGCTTGGCACAGCCTGGCTCCGCCCCCCTCTGGCTTCCGCTCTTCCAGCAGCTTCTCCAGGCTTCAGTGGTGGCATAGCTAGCTCAAGGCTGGCTTGGCATTGCCATCCTCAAGCCTGGAGAAGCTGCTGGGAGCTCTAAAGCCAGAGGGGACGGGGCTTGGCGCGGCCTGGCTCCGCCCCCCTCTGGCTTCCGCTCTTCCAGCAGCTTCTCCAGGCTTGAGTGGTGGCATAGCTAGCACAAGGCTGACTTGGCATTGCCATCCTCAAGCCTGGAGAAGCTGCTGGGAGCTCTAAAGCCAGAGGGGAGGGGACGGGGCTTGGCGCGGCTTGGTGCGGCCTGGCCCGCCCCTCTGGCTTCCGCTCTTCCAGCAGCTTCTCCAGGCTTGAGGATGGCAATGCCAAGCCAGTGATGACATAGCTAGCACAAGGCTGGCTTGGCACTGCCATCCTCAAGCCTGGAAAGGCTGCTGGGAGTGCCGAAGCTGGGGGAGGGGGCGGGGCTTGGTGTGGCCTGGCTCCGCCCCCCTCTGAGAAGTGCCCCATCCGGCTGGGATTGACCTCCTTCGGTCTGGGATCGACTGGTGTCAGCACTGGCTAGGCACTGCCATCCTCAAGCCTGGAGAAGCTGCTGGTAGAGCGGAAGCCAGAGGGGGGCGGAGCCAGGCCGCGCCAAGTCTCGCCCCCTTCCCTCTCCAGCCTTGAGGAGGTAGGTAGATCTTTCTGACTTGGTTTAATTATAAGTAGCTCGCGTGCTGAAAAAGTGTGGGCACTCTTAGGTTAGTCGGTGGCATGTAGAAGAAGCTACTGTGAAGCTATAGAAAGAATCATGCCTACCGTATTACTTGTGTAATGAAGTGTAGTACATAATATATATTTTTTGAAAATGGTATACTTTGAGCACCCCTTATCTGGAATTCTGATAAGGGGTGCTCAAAATAGCTGAGATACAACCCCCTTTGCTTTCTGAAACTTGGTTTTGTGCACAAAAATATTCTTAAAATATTGTGCAAAATTACTTCCAAGCTATTTGTATGTGAAACATCAATGGATATCCAAGATATGTCATTATGTATATGCAAGTATTCAAAACAAAAAAAAATCCAAAACACTTCTAGGTCCAAGCATTTTGGATAAGGGATGCTCGGTCTGTTTTTCTATGTGGGGGTGACCCCTACTAAGCTGCTTTCTCTCAAATTCTTCAATAGGTAATTAGGTGCTGCTATGAAACTGCCTTGACTTGTGCCTCTCTTGAAACACTCTGCTTTTATTCATAGGATAGTTTGCATTCCGATCTCCACATGCGCATAAAATCCTTAACACTATATTCTAGTTCTAAAATGTGTCGGGAGTAGAGAATATAGAATCTATATACTTCAAGGATAAAAAGTTATGAAGAGAATCTGGGAAGTCACTGTTGTGAAGGGGCTGGAATTGTACCTGGAAAATGTGTTACTTGCTTCTAAATGAATATGCACTGATCTACCGAAATCGGCATTGCACATTTTCAGATGGAAAACATTTAAGTCATAGGAAGATGTTGTTTAACAAGAAGCAATATCTATTGAAATATCTTGAACCGAGTAGGTTATGGAATTGGAAATAAAAGATGTTCACCTGTCTGGGAATCCAATAGAGTTATGTTTAGTCTGTAAATCAGAACAAAACCTACAGTTTGACAGTAACTTGTCCCAATAAAAGTAATCCGAGTAATGCAGTAGTTTGAGTGCTGAACTAGAACTATGGAGACCAGGCCCGGATTAACACCTTTTTGCGCCCTAGGCCACACTTTGGAATTACGCTCCCGTTAAGCCAACTCCCCCCCCCCCCCCCCCACTCAGACCCAAACTTGGCTGGCTTTCGCCATGGTGCCTCCAGAGCAGGAGAGAAAGGCGAGTAGACACCATCCCGCCATCTCCAAGGTCCCCATTCCCACCGGCTGGAAAGCTCTGAAGGTCTCCTCGGGAGTCGGGAGGCTTGGGGAGAGCGCAGCGGGTGCACGAGAGAGAGAGAGAGCAAGAGAGAGAGAGAGAGAGAGAGATGTCCGCTTGGCGTGCGCTCCCGCAGAGCGAGGGAGGATTCAGGTTGGGGTTTGTGTGGCTTTTGTTCGGCTGCTCCCGAAGGCAGGAGAGCCAGACCCTGGCCTTGAACCTTCCCTCCCTCCCGCGGCTCCCTTTGGCCAAGCAGGCCGCCCCGGTTTGGTCCGAGAGCGCAGGAGTGAGCCTGGGTTGGTCTAGTCTCGTGCTGGGGACCTGGGAATGGTCCACCCAAGCAACGCCCTTTCTCTCCCTTCTTCCTCCCTCCCTCTTACTTCCTTTCTTTCCTCCTAGTTGCCTCCTCCTTCTCCCCTCCCTCCCACCGCCCTCTCCCGCTCAGCTCTGGCTGCAGGAATTTACAGTCTGCCACTGGGGGAGCCGGGCAAGTCGCCATGGAAACGGCTTTACCGGGAGCTAGGAGGTTAGGCCACCCAAAAACCCTCGGGCAGCCCAGAGAGCGAGAGACTGCCGGGAGGAGCGAGGAGGGGCCATGAGAAAGGGGGAAAGAGGGGCGCGAACCAGTTTTTTATTTTTATTTTTTTTGGTCCGTGATCTGCTCCCCTCCTCGGCATGTGCCCCTAGGCCATGGCCTATGTTGGTCTTATGGGTAATCCGGCCATGATGGAGACCAGGGGTTGCGTCAACACTGAAATGCAATGGAGGAGCATAGGAAAGTCACATTCTCTCTGGCTTCTATAAATGCAATGGCAAACTTCCTCTGAACAAATCCTGGCAAGAAAACTTGGATATGGAACAGGAGTCTGAGATCTGGAAGGGGAATGCTTCAGCTTATTTAGTAAAATTATTGGTATGTGTCCCGAGAAAACTAGTGTAGTGGCTTGAGCATTAGAATATGACTCTGGAGATCAGAGTTTGAATCCCCACTCAGTCATGGAGCTTGGCTGGCTTTCATGAGATGGCAGCATGAGAAAAAACTGTAGCGCAAAAAGTAAAGCACCGAAACAAAAAAATTAAGTACCCTTAGTATGAACCCCGTAAATTAGGAAAATAGAAGGAACCACAAGTTTCAAAATCAAAAAATGAATGAATAAAAAAATATCTAATTTCCAAAACGGGTCAAATTGACCCGAACAGAACACCAGGGTTAAATTGCGGTTATATTTGTTTGTACATTGCGGCATCAAATTGTTGCCAGTGTAAGCTGCTCTGAGTCGTTCCCCCCCCCCCCTTGGGGGTTGAGAAGGGCGGGGTAGAAATGTTGGAAATAAATATTGGGGCAAGTCACAGCGTCGGAGGAAGGCAATGAGGAACCTCTTCTAAATAAACCTGTGAAACTTCACAATAAGTTCATTTTGGGGTTTAGGTAAGAAAAGGCGTACCACAAGAAGGCGTACCAAAGTGTAAAAGACATTAAGTCTAGTCGGGTCCGACTGGGAGGTGGTGCTCATCTCCATTTGTAAGCCGAAGAGCCGGCGTCGTCCGTAGAGGTCTCCAAGGTCATGTGGCCAGCATGACTGCATGGAGCACCGTTCCCTTCCCCCAGAAGAGGTACCTATTGATCTACTCACATTTTGCATGTTTTCAAACTGCTATGTTGGCAGAAGCTGGGGTTACCAGCGGGAGCTCACCTCACTCCTCTGATTTGAATAGTTAGCAAATTCAGCAGCTACACCAAAGTGTAGTTTCAATAATTTTGAGTAAATGCGCATCAAGCCACTGCAAGAAAGATGCTTACAAAGAAAGATGCTTAGAAAAAGATAAAATCAAAACATTTGAATAGATCATGTTTATTATATATTCTGCTCCACATCTCCCTGTCATTTGTGAATTCAATCTTTATACATACATCCTCTTTTCAAGTATTATTTTTTCCTAGCAAAGGAACTTCCAAGGCAATTAACTGGTAATTAAAAATTCCCAAGAGACAAGATAGAATTATGGATCCAACCAGCGAAAGACTTCTCACTTATATGACAACCGCGGCAAGGATCGTGTTCGCTAGGCTTTGGAAAACTGACAATATTCCACAAATAGAGGACTGGTTACACAAATTACAGGACATAAGAGACATGGATACTCTTACTTTCCTCCTGAGAAAAAATACAGGATCACCAATAAGACAAACAGACTGGAGCCCCATAGATACATACAAAGTCAAATAACAGGATTTTAAAAATAGACTAGGAAGGCTAAATTATAGCCAATGTCAAGTATCAATAACAAAAACAATTGATGAACTAAATAATTTTGGAGACACTAGGAAATGATGTAAACTACCTTAAGCCTGAATGGAAGTCAACTTGTTTTATTCCTGTTTTGTTATGTCCCCCCCCCCCCTAGTATAAATCCCTCCCTTTCTTTCATACCCTACCCCTCATACCATCGTACCCACACCCCTCTGCTTACCCTTATGTGATTATTGTCTAAACTGCCTATTTTTGTTGTGACCATTTCTGAAAACTCAATAAAAAGACACATATATATATATTTAAAAAATTCCCAAGAGACATGGAGACAGATACACTTTCTGTTACGTATAATCTATAAGAGTCCGAGCAAGTCCACTTTCGTTTGTCATTAGCGAGATACTGATCTTGCCGTTATGCCTTCTGTCAGCATGTGGGCAGCCACAATCTCTCGGAAATCATGGAGATAGTTGTATTGCTGTGGGGAAAAAATCAGAAGTGATTTTGGTTGAATGAGCAGTATTCGGGCACTCTACTACCACGAGTGTTGAGGTGAGTAGCAAAAGATCCCTTTGGGGTCAATTCGGGTGCCTTCTAGTCTCTCGGTGAGGTACAGCTAAAAGCAGACCTGGGCATCTTACAGTCCGTGGGCCGGATGTGGTCCACCGGCCGATTCTGACCAGCCCGGGGAGAAGGGCATCGGGGGCGGGGCCATTTCTGCAAAAGGAAGGGCTGCTGCCATCCCATCGCGGGCTGTGGGGCCTGCGTCGGCAGACAGCCCACCGTTCCGGAAAATGATCGGAGGAGCGGCGGCTTTGGAGTGTCTGCCACCCTGGGTCTTGATCCGGGTCGCCAGGATGATCAGCCGTTGCAGGTTGCCGACTGCTCCCCCTGCAGGCCCGGATCGCCTCCCGGGATGGCAGGCACTCCAAAGCCGGGATGGCAGGCACTCCATGGAAGGGCGATCAGCCGATTGGGAACGCCTCTGACGGAACAGCTGGGGGCGAGAGCGGGCGGAGGCCTGCAGCCTCTGATCGTCTGCTGCTCTGCTCTGGCGGCGGCTGGCTCCGCTTTGTCATCCTCTGGACTGGGTCCATTGGGCCATTCCATCTTGGGATCTTTTTTCTCTTGAGGATGTCGGCCTCCATCTTGGTTCGCGCCTTGTCTTCTTGAATTTTATTTTAGTGGTTTTTATTATTATTTTAAATAATTTTATAATAATAATAATAATATAACAATATAATATAATGTTATATTATAATTTCAATATAATATAATGTCAATATATATACTATAATATAATAATTATATTAATACTAATAATATATTGGACCCATTGCTGGCCATGGAGGCCCAGGTCTCCGCGGTCAGCAAAACGTCATTTTTCCATCTGCGACAGGCTAGGCGACTGGCCCCCTACCCTACCCAGGGACGATCTTGCCACGGTAATCCAAGCAACGGTCATCTCGAGGCTAGACTACTGTAACGGCCTCTACATAGGCCTTCCCCTGTCAACAATTCGGAATTTCAAGCTGGTGTAAAATGCTGCAGCTCGCTTGCTGGCGGGAGCGCCGGCAAGAGAGCACATTACGCCCATCCTACGGCAATTGCACTGGCTTCCAATTGAGTACCGAATTGTCTTCAAGGTGTTGGTTTTGACCTTCAAGGCCTTACATGGTCTGGGGCCGGTGTATCTGAGGGACCGCCTTACCCCATATGTTCCCCTGAGATCACTGCGCTCGGAAGAGCGCAATCTTCTAACGGTACCATCTGTCCGTTCCTGCCACCTCTCCAGCACAAGGCAACGAGCCTTTTCAGTCGCTGCCCCAATGTCCTGCCAGATGATGTCCGGGCTATGGCGGAGCTTATTCCATTCCGGAGGGCTTGCAAAACTGTATTGTTCAGAATTGCTTTCGAGTGATACCCCTGGAGACTGTGACCGTAACTGTCTACTGTAACTGTTACTACCATTGTTGTTGCACCATTTGTAACTTTTATTCTTGTCTGTTTTTACGATGTATCACTAACAGTGCATTTTAACATATATGTGAACCGCCCCGAGCCGGCTGGGAGGGGCGGAATATAAGATTGAACAAATAAAATAAAATAAAAATAAATATATGAATATTTCTTGATATATTACGTTAATATTAATGATGTGTAATCTATAGTAAATATAGTAAATAAATAAATAAATAATGTAGATTAGAATGTAGTTCAGCCTTTAGGTGCGGCCCTCCATAATATTTTTTGGCTCTCACGTGGCCCCTTGGGAAAAAATAATTGCCCACCCCTGGCTAAGAGGCAAAGGCTTCAGCTCCTTATCTCCGTTGTCAAAGAGTCACTGGCAGTTGGTAAAGGAGTACAGGAGACCATGCTTTTGTGAAGCATTCTCAATTCAGTCACAAGAAAACACATGCAGACATCGGGAGAGTCATACAAAATGCTAAAAGACTGAATATTAACAAAGGCCTTGTGGTAACAACAGAGATTGTTGTGTGACCTTGTGATTCAGAAAAATTGTGAATTTGGGCTTCTTACACCAATATGTTCAATTATAATGACAGAAGAAACACTTTGTACCAAGCCCCCCCCCCCCCCAACAAAACTTTCCTATCCCAGTTCCATCAGCCTTACACGTACCTTTATGGTTTGTATTGCGCCTGGACCTCTCAAGTCTTTCAGGGTGTCTAAGGCCTGCTGTGGGGAAACTGAGTCAAAGAGCTGAAGCAGGAGACAAGCGGCTACTGCAAAGGACAAGACATTTTCTGTGAATAGTATTTCCCTGTTACAGAGGTATTACAGAAAATCTGGATTCTGAGTCCCCTTCAGAGTGGGAAGGGCGGGATATAAATATCTATCTACTATCTATCTATTACATGTAATAAAAGTCAGTGTTTGCGGGCAGTTGTGCGGCCGAGCGACCGAGCAGAGGGAGGAATATGTGCAAGCGTTTCGATTGGCTGCCACGGTGGGATTATTTGCATAACGGGCTCTGATTGGCCAGCCTCAGAACTCCAACATTCTACAGCCCCAGACAGAGAGGATTGGTTGCCACTGAAATGGTATTTGCATAACGTACTCCGATAGGCCAACCACATCCCACCATTCCAAGGTGACTCAGAGGGAAAAGGAAATGCCTCAGGCAGTCACCAACTGCGGCCCACAGCAATGACGGATCACGACCAAACTTGGCAAATGGGAACAATGGCCCACTTAACAACCTGGTGTGGTTTAAGGCAGGATGGGCCACGAATGATGGGATTTGCGGTACATTCACCTCATACACTTCCCAAACAACACTAGCCCCTAAAAATCACATACCATGCCCAAACGGCCCCAGACAGAGTATTGGCTGCCACGGAAATCGTATTTGTATAATGGACTCCGAATGGCCATCCACATTCCAACATTCTAAGGTGACTCAGAGGGAAAAGGAAATGCCTCAGGCAGTCACCAACTGCGGCCCACAGCAGTGACGGATCAGGACAAAAATTGGCAAACGGGCCCAATGGCCCACTTCACAACCTGGTGGTGTTTAGGGCAGGATGGCCCACGAATAATGGGATATTAAGTACCTTATAATAATGGGATATTTACTTCCAAAACAACACTGTAGCCCCAATACATCACAGACCAGGCCCAAAATTGACAACAAGGCATCCTTAACTTGATTTTCCTGACTAGGCCTCAGCACATGGGATATTGTTAGGCTCCCTCAACTTGATTTCCCTGACTAGGCCCCCGAGACTCACAGTACCTTCACTAAGTTCTTGAGACCACTGCAAGCCACATAAACATCTAATAGGAACCTACCTTGGCATGCAATGCCTTCTTCAAATAACCCGGGCACCGCCGAGTCCTCAGCTAGTTTTAAATAAATAAACAGATTTGAAAGAGACCCTAGGGACCACCCAGTCTAACCCTCTTTTGCCAGGCAGGTAGATACAAAGCTCTCCCAATAGTTGCCCAACCAATCTTTGTGAGCCTGCATTTAAAGTAAGAATTATAATCTTTATTTGGAGCACCCGGTGGTGTAGTGGGTTAAACCCCTGTACTGGCAGGACTGAAGACTGACTGGTTGCAGGTTCGAATCTGGGGAGAGCGCGGATGAGCTCTCTCTATCAGCTCCAGCTCCTTATTTGGGGACATGAGAGAAGCCTTCCACAGGATGATAAAACATCAAAACATTCAGGTGTCCCCTGAGCAACGTCCTTGCAGACAGCTAATTCTCTTACACCAGAAGCGATTTGCAGTTTCTCAAGTCTTTCCTGACACGACACAAAAAAAAATTGTATCCCGCCACCATCTCCCCAAAGGGACTCAGGGCGGTTCACAGAAGCACTCCAAGTGCCACATGCAGACAACAATGCGTAAGTATAAGTACAGTGACATAAGTATAATCAACAGCAGATAAATAATAAATTATAAAAAATTGAAAATTATAAAATTCCTAATACACAGTGGAACCTGTTGGCCGGCTATCTGTCATAACAATCAATCAAAGTGTGGGCCAGTACTACCGTATCAATGATTTACCACATCGTCCATGGATTACTCAGAATCAAAGGCCTGTCTGAAGAGTCATGTTTTTAGACTCGCCCAGAAGGCCTGAAGAGAGGGGGCTAATCTAATTTCTTTAGGGAGGGCATTCCACAGCTGGAGAAGAAGGCCATCGCTCTCATCCACACCAATTGAGTCCCCCTTTGGGGGGGGGGCGAAGGGGGGGGTATAAATATAGGAAATAAATAAATAGTGCTTGAGAAGGTGGTGGGACCGAAAGAAGGGCCTTCCCAGCAGATCTTAATGCCCATGCTGGTTCATAGGAGGAGATGCAGTCTCGAAGATAGGTTGGACCCGAACTGTATTTACTTCTCATCTTTTCTCTCACACATGCACTATATAAAATCGCTAGATAAAATCTTCATCATCGTCACCACCACAAGATTCCTGGATGAACCAATTTCTCCAGGAGAACATTGCAACTGATATTAAGGTAACACAATAATGCTCAATCTCTTACCTACTTCTTGCCTATATTTCCTACTTTCTTATATACCGATATGTTCCCCTCTTTTCTATGTTATTTTGAAAAAGTTCTAATAAATACAATTTTTTAAATTAAAAAATGCTCAATGTATATTCATTTTTATTTTTTACTTACTCAGAGGTAGGGAACCTATGGCTCGGGAGCCAGGTGTGGCTCTTTTCATGATTGCATCTGGCTCTCCTTTTCCCTCCCTCCCTCTCTCCCCTTCCTTCTTTCCTCCATTCTCCCTCTTCCTTTTTTCTCCCCTTCACCCTTTCCTTCTCTCCTTCCTCCATTCCCTTCCTTCCTCTTCTATTCTTTCCCCCCAAGTCTTCCTTTCCTTCTCCTCCCTTTTCACTTCTCTCTCCCCTTCTTTCTTTTCTTCTTTTCCCTTCATTGTTTTACTTTTTCCTCACTCCCTTTCCTTTCTTTTCCCCACCCTTTCCTTTCCTCCCTTCCCATTTCCTCTTCTTTTCCCCTCGTCTCTCTCCTGCTTTTTTCTTCCTTTTCCATAGTTTGTTCTTCTTTTCTTTCTTCCTCTCCCCCTCCCTCCTTTCTTTCTTCTTTCTTTCTTCTTTCTTTCTCTTCCCCTTCCTTCCGTCTTCTCTTCCTTCCTGAGCGTGCCTTTTGCAGAGCCAGGTCTGAAGTGTCCCGTCATTCTGCCGGGGGAATCCTTTTCTGTCAGAGCTGGGAGATCTTAGCCTTGAGGAGGCTCAGACTCCCAGTCTGCCTTGACCTGCTTTGACGCCGGACCTTGGGGAATTCCCTGGGGTGATGTAATCCTTTGGGAGCAGTGCTGAGTCAGGACGGATGTGACGCAACCCCTTCCGGACATTGGACACTGACTGTGAATATGCTGACTCAGGCAGGGTATGACGTAATATCCTCTGGACTGTGGGATCGCTGAGTCAGCAGGACATGATGCAACCTTTCCTGGACATTGCAAGGGAAAGGAGGGAGGGGGGATGGGTATATAAGGTGTGTTTTCTGTGGTCTATGGGCAGGACGTAGTTCCTTTGCCTCAACCTTTTCTACCTACGGAGGAAGGGGGGAAGGAGTGGAGAGTGCGAGCCCAGGAGGAGTGGAAAGAAGTGACTGAGGCTTTAAGGAAGGCGCAGAGTTCCTATAAGAGGTTTGGGGACCGGCGGAGGCAGGAAGGGGAGGAATATCAGGAAGGAGACTTAGTCTGGTTATCCACTCAAAATATTAAATTGGGGTTGCCTTCCCGGAAACTAAGCCCAAGGTATATTGGTCCTTTTAGGGTAGCCCAGGTGGTGAATAAGGTCTCTTATAGATTAATTCTACCTAAAGGGATGAACAAAATTCACCCTACATTCCATTGTAGTTTGTTAAAGCGTTATGTAAGTCCCCTTCCGCCAAAGGATTGAACAATCTCTTCTTCCTGCAGGGGGAGGAGGAGGTGGAGGAAGCCATTCTGTCAGAGCTGGGAGATCTTAGCCTTGAGGAGGCTCAGACTCCCAGTTTGCCTTGACCTGCTTTGACGCCGGACCTTGGGGAATTCCCTGGGGTGAGGTAATCCTTTGGGAGCAGTGCTGAGTCAGGTCGGATGTGACGCAACCCCTTCCGGACATTGGACACTGAATATGCTGACTCAGGCAGGGTATGATGTAATATCCTCTGGACTGGGGGATCGCTGAGTCAGCAGGACATGATGCAACCTTTCCTGGACATTGCAAGGGAAAGGAGGGAGGGGGGGATGGGTATATAAGGTGTGTTTGGGTGACGGTTCACTGCTTTGACTTTATGGGTGTTGTACCTGCAATAAATCTTGTTGGATCGTGAACCGCCTGCGTGTGATCCTTACGGAGAATTGGAGCGTCCTCACACTTTTCTCATAGGATGTACGTATATACTCACATTTTGTTGGATTCAGTCTTAAAATATATATATTAGATGGCTCTCACTGAAATAAATTTCCAAATATTTTGCTTTTATGGCTCTCTGAGTCAAAAAGGTTCCTGACCCCTGCTATATACCATTATGTTCCCCCTCTTTTCTATGTTATTTTGAAAAAGTTCTAATAAATACATTTTTTAAAAAAATAATGCTCAATGTATATTCATTTTTAATTTTTTTTTTTGCTTACTCAGGCAGGATCGTCCAAGTCCTCCATAACAGCTGGAAAGTAAAAAAAAAGGATTAGACATATTTTTTAAAAATGAACAAGCTTATTGTACGGTTGTTTTGCTACATTTGTGGTTTTGATTTTTGCAGACTGGATTTATCCCTAGGAATATCTCACTCCTCCAGTATGATTCTGTGGTCAATTTCTTCGGATCATGCTGGAGGACTAAGAAATTTCTAGACACAATCTCTCACTAGACATCTCTAGGTCCTCAAGTTTAATTCTATGGCTAGCTTGCAGTGGAAATTGCTGTCTTTTTAGAGATCTAGAAATTCCTAGTAATTTAATTTGTGTGTGTGCTTTTTAACTTTCACATGTGTCCTGTGCCTTTAACCTCAGCAAATGTTAAAACTCTTTAAAAGAGTTTTACTGTTAAGACTCTTACAAAGAGACATCTTTCTTGTTCTGACTTCGCTGTCCTACTGTTATGGAATCTGCTTGGTTTAAGAATCTTGGTTTCTCTGGGGCAGGCATGAGCAAACTTTGGCCTCCTCCAGGTGTTTTGGACTTCAACTCCCACAATTCTTAACAGCCTACTGGTTAGTAATTGTGGGAGTTGAAGTCCAAAACACCTAGAGCAGTGTTTTTCAACCTTTTTTGAGCCGAGGCACATTTTTTACATTTAAAAAATCCTGGGGCACACCACCAACCAAAATGACACAAAATGACACTCTAACACAGTAATACATATAGTTAATATGTTTTAAAATGTATTTATACACTCTGTTCATTAGTTAGTTTCCCCCTCAAAATCTCTGTGAATTTCTTTTTAGAGGCATTGGGAGCATATATATTGCATATTAAGATTGTCTCTACTCCAATTGTAATCTTTACTGCAACCATTCTGCCATCTTCATCTCTGAAGAGGAATTCAGATTTTATGTTTTGATCTATATATAGGGCCACCCCTTGTTTCTTTTCAGGGGCTGAGGAGAAGTACACTAGTCCCAGTTTTTTATGTGTTAGGTGCGAGACATGTTTCTGGCTGATATGTGTTTCCTGTAGTGCCACCACATTGAACTTTCCATGAACATTGTGACCACCTAATACTGTTGGGAGACTTCAATGGCGTGATGGACAGAAATAAAGATAAAACAAAAAGATCTAAAAAATCATCTGGGGACGACCAAAGTACACTACCGGACAACCTAATCAAATTAATGAAAGAATATGACTTGGAAGATACATGGCGACTCCACAATGATAAAGTCAAAGACTACACCTTCTTTTCAAATCGCCATCAAAGTTGGTCTAGAATAGATATGATTTGGACAACAAAATCATTAACGACGAAAGTACAAGAAATTCAAATAAAGCCTAGAGATTTGTCAGACCATGGTGCAATAATAATGGTGATAAACCAGAAAAGAGGCACGCGGAAGTGGAGACTAAATGAAAATTTGATGAAAACAGAAGAGGATATTAAGGCATATAAAGAGAAAACTAAAGAATATTTCCAACATAATATTACAGAGGAAATAAAAATACAGATGGTTTGGGATGCATACAAGGCAGTGATGAGAGGCCATCTCATACAACATAATTCCGCCAGGAATAAGCAAAGGAGAATAAAATTATCAAAGTTGGAGGAGGAACTCTCTGCATTAGAGAATAGATTGAAACGAAATCCAGGAAACAAGAAAATACTAAAAAATTTGGGAAGAATAAGGAAAGAGAAGCACAACCTGGAAGTGGAGCAAATGGCAAAGCAATTTAAATATATTAAACAGAACTCCTTTGAAAATGCTAATAAAATAGGGATATGGCTAGCAAGACGATTAAGGAAGAAAAGGCAGTCCCATCAAATTGTAAGAATTAAAAAAGGAGAAGAATTTATAGTAGAAGATGAGAAGATAAAGCAGGAATTTTTACTCTTCTATGAACATCTATATAAGGAAGAACAAATCAATGAAGAAGAAGTAATGGAGTATTTAGGAGACCTAAAACTGGAGAAAATTACAGACGACCAGCGTCAAAGACTCAATCAAGAGATAACAGTTGAAGAAATTAAAAAAGCAATTAAGAACTTGAAAAATGATAAAGCACCAGGACCGGATGGCTACACAGCATGCTTCTACAAATCTATGCAAGAAGAAGTAGTCATAGTCCTAAAAGAGATAATGAATAAGGCACTCACTGAAAAAGAAATTCCAGATTCATGGAGATCAGCAGATATAACAATGATATACAAAGATGGTACGGATCCGGAAGATATTAAAAACTACCGTCCAATTTCACTTTTGAACACGGACTATACAATTTACACAACAATATTGGCAAATAGATTTAAAGAATTCCTAGTAGATTGGATTCAAGAGGAACAAAATGGATTTTTACCCAATCAACACATAAGAGATAATGTAAGAACAATTTTAAATGTGATCGAATATTATGAGGCAAACCATGAGAAAGAACTTGCCCTATTATCAATAGATGCAGAGAAAGCGTTCGACAACCTGAATTGGAAATACTTTAAATTACTTATGAAGGAGATTGATATTGGACTTCAATTTCAAAATGCGGTTGCGGCAATTTACCAACATCAAAAGGCAAAGATTTGGATAAATGGGAGTGCAACCAAGGAATTTGGGATAGAAAAGGGAACCAGGCAGGGATGCCCATTATCCCCACTTATCTTTATTTTTGCACTGGAGACACCCTTAATGAAGATAAGGCAGAATAAAGAGTTAGAAGGTCTAAGTATACAAAAGAAAGAGTACAAAACAATAGCCTTTGCCGATGATGTGATATGTATTGTAGAAAATCCAAGAGAGAATATATTGAAATGGCTGTCGACTATTGAAGAGTATGGGAAATTGGCTGGATTCAAGCTGAACAGGAAAAAGACAAAGATCATCACTAAAAACATCTCCAAACCAGATCAAATGGAATTGCAGGAACTAACGGGTGTCCAAGTGGTTAATAAAGTTAAATACCTAGGAATCTGGATCACTGCAAGGAATCTCCATCTACTGAAGGATAATTATATGGAACAATGGAAAAAAATGAAAGAAGAATTAGAACAATGGAAAAGACTCAATCTCTCCTTACTGGGAAGGATTGCTGCTGTAAAGATGAACCTCTTGCCAAAGATGTTATATCTATTTCAGAATTTGCCTATACTAAGAAATATGGAGATCTTTAATGGATGGAGAAAGGACCTGACTAACTTCATATGGAAAAATAAAAAACCAAGAATTAAGTACAATATAATGATTATGCAGAAAGAAAAGGGAGGCTTTGGCCTGCCTGATTTAAAAATGTACTATGAAGCATGTGCCTTGGTATGGGTGAAAGATTGGGTGCTATTAGCTAAGAGTTCAACCCTAACTCTTGAAGGTTTTGACCTGCGGAAAGGTTGGCACTCGTACCTTTGGTATGAAGGAGCTAAAATAGAAAAAAACTTTGGGAATCATTTTATTAGATCCGCTTTGCTGAAAATCTGGTTAAAATACAAAGACTTTATGTACACAAAGACACCACTATGGCTTTCACCTCTAGAAGCGAATCAAAGAAGGTTATTGGGTTGGACAGAATGGCCAAAATACCAGGATATGGTGACACAAAAGGAAGGTAAATTAGTGATGAAGACACAGGAGGAAATTGCTGGATTATATCGTAATGTATTATGGCTGCATTACTTCCAAATGAGAGAAAGTTTTAACAAAGATAAGGTTAAAGGATTTAGTACGATGGAAGGCCCATGGGATAAAATTTTAAAAAGTGAAAGAAAAACTATATCCAAAACATACTCCATGCTCCTGAATTGGGTCTCAAAGGGGGAGGTAATTAAGCAAACTATGATAAAATGGGCGAGAAACATTGGAAGACCCATTCAATTAAGGGAATGGGAAAGGTTGTGGACGAAACAACTCAAAATTACCTATGCAACTGATCTAAAAGAAAATTGGTTAAAAATGATACATCGATGGTACATCACACCCAAGAAATTAAATATAATGTATAAAAATGTGGATAATAAGTGTTGGAAATGTGATAAGCAAGAAGGTTCTTTTTTTCACATGTGGTGGACCTGTCCTAAGACTAATGGGTATTGGAAATTAATTCATAATGAATGTAAAGAAATTTTAAAGATCGATTACCAATTGAAGCCAGAGTTATACCTATTGGGCATTATAGAAAATGGAACATTTAAAAATGAGAATATGGAAAAACTCTTTATATTCCTGTCAACGGCGGCAAGGATTATATTTGCTAGAAGTTGGAAGACGAATCTCCTACCTACAAAGGAACAATGGCAAGAGAAGATTCTTGAGATTAAAGATATGGACGAACTTACATTTTGGCTGAGACAAAATAATGGTAAAGGAAATATCAGAACAGACTGGACTCAGGTTGCTGAGTATATTAAGAACAATGGCTGAAAAATAGATGGGAATAGATAAGGTGATAAAAGGAATTATCACGACAAAAAGTAAGAGCATCTGGGAGGTTCCAGGTTAGGAATTATTATTAACAATTATTGTAAATGGTGTGGTAAGAGAGCGGAAGTCAATTTTATTCCCCTTTTCGTATGTCTACTTCCCTTTTAGTCCCTTAGGTATGTTACTTCCCCATGTTTACATGTTATGTGTATAAAATGTGAAACTTTTAATAAAATCTTATTAAAAATGTATTTATACACTCACTGTGAAACCTGGGCCTGTTTCGATGAACACAGCATATATATGACTTCCTCTCACATACTTATACGTGGCTATCATGTCTTCTCTCAGCCTTCTCTTATTCAGGCTAAACATGCCCAGCTCTTCAAGCTGCTCCTCATAGGCCTTGTTCTTCAGACCCTTGTGAAATTTCACCCTGAGTGAAACTTGCTTCCAGTTAGCTATGGATGTCATGAAGAGGGAGAAAGAGCTGCTAGGAGGGGGAAGAGTGCCAATTTCCCACGGCACACCTGATGGGAAACACTGACCTACAGGGCCAAATTTTGCCCATGCCTGCTGGCTTAGATGCATCCAATTAGCAAGTGTTTGGGAAGGAGAGCAATTTCTTTACTTGCATTTTTTCCCCACTTTTATGGGGATCCTGTGCTCCCAACCCCAGCAAATGTGGAGGGCCGACTGCATATATTTGGGTCATATGTACATATATGGAGGAAAAAGTAAAAAGATACAGGAACTCACTGTATTAAGGTCTTCCGATTATATTCTAGGCAGCTCCTAAGTTCATTGAGGATCACACAGCATTGGGCAAAGTCTGGCACCTCTCCGTCAGTAATAGGGTGATGGTGCACAATGAACCCATGGTCTTGATATGTTGCCAAAAGGTGTGGGACTCGGTATTTGGAGAGCTCTCCTTTGGTACAGAGTACAAATATTTCCTGCACCTCATAGCTATTCAATTCCTCTGCAAAAAAAATAATTATATACCATATAACTCCATTAGAACACCAATGAGTTTTTCAAGCCGTATGAAATTATTTTGGAAAACGCTTGGCTGTGGAGCAAGCAATCCATTTTTTACCTTATCCTCTATCAGTTCAGTTTAGAGCTAGCTTAATTTGAAACGGAAACTCCGTGCCAGTATTTGATCTTTTGGCAGGGAAAATGTTAGCGTCTCAGAGCAGGATGCCCTCTCATGTGGGGTGCCTCAGGGAGCAATTCTCTCTCCCCTCCTCCTCAACGTCTACGTGAGACCTCTTGCCAGCCTCGTGCGGAGCTTTGGTTTGGAGTGCCACCAATATGCAGATGACACCCAGCTGCTTTTACGGCTGGAGCCTGGAGTCACCTCAATACCGTACAATTTCACCTTATGTTTTGAGGCTGTATCGAGATGGCTGTGTGCCAGTAGGTTGAAGGTGAATCCTATTAAGACTGAGATTTTGTGGCCTGGCCACCCACCTGGGGTGGCGCCCTCCCTGCCCAACTTCGATGGTGCCCCCCTTCATCCATCTTCCACTGTTAAGAGCTTGGGTGTCGTCCTGGATTCACAGTTGACTATGGAGGCCCAGATCGCTAATGTTAGTAAGCAGGCCTTTTTCCATCTCCGGCAGGCGAGACAGCTGGCACCTTACCTTTCAGACGAAGCCTTGGCTATAATCATCTATGCGACGGTCACATCTAGACTGGATTATTGTAACGCCTTGTATGTTGGCCTTCCCCTGTTGACTACACGGAGGATCCGCATTATTCAGAATGCGACTGCCAGGCTACTTGCAAAAACACCTTTGAGATGCCACATAACTCCAACTCTGTTACATTTGCACTGGCTTCCAACGGAATTCCGGGCCCTGTTTAAGTTGTTGGTTCTGACCTTTAAGGCGCTTTATGGTCAGGGGCCACGATATCTCAGAGACTGCCTCTCCCCTCTTCGCTGCCAGTGGTCGCCACAACTCCTCCAACTAAACTTACTGTATGTTCCAGGCCCCAGGGAAGTACGTCTCAAGAGCACAAGACGTAGGGCCTTCTCCATCTCGGCCCCTGTCTTGTGGAACTCCTTGCCTCCCCACTTGAGGGCCAAGCGTGACCTGCGACCCTTTGCTCAGGCATTCAAGACCTGGCTTTTTAGCAGAGCTTTTAATGTTTAATGCAGTCTATTTGGTATTGTGTATTTTTAAAATGCAATTGTTTTATGCAAATTGCAAATTGTACGACCTGAATACCTTCGTGGACGAAAGACACACATTTATATTGCCACTTTATTATCCTTTACCGTGCGGAATATTGTTTACTTTACACTATTTGCCCATTATTTCCGTGTTTGGATCCACCTCGGCGAACTCTCGCGAGACCACGCCACTGTAGTCTCGCCCCATGAGAGTTGCCATCGCCTGCCGTCACATCGCGAGACTCTCCAGGATTTACCCGTAGCACATCGCGGAGACTCCTGCAGCGCGAGACTTCGAGGACTCCTCCCCCGGCGTGCCGCTTAGCCCTCTGGAACTTGTAGGCCTTGATAGCGTCACTCCGGCACCACCAGGAAGCAACGGACAACGGACATATTATACGTCACTTCCGCCCACGCCTGCTGATTGCTGGGAAATGTAGTATACTCCATTGTTATCATTCTTTCTACTTAAGGGGATCTTTACATGTATATAGCGGGCGGTTTCCGCATTGAGTTGTACGTCCACTAGATATTGTGCACTGGGATTGCCTCACCTGTATATTGTTTATTTTGCTGCGTATTGACCCCCGACTGAGACTACGTGAGGTTGCCGAATTTAGCTCCATCTGGTGTCCCCTTACATTACTGCACCTTGCAATAGTGTTCCTTTATTGCATCACCTTGTGTTTTTTGCGATCCTTGATCAAAAGCCTGGGGGTTCAGTTGGACCCATTGCTGGCCATGGAGGCTCAGGTCTCCGCGGTCAGCAAAACGTCATTCTACCATTTGCGACAGGCTAGGCGACTGGCCCCCTACCTGTCCAGGGACGACCTTGCCACGGTAATCCAAGCGACGGTCATCTCGAGGTTAGACTACTGTAACGGCCTCTACATAGGCCTTCCATTGTCGACAATTCGGAACCTCAAGCTGGTGCAAAACGCTGCAGCTCACTTGCTGGCGGGAGCACCGGCAAGAGAGCACATCACGCCCATCCTACGGCAATTGCACTGGCTTCCAATTGAGTACCGAATTGTCTTCAAGGTGTTGGTTCTGACCTTCAAGGCCTTACATGGTCTGGGGCCGGAGTATCTGAGGGACCGCCTCACCCCGTATGTTCCCCTGAGATCACTGCGCTCAGAAGAGCGCAACCTTTTAACGGTACCATCTGTCCGCTCCTGCCATCTCTCCAGCACGAGGCAACGAGCCTTCTCAGTTGCTGCCCCAATGCTCTGGAATGTATTGCCAGATGATGTCCGGGCTATGGCGGAGCTTATCCCATTACGGAGGGTTTGCAAAACTGTATTGTTCAGAATTGCCTTCGATTGATGCCCCTGGAGATTGTAACTGTCTGCTATTACTGTTGTTGCACCATTTGCAACTTTTATTCTTGTCGTTTTTATGATGTATCACTGTCTTACAGTGCATTTTAACATGTATGTGAACCGCCCCGAGCCGGCCGGGAGGGGCGGAATATAAGATTGAAATAAATAAATGATGATGATGAAAAAAGGGTTCCAGATTAACGAATTTTGGTGAATATCTATATATTAATGTGGCAGCAAATTCTTAAGGTGGATACCTCTTTGCAAAACAAGAAGCTGCTTGTGATGAGACAGCAAGAGAGAGAGAGAGAGAAGAGAAATCTTTGACAAACTTCCAAATGTCAATTGTTGAATTTATGAATTACAGGGCCGTCATTAAAGTAGAGGTACGGCTACATAGTATTATCAAAAGGGAGCAGGATAATAAGGGGTAAAAACTGCCCAACAAGGTGTGTGAGATTTATAGAATAGTTTCTGTAGTTTTGTGTTTAGTATGAGTATGTTAATGTAGACATGTGTCAAGTTTTAGTTTTGTTTTGTAGTATGTCAGTGATTAGTCAGATAATTGCTTAGTTATAGTATTATGTATCATATATATACGCTATCGTACTGATGGCAGCTTGTTCAACTTAAGCCGTCTGAGGGCTCGCACGAAGACTCTAAACCAGGGGTGCTCAGAATGGTGATCTCGATCACCAGGGTGATCTTCGGGCCTCATCCTGGTGATCTTCAGACCCCTGACCAGGTTTTTTTCTGTTGGTCCTCTTCACGCGCCCCTGCACGCTGCAAAGAAGTCCTCCATCATTGCTCCTCCCCACTCCCTGCTCATGCGCCGCCTCTAAAAGCTCAGTCCAAAGTCCAAGAGGCAGAATGGACCCCCTCTTTTGGATTCCTCCTCCTCCCTCCGTCCTTCTCCAGCCACTCAGAGTCGTAGGAGAACAAAGGGGGCGGGCCTGGATGACGCGATGCATGGCTGGCCCTGCGCGCATTCGCAGAAGCGCCCATTCTGCCTCTCGGACTTCTCGTGAGCTTTTGGAGGCGGCACGCATGCTGGCGGCGTGGAAATAGAAGCAACGACATAGGAGAAGAAGAAGGACGCCTTGGGGTCATTTCCGTACCGCATCTCAAAGGTCGGTCTTTTTACTTGGGGGTGGGTGCTTGATTGTTCTGTGGCATGTCTCTTTGTTTATTTTAATGTTTAAAAATGGCCTTTTAGCTCCAAAGCCTCTCTGCTTGCTTTGTTCCTTGAGAAATATATGTTGGGGAATATGGAAATGTGGGAGAAATGGGGTGGTTGGATGTATTTTTGCATGCCCCTTTGTTTACCTTGCTGAGTATTAAATGGCCTTGCAGTTCAAAAGCCTCTCTTCTTACTTCCTGGCTGATAATATGTGTGGTAATATGGCAGTGTGGGAGAAATGGGGTGGTTGGATGTATTTTTATGCTCTGTTTTATATTGTTGTTATTAAATTGAAATGTTGATGTTTTATAACTTCATTTTATGTCAACTGCCCCGAGCCTGCTGGAAGGAGCGGTACATAAAAATGAATAATAAATATAAATAAATAAGAAAAATAGTTATACGTTTTACATTTCTGGGTAGGTGATCTTTGGGACTTGGTTTTTTAATCAGTAGCTCCCATGCTGAAAAAGTGTGAGCACCCCTGCTCTAAACTATCTAGTCTGTGAGCTGTTTTTTGTGACGATGCTGCCCTTATTGCCCACACAGAAGCAGCTCTGCAGCACCTCACATCTTTGCAGCAGCTACAGAGCTGTTTGGGCTGGAAGTCAGCCTGAAGAAAACGGAAGTCCGCTACCAGCCCACACCACAGGAAGAACACCACCATCCCCACGTCAGCATAGGCACATCTGTGCTTTAGCCCGTTCAGCAGTTCACTTCCCTGAGAAGCATCAACATCTTCAGACGCCAAGATTGACAAAGAGATAGATCACAGATTAGCAAAGGCATATAGTGCATTTAGAAGGCTTCACAAAAGAGTCTGAGGCAAAGCACCAAAATCGGTGTGTACAGAGCTATCATACTGTCTATTCTCCTCTATGGGTCTGAAACATGGGTCACCTATCGCCTACGACTCCTCAAACGCTTTCATCAGCGCTGTCTTTGCACAATCCTAAATATACACTGGACCGACTATATGACGAATGTCGCTGTCCTTGAGCAAGCAGGGATCGCCAGCGTTGAGGCCATGCTACTGAGAACACAGCTGCGCTGGGCAGGGCACGTCTCTAGGATGGAGGACCACCGCCTCCCAAAGATACTACTCTATGGTGAACTTGCCATGGGTCAGCACAAGAGAGGCGCCCCAAAAAGAGACATAAGGACTCCCTGAAACAACATCTCAGGCTCGGCCAGATTGATCACCAACAATGGTCCACCCTGGCCTCACATCGGGAGGCGTGGAGATGCACTATCCACAATGCTGCGGCCTCTTTCGATAAGGCACGCGGAATGGGTCTCGAAGAGAAACGACAACGCAGAAAGAACCGCAACTTGGAAACAATATCACCCAAGGAGACTTTCTGCTGTGCTTTCTGCAACCGAACTTGCATATCTCAGATTGGCCTTTTTAGTCATCAACGCGCTTGTAAAAAGCGTGGGATGAGTCCTTCCTGAATCTTCGTTCGCGAAGTAATGCCGAGAGATGTCAGTGATTAGTCAGATAATTGCTTAGTTATCATATTATGTATCATGAAAATCTGGTTAATTGCATTTTCTTTGCTTTTTATTATTATTTTATTTATTTCTGAGTAAAGCAAGAGAGAAGAGAAGATGGTTCTGGTAAGATACTGTTTTGCAGCAAAACCAGAACATAATCTAAGCAGCACACACTTTTTCTTCTTCTTTGAAACATATTCCCCTTGCATACATTTGTGGGTATTTAATTGCTCTCTCAATCATTAGTTTTAAACGCATGCAATTAACTAAGACGCCCATGGGAACCTGTCCATGCATTGTGGGTATATCAACACTGCACAATTATAGTAGTTTGACACCACTTCAGTTCCTTTGAGCCCATCCTATGTTACCCCGTGGATACACTTTACTTTCATTTTGCTTTTGAGATATTTCTCCAAGTGCCCTCAGACATTAAACACAAACGGCCTTAGTGGAACCCCAATTATGGAAGTATCTCTCCCAAGGATCCACATCTAGTGACCATTCTGATTTATTTTAAGTGAAAGGCTGGTGTTTTTGTTTACTTAGGACTTCAACTGGGTTTCTTTAGCACTTTATATTGTTATATTTTTCAGAGCTGGTTCCTCACTTTGTGCTGAGGACATAGGCCCACGGAGACTCTTCCATTTTTCTTTTTGGGGTTCATCTAGCTCAGTGTTTTTCAACCTTTTTTGAGCCACGGCACATTTTTTACATTTACAAAATCCTGGGGCACACCACGACAAAATGACACAAAATGACACTCTAACACAGTAATACATATAGTTAATATGTTTTTAAATGTATTTATACACTCAGTGTGAAACCTGGGCCTGTTTCGATGAACACAACATATATATGCACAAAACACACAAAACAAATGAGGCTATGGTGCCTGAGTTGCAGCCTAACACAATAGGAAGAAGAGTACCCCGAGTAAATACCCCCAAGTACTCAATGCAATGCAAGACCAATACAGGTCATAAGCAAAAATACATATATCCTTTAATTTATACCCAAAATAGGGATATAGAGGCAATAAGCCTCCAAAGAAGTACCAATCAGTGAAGTATCACTATATAACAAAAAACAAAGCACATGCCACGGATACACTGAATGCAATAAGAGATATAAGAAGCTCCCTCAATTATACAGGCATAAACAGAAACAGAAACAGAAGTACAAGCAATGGGTAAAGGAGCTCCTCAAGTGAAGATAAACTCTCGGAGGGTGGAGAGGAATGCCCCTGGAATATCAAAACATGAGGTTGGAGCCCCAGAGTATCCAAACGCCGGTCTGGAGGTGAAAAGAGCAACCAATGCTCGGACCCGCCTGTGGATGAGGCCGCCGCCATGCGGGTGCCTCAGTGCGGCTGCAGAGGCTCCCCTGACCCAAATGGGTGAAAGAGGGGAGAGTGGGAGACCCCAAATCAGGGCGTCCCTGCATAGGAGGCCAATGCCCCCAGGAGTGATGCAATCCGAAGCCCCCCCCAGATGATAGAGGTTCCTGGCAGCACAGATGAAGCGTCGAGTCAGGAAGCAGCCTGTATGCAATACGCAGGCGCGGCGTTCCCCAGTGGTGTGATGCCAAATGGGGGAAGGACAGGGTCGTCAAGGAAGATGTGTAGGAATACGCTGATGCACTGGGTAGTAGGGAAGAATCCAAGGAGGGGGGCAATCCAACGCCGGAGAGTGATTCAGTGGAGTGGAGGCTTGTTCAAACCCAAATGGGAAGCATCAGCATACCATCCATATGGACATAGAAAGATTCATGGGGGAAGACCCATGACATGGAGGTTCTAGCCGCGGACGGCACTCAAGTAATTGGCCAAGTCCGTTTCGCCTGTAGCGTCGGCTTGTTCACAGCGGCGAACCACAGGGAGCGATATCCACAGAATTATAGTACATAGACAATCATAACAGCGTCATCGCAGATAAGGGGAAGTATGGACCTCTCCACCCTCCGAGAGTCTATCTTCACTTGAGGAGCTCCTTTACCCATTGCTTGTACTTCTGTTTCTGTTTATGCCTGTATAATTGAGGGAGCTTCTTATATCTCTTATTGCATTCAGTGTATCCGTGGCATGTGCTTTGTTCTTGTTATATAGTGATACTTCACTGATTGGTACTTCTTTGGAGGCTTATTGCCTCTATATCCCGATTTTGGGTATAAATTAAAGGATATATGTATTTTTGCTTATGACCTGTATTGGTCTTGCATTGCACTGAGTACTTGGGGTATTTACTCGGGGTACTCTTCTTCCTAATGTGTTAGGCCACAACATATATATGACTTCCTCTCACATACTTATACATGGCTATCACGTCTTCTCTCAGCCTTCTCTTCTTCAGGCTAAACATGCCCAGCCCTTCAAGCCGCTCCTCATAGGGCTTGTTCTCCAGACCCTTGTGAAATTTCACCCTGAGTGAAACTTGCTTCCAGATAACTATGGATGTCATGAAACTGTTATAAACAGTTCCTTTGGGGGGGGAGGCAACTCTCAAAAAATCCAGTAAAATAATAAAAAATTAAACATTTCCAAGCGGAGAGGCTCAATTTGTTTCTTGGAAACCTGTGAATGCTTCAGCCTCCTGATACTCCCAGGTTTGCTCACTGCCCAATTCACCGACGTGGAGCTTCCTGCATTCGGCGGAGCCCTTCCTTTGCCTCGGGGAGGATCTTTGGGGAGGGAAAGAGGGAGAAAGAGCTGCTAGGAGGGGGAAGAGTGCCAATTTCCCACGGCACACCTGCTGATCGCGCACGGCACACTGGTTGGAAAACACTGATCTAGCTTCCCAAAAGTTTGGCCAAATTTCCTGATTTGCTCACAGTCCCTAAATAAAGGCACAAATAACCTTTAGCTGAGGGAATATCACTCGTAAGAATCTCAAGCTCCTCTATTGTCAACTTCTGTTGACTGCAGAGCACAGGATTGCACTAGAGCAGTGTTTCCCAACCAGTGTGCCGGGGCACACTGGTGTGCCGTGAGAGATCATCAGGTGTGCCGTGGGAAATTACAATGTAGAGAGAGAAAGAGAGAGAGCCTAGCAGGAAACTTCAGGCAGCAAGAAATGAGACTTTCCTGGCCAAAGCAGCAATGCCAGCCAGCCTGGCTGCAGTCAGGGAGAGCCCTCGGCGTCCAGAACTTCCCTCCCTCCCTCCTCTCTCTCTCTCCTTCCCTTCCTTCCTTCCCTCCCTCTGCGCGCCAAGGGCTACCTGGCCGGGCTGGGGCTCCTCCTGCTTCCTGGCTCCTGGGTGCTCTTCTGCCCTCCTCCCCTCTGGCAGCAAGGAGGAGGAGAGGGAGGAGGAATCCGCGTGAGCTGCCCCCGTCCGACCCCGCTCCTGTAGGCTCGAGGCGAGGCTTTCTGCCCTCTAGCCCCTCCGTGCAGGTGAAAGGGAGCAACCCCTCACCTCCTGGCATCTCCTGGCTGGGTTCCGGGTTTGCTGCAGAACAGAGGCCAGGATGTGCAGCTCCACAGCCCAGCTTGGTTCCTTCCCAATCTGGGCCCAAGGCAACAGCATGGAAGCCGAAGGCACGCGGGGGATGGGGGGGGGAGGCACTCCGAGGGGCTGAACTTTTTTGGGAAAGAGAGCTGTGGATGGCGACGGCTGCGAGCCTCCGCCGCAGTTTGTTCCGACGCTCAGAGCCACCCCGTGTGCTCTATTCCTATTCGTCCTGCTCAGCCAAGCCCGGGTGCGCTTCAGCCACTCAGCGCAGCCCTCCCTCGCGGGCCAGTGACGGGCCTCCTGTGCTTGGGCCTCCCGGGAGGGGGGGATTGGTGGAAGCAGCGGCGTCACGAGGGGGAAGGGTGACAGTTAGTAAAATGACAGTGTCATTTTGGTTGGTGGTGTGCTCCAGGATTTTGTAAATGTAAAAAATGTGCTGCGGCTCAAAAAAGGTTGAAAATCACTGCACTAGAGAATATATTAAATCCACAAAGGCTAAATTGACATACATGGGGGTGACCATACATGTAAACATCAACACAAAGATCTTGCAGCAACTTTGAGCCTTGGGGCAAAATAAAAGCGCATGCATACCAGGCATAGGCAAACTTCAGCCTTCCAAGTGTTTTGGACTTCAACCAGCTGTTAGAATTTGTGGGAGTTGAAGTCCAAAACACCTGGAAGGCCCTAGTTTGCCCATGCCTGAATACCAAAGAAGTAATGCAGTTGTGGCTCAGTGCTCTGGAATAACAGGATTGTAGTTTGCTGAGGTACACACACTCTTTGACAGTTATGACAACAAAGTGGTGTTATTATACAGTGTAGATCAGGGGTGCTCACACTTTTTCAGCATGGGAGCTACTGATTAATAATAATAATAATAATAATAATAATAACTTTATTATTTGTGAGTCGCCCTCCACCACTGGTGCTCCGGGCGACTTACATCATTTAAAAACCCAAAAATACAACAGTTTAAAACATAGGTACACACGCCAGAAAGGCTCAGTCTCAGGCGTCCGATCAAACCCCAAATGCCTGGCAGAAGAGCCAGGTTTTCAGGTCGATAGGAATCTGATTTGGGCGATGTGGCCCTGAGGGCAGGCGGGAGGGTGTTCCAGATCATGGGAGCCACCACGGAGAAGGCTCTCCGTCGGGTCTCCATCAGCCGAGCCTCTCTCACCCCAGGGATGGCTATACGATCACCATTTATGGCACGCGCTGGCCTCTCGGTGCGTTGGACTGTCAGCCGATCGCCCAGATAGGCTGGCCCAATATGACCATGCCGTGCTTTAAAGGTGAGCGCCATAAGGTTGTAAATCACTCTGAACTCTGTGGGCAGCCAATGAAGATCTTTTAAAATTGGAGAGATATGGTTTCTGACAGATGCCCCAGAGATGAGTCTGGCCGCTGCGTTCTGAATGACCCTCAGCCTCCGAGTTGTAGACAGAGGTAGGCCCGCATATAGGGCATTGCAATAATCAAGGCGCGAGACGACGGTGGCTGATTAAAAGACCAAGTCCCAAAGATCACCTACCCAGACATGTAAAATGTATAACTATTTTCTTATTTATTTATTTATATTTATTATTCATTTTTATGTACCACTCCTTCCAGCAGGCTCGGGGCAGTTTACATAAAATGAAGTTATAAAACATCAGCATTTCAATTTAATAACAACAATATAAAACAGAGCATAAAAATACATCCAACCACCCCATTTCTCCCACACTGCCATATTACCACAGATATTATCAGCCAGAAAGTAAGAAGAGAGGCTTTTGAACTGCAAGGCCATTTAATACTCAGCAAGGTAAACAAAGGGGCATGCAAAAATACATCCAACCACCCCATTTCTCCCACATTTCCATATTCCCCAACATATATTTCTCAAGGAACAAAGCAAGCAGAGAGGCTTTGGAGCTAAAAGGCCATTTTTAAACATTAAAAATAAACAAAGAGACATGCCACAGAACAATCAAGCACCCACCCCAAAGTAAAAAGACCGACCTTTGAGATGCGGTAAGGAAATGACCCCAAAGCGTCCTTCTCTCCTCCTCCGTCATTGCTCCTATTTCCATGCCGCCAGCATGCGTGCCGCCTCCAAGAGCTCACGAGAAGTCCGAGAGGCAGAATGGGCGCTTCTGTGCATGCACGGGGGGGCCAGCCATGCATCGCGTCATCCAGGCCCCCTTTGGTCTCCTACGACTCTGAGTGGCTGGAGAAGAACGGAGGGAGGAGGAGGAATCCAAAAGAGGGGCCCATTCTGCCTCTTGGACTCCGGAGCTTTGGGAGGTGGCACGCGAGCAGGGAGCGTGGAGGAGCAACGACGGAGGACTTCTTTGCAGCGTGCAGGGGCGCGTGAAGAGGACCAACAGCAAAAAACCTGGTCAGGGGTCTGAAGATCACCAGGATGAGGCCCGAAGATCACCCTGGTGATCCCGATCACCATTCTGAGCACCCCTGGTGTAGATGCACCCTAGGTTATTGAAGGAAGATAGAAAGTCCTTATCAGACTGATGTATAATTACCTATGTTCTTCTGAAGGCTTCTTCTTATATTTTTGAATCGGCAACCTAAAATTATGCAGGGGAGATGTACGGAAGAGAAATAGTTAGTTATTAATCTTGGTGAAAGCATCAAGGCAACGGTTCTTTTAGCAAATATTAATATAAAGGTGAATAAATGCCTTTGATTTTGCCTTCAACCAGTCTGAGTCTTATCTGGTCCTTTGGAAAGATTTTGACGGAGCGGACATTACACAACATTTCTATAACAACAGCAACACTTTGTTTATATTCCGTCCTATCTCCCCAATGGCACACACAGGATCGCAGTGCACACACACGGCAAACATTCAATGCCGTTTTGGATAGACAGGACAGAGACACAGAACACAAAGGAGGTATGTTGTGTCAATGTCCAGCTTTTTTGGCACCTTGAAGGTTGTGCTCAAATCCAGCAATTGGGGGTGGGGGTGGGGTGCTATTGCTCCACCCTCTATAACAAAGAGCTATAAAGACTTCCTCCTTCCTTTAGGTTGCTGGGCATTTTCTGATCTTTTTCTTTATGGTGTCGTAAAGCCTCCCTGCTTGTTTTAGTGCAGGGGTTGGGAACCTTTTTGACTCAGAAAGACATGAAAGCAAAATATTTGGAAATTTATTTCCGTGAGAGCCATATACTGTAATATATAATATATTTTAAGACTGAATTCAACTAAATGTGAGTCTATACGTACATACTATGAGAAAAGGATTATCCCGGCAGAATGACGGGACACTTCAGACCTGGCTCTGCAAAAGGAAGGAAGAGAAGATGGAAGGAAGGGGGAAAGAAAGAAAGAAAGACAGAGGAAATAAAGGAGGGAGGGGGAGAGAAAGAAAGAAACGAAGAATGGACTATGGAAAAGGAAGAAAGGAAAAGCAGGAGAAAGACAGGGGAAAGAAAGAAGGAAATGGGAAGGGAGGAAAGGGTGGGGAAAAGAAAGGAAAAGGAGTGAGGAAAAAGTAAAATAATGAAGGTAAAAGAAAAGAAAGAAGGGGAAAGAGAGGGAAGTGAAAAGAAAGGAAGGAGAAGGAAAGGAAAACTTGAGGAAAAGAATAGAAGAGGAAGGCAGGAAGAGGGAGGGAGAATGGAGGAAAGAAGGAAGGGGAGGGAGGGAGGGAAAAGGAAGGGGAGAAGGAAAGAATTGAAGAGGAAGGAAGGAAGGAACAAAGAGGGAGGGAGGGAAGAAGGGAGAGAGAGAGGGGGGGGGAGGAAAAGAATGAAAGAAAAAGAGAGGGAAAAAGAAAGGAAGAAAAAGGAATGAAAGAAGGGGGGGGAGGGAGCGGGGCCAAGTCGGACCTTGGTGGCGATGTCGACGAGGCAGTCCCTCCGGAAGGCGTCGAAGAGGCAGCGGCTCTTGAGCTGCCCAAAGATGAGGGCGATGAGCTGGGCGTCCCCCGGGGGCAGCGAGGCCGGGTCCGCAGCGCCAGGGCCCGGCCCGCCTCCTTCCCCGAGGCCCGCGGCAGAGGAAGATGAGGTGACGCCGGCGGGCTCCACCATCCCCAGCAAAGAGGGCGCAGGGCCCCGAGAGCAGTGGGGGATGAGAAGAGGTGGCGATGGCGGTGCGGAAGCGGCAATCACAGCACATTTGCGTCACTCCTCCCCGCTGCATGCTGGGAAACTGAGGCCTGGGCTGCTCTGGAGAGCCAGATGTAATCATGAAAAGAGCCACATCTGGCTCCCGAGCCATAGGGTCCCTACCCCTGTTTTAGTGGTACCCAATTGCTCTACTTACAACTCAAGCTGTTTTCGAACTGCTTAGGTCAGGGCTGTCCAACTGGCGGCCCCGGGGCCGGATCCGGCCCCGTAGCCTGTTGGACACAGCCCCACCTATGCCCTCAGCCGCCATTTTTAATTATTTTTTTTAATCGATTTTTTTTTAAAAAATGGCGGCCGGGGGAGGGGGAGGCGGGGCAGGGAGGAGGAAGAGAGCTAGCTCCTCCTTTTCGGGCGCCTCCCTACCTAGGGCGGGAGCCGCCGAAAAGGGCAGAGGCGCGCCAAGAGCAGCGTGTCACAGGCCTGGCGTGACGCTGCTCTTGGCGCCGCCTACTCCTCCGGGCGGCCCCCCGGCCTAGGAAGGAGGGGCGCGCTGAAAAGGAGGAGTAGGCGGTGCCAAGGGGCAGCGCGTCACGCCAGGCCTGTGACGCGCTGCCGTTGGCACCGCCTTCTGCCCTTTTTTGGCACCCCCCTCCCTTCCTAGGGCAGGGGAGCCGCCGAAAAAGGGCAGAAGGCGGCGCCAAGAGCAGCGTCACAGGCCTGGCATGACGCTGCTCTTGCACCGCCTACTCTCCTCCGCGGCTCCCGGCCTAGGAAGGGAGGGGGCGCCCAAAAGGAGGAGTAGGCGGTGCCAAGGGGCAGCGTCACGCCAGGCCTGTGACGCGCTGCTCTTGGCGCCGCCTACTCCTCCTTTTTCGGCAGCTTTAGAGGGGGCCTGGCCTGGCCTGGGGGCGGGGCCTGGGGGGGGGCCGAGCGGCCCCGCAGGTCATCAGTGACCTCTTATCCGGCCCTGGACCCACCAGAAGTTGGACAGCACTGGCTTAGGTAAACAGCAAGCTGACAGTTGGGTGGTCACGCCAATCCGGGGCTTCGAACAGGCAACCTTTCAGTTGGTAGATCTTATCACTGCTGGGAATTTACCAGCTGTGCTAAAATCCGGCCCAATTAATTAATTCTACAAGTAATGGGACTCAATGTAGGTAACAATATGCACTCAGCATATCTCATTATTGTGAGATTTGATTATTCATGGATTTTATTAATATGGTATCTCCAGTGTGACTGTGATACAAAACATAAAAGTGTTTTAATTTGCTAGCAGGGGAGTAAAATCTGACATTGAGTGCATATGTTTTGAAATTTAGATTTACTTGCATTCAAAATAAATTAATAAACACATAATTACCTGGTAGAGCACATATTCCCAGAGATTGAGGATAAACTGGTGAGAGGGAAAGCCTAAAAAGACGAAGAATTTGGAAAAAGTTAAGAAAGGAAGGGAACATTTACCATTGCATTCAAATGATCTACACCAGGCACAGGCAAACTTGGGCCCTCTAGGTG
Organism: Anolis apletophallus; assembly: GCA_030556195.1. Taxonomy (NCBI): domain Eukaryota; kingdom Metazoa; phylum Chordata; class Lepidosauria; order Squamata; family Anolidae; genus Anolis; species Anolis apletophallus. The sequence continues at coordinate 8,292,974 of JARBWK010000021.1, forward strand.
TTTTGGACTTCAATTCCCACCGACTGTTAAGAATTGTGGGAGTTGGAGCTGAAGTTTGCTCATGCCTGATCTACACTGTAGGATAAATGCAGTGTAACTGCCATGGCTCAATATTATGAGATCCTGGGAGTGGTAGTTCTGCACGTTTTTTCACCTTCTCTGTCAAAGAGTGCTGGTGCATCACCAAACTACAAATCCCAGGGTTTCCTAGCATTGAATCATCATGGCAGTCTCAAACCAGATTCATTCCACAATATAGAGGCACTCGATGTCCAAGACACCCTCGATGTCCAAAATTGTCCTCCAAGTTTGGTGTCCTGGCGGTGGGTCCATAGCTGACTGTGGAGTCCCATTCTTTACCTGCATTGTCTCCTGCAGTGAGGGCATCGGTTTCCAGGGGGAAGGCGGTTCTGGTTGGGTTGGCTTGACGCGCCTTTCTCTTGGAACTTTTCTCCCTTTCGCCCTCCATTCGTGCCTCTTCAAATTCTTCAGCACTGCTGGTCACAGCTGACCTCCAGCTGGAGCGCTCAAGGGCCAGGGCTTCCCAGTTCTCGGTGTCTATGCCACAGTTTTAAAAGTTGGCTTTGAGCCCATCTTTAAATCTCTTTTCCTGTCCTTCAACATTCTGTTTTCTGTTCTTGAGTTGGGAGTAGAGCAACTGCTTTGGGAGACGGTGGTCGGGCATTCGGACAATGTGGCCGGTCCAGCAGAGTTGATGGCGGAGGACCATGGCTTCAATGCTGGTGGTATTTATTTATTTATTTATTACATTTGTATACCGCCCCTCTCAGCCCTGGGGCGACTCGGAGAGGTTAACATTAGTCAACAATTCGATGCCAGAACAGTTACAACAATTAAAACAATCATAAAATACTATTAAAACAGTAACAGCAATATTAAAATCTCTCTCTCTCTCTCTCTCTCTCTCTCTCTCTCGGCATTACTTCGCGAACGAAGATTCTTAGGAAGGACTCATCCCACGCATTTTACAAGTGCATTGATGACTAACAAGGCCAATCTGAGATAAGCAAGTCCGGTTGCAGAAAGCACAGCAGAAAGTCTCCTTGGGTGATGTTGTTTCCAAGTTGCGGTTCTTTTTGCATTGTCATTTCTCGTTGAGACTCGTTCGGCGTGACTTCTCGAAAGAGGCTGCAGCATTGTGGAGAGTGCATTTCCATGCCTCCCGAAGTGAGGCCAGGGTGGACCATTGTTGTTGATCAATCTGGACGAGCCTGAGATGTTGTTTCAGGGAGTCCTTATATCTCTTTTTGGGGGTGCCCCTCTTGTGGTGACCTGTGGCGAGTTCACCATAGAGTAGTATCTTTGGGAGGCGGTGGTCCTCCATCCTAGAGACATGCCCTGCCCAGCGCAGCTGTGTTCTCAATAGCATGGCCTCAATGCTGGTGATCCCTGCTTGCTCAAGGACAGCAACATTCATCACATAGTCAGTCCAGTGTATATTTAGGATTGTGCGAAGACAGTGCTGATGAAAGCGTTTGAGGAGTTGTAGGTGTTGGCGATAGGTGACCCATGTTTCAGACCCATATACCATGTTTCCCCGAAAGTATGACACCCCCGATTGTAAGACGTATCGGGGGTGTCAGGGGTCGGCTAATGTAAGCCGTACTCGAAAAATAAGACGCACCCCCGGCCGCGCGTCACTCGGTCCCGCCTCCTCCTCCACCTCCTCCACCTCCTCCTCCTCCTCCGCTGCCTCCGCCTCCGCCTGCCTCCGCCTGCCTCTGCCTCCGCCTGCCTCCGTCGCCGCCGCTACCGCTACCGCCGCCGGCCCCACGCCTGCGCCGGGCTCGCTCGGGACCTACTGCCCATGCGCGAATGTCTGCCGGTTTTTTCAAATATATACATAAAATCAAAGGTGCGGTGATAGGAAAAAAGGAAGAGTTAAGAGAGAGAAAAGTTGTGTGAAAGTAGCTGAGCAGTGGGGATGTAGTAAGGCTGGGGATAGAGGGGAGTAGAAGAAAAGGGGGAGGGAGGGAAGAGAGGGAAAATAAAGGGGGGAAGAGAATAGAAAAATGAGTAGAGCAGATAGAAGAATTAAAAGAAAAATGACTTCCATGGTCCCTTGTGGGTGAAGATCTCCTTTTCGTTGGTCGCTTAGTTTTAGTTTGTCTTCTTTTTCCCTCTTCTCTAATTCCTTTTCTGTATTAGTATGTTCCTATATTTATTTTATTGTCCCTCAAATAGTCCATCACCAATGTCCAGTCCGTTTCCTTTATTGGCGTTCCCTTATTTCTTGATATCAGAAAGGTTAATCTGTCCATGTTTCTGATCTCTAGGATTTTTTCTAACCATTTCTCTTCTTCTGGGATCTCCTTGTCCTTCCACTTTTTTGCATAGCAGATTCTTGCCCCCGTGCATAAGAGGAAGAGCAATTTATCCGTATTTCCCTCCAGCTTCTTTTCCGTCATACCTAACAGAAATGTCTCTGGTTTTAGGGAAATATCGATCTTTAGGATTTTTTGTAAGATATCTTGGATATTCTTCCAGTAAATTTTGGCTTTATCACACGTCCACCATAGGTGGTAATAAGTCCCTTCCATTCTCCCACATTTCCAGCAATTGGTGTTCATGTTTTTATAACTCTTCCCTAGTTTCTTGGGTGTCAAGTACCACCTGTATGCAGTCTTTATCCAATTTTCTTTTAACTCTATGGCGTATGTGTATCTGAGTTTCTTTTTCCAGATTTCTTCCCATTTGTCTCTTTCTAGTGTTTTTCCTATGTTTTCCTTCCATCTTCTCATATAGTTTTTTTTCCTCCCTCTTATCCTGGTTCCATTCTAATAATTTTTTATATAATTTAGTTATAATTTTTTGATCTGTCTTTAATATAATATCCCAGAAGTTATTGGACTCTTGAAACCCAACCTTCTCGTCTTTTGCAAAATATTCTTTTAATTGTCTATAATGTAGCCAGGATATTTTGTTGTCTAGATCAGGGCTGTCCAACTGGTGGCCCCGGGCCGGATCCGGCCCTGTAGCCTGTTGGACACGGCCCCACCTATGCCCTCAGCCGCCATTTTTAAATTTGAAAAAAAATCGATTTTTTTAAAAAGGCGGCTGGGGGGGGGAGGGGCAGGGAGGAGGAAGAGAGCTCCTCCTCCTTTTTCGGCGCCCCCTCCCTACCTAGGGCGGGAGCGCCGAAGGGCAGAAGGCGGCGCCACAGCAGCGCGTCACAGGCCTGGCGTGACGCGCTGCCCCTTGCGCCGCCTACCCTCCTTTCGGCGCCCCCTCCCCTAGGAAGGGAGGGAGGGGCACCGAAAGGAGGAGTAGGCGTGCCAAGGGGCAGCGCGTCACGCCAGGCCTGTGACGCGCTGCTCTTGGCGCCGCTTCTGCCCTTTTCGGCCGTTTTAGGAGGGCGGGGCCTGGGGTTGGGGACGGGGCCTGGGGGCGGGGCGGAGCGGCCCCCTAGGTCAGTGTTTCCCAACCTTTTTTGAGCCGCGGCACACTTTTTACATTTGCAAAATCCTGGGGCACACCACCAACCAAAATGACACAAAATGACACTCTAACACAGTAATACATATAGTTAATATGCTTTTAAATGTATTTATACACTCAGTGTGAAACCTGGACCTGTTTCGATGAACTCAACATAGATATCCTGGCAGGAATGGCAGAATGACACAAACTTCCCACACAGAACCCCCAGGAGGCAAGAGGAGGTCTCTACTAGGGGAAAGGGGGGCGGGCCTTCCCAATGCATGGAGAGTGAGAGACCAAGTAGACAATGGGTGGGGGTGGGGGTTGTAATTTTGTGCCTTTATCGAGGTAGGCTTCTTAGGGTTTTTATACTTCAACACTCTCCCTCCCCCCTTCCTGGAGATTCCAATTTCCCACGGCACACCTGATGATCGCTCACGGCACACTAGTGTGCCCCGGCACACTGGTTGAGAAACACTGCCCTAGGTCATCAGTGACCTTTTATCCGGCCCTGGACCCCGTAGAAGTTGGACAGCACTGGTCTAGATTGAATATTTCTTGCTGAGTTTTTAACTTAATTTTCCTATTTTCTCTCTTCACTAGATCTTTGTATCTTGGCCAGTCTTTCCATCCCAGAGGTCTCATATATGCTGCTTCTAAGGGGGATACCCAGAGTGGTGTTTTGTTATAAAATTTGGGTTTATATTTTTTCCAGATTTGTATGAGACTTGACCTAATAAAGTGATTGCCGAACTGTTTTTCCCTTTTGCTCCCCTCATACCATAAATAATTATGCCATCCAGCCCTCAGGTCCATTCCTTCCAATATTAGCAGTTTTTTCCTATCCAATTTTGCCCAGTCCCTCACCCTGTTTTCCCTAAATTCTTAACATTATATAATGACACTTTTTTTGCACTTTTTCCCATCTTCATATCCATTATTACGTCTATTTCTCTAAATACCTTCCCCCAGAATTCATTTACATATTTACATTCCCACCACATATGTATATATGTCCCCACCTCTTGGCAACCTCTCCAACTGTTTTTTATAACATTTTAATTAATATTTGCTATTTTTACTGGTGTTATGTACCATTTCCATACCAATTTATAACAGTTTTCTTTAACCCTTATTGATAAGTTCCTTAAATGTCTTTGATTCCATAACTGTATCCAATCCACTTCCCTTATCTTAATCTTAAATGATCAACATTTTCTAATGTGACACCATTAAAACCCTGCTGTTCTGTTCGGGTCAAAAATGACCCGTTTTGGAAATTAGATATTATTTTATTCATTCATTTTTTGATTTTGAAACTTGTGGTTCCTTCTATTTTCCTAATTTACGGGGTTCATACTAAGGGTCCTTTTTTTTCTTGTCGGTGCCTTACTTTTTGTGCTACAGTTTTTTATACACTTGTTATGTTCGGGTCAAAAATGACCCGTAAGCCTGTTATACTAATCTAATACCATATTTTGAGTAAAACAAAGGAGTTTTGGTTTATTTTGAGACTACTTATTGCATCTACTATTGTTTATCAAGTTATCTACTTGCTTTAGGTGCACACAGATGGACATAAATGGATGGATACATTTATGCAAATGATTTCAGAACAAACCACATGCATTTTCTTTCAGTACCAATTTTTTTCTTATCCTGGCTGCATTACCAGGTGTGACTCCTCCCTGCCCTCAGAATAGTACCTTTGTTATGCAAAACAGTAACAGGGGAGAAGCCACATACATGCATGGCCTCTCCCATTTCCTCAGTCAGAAATTGCTAAGCTGTTGAAGATAGGAGCTGTTTGCTGAAGCAGCTGAGTTAGTTTACCTCAAAGCCTTGAATTCATTGTACCTGTGGTATGTTGTACTGATGTACCGTATTTTTCGCACCATAAGACGCACCTGCTGATAAGACGCACCTAGATTTTAGAAGAGGAAAATTGGGAAAAAATATTTTGAGCCAAAAAGTGGGCCCCGGCACTTGCCTCCTCGGCGCCCTCCGCCATCCCTAAGCCTTTCCCTTGGCCGCCTCCTCCTCGGTCCCGCCTCCTCCTCGGTCCCGCCTCCTCCTCCTCCGTCGCCGCCCGCCGCCTACCTCTGCCTCCCTCCCTCGCCGCCGCCCACCGCCGCCTACCTCTCCCTCCCTCGCTGCCGTCGCGCATGGGCATTAGCTCCCAAGCGCGTCTGATGCGTCTGACGTCTGACGCAGGCGCAGTAGGTCCCGAGCGCCAGGCGTGCTGCGTCAGCGCGCCAGGCGCGCCTGCGTTGGACGTCAGACACATCAGACACGCCAGACGCGCTTGGGACCTAATGCCCATGCGCGACGGCGGCGAGGGAGGCAGAGGTTGGCGGCGGCGGGCGGCGGGGGAGGGAGGCAGAGGTAGGCGGCGGTGGCGGCGGGCGGCGGGAGGGAGGCAGAGGTAGGCGGCGGCAGCGGGCGGCGGGGAGGGAGGCAGAGGTAGGCGGCGGTGGCGGGTGGCGACGGAGGAGGAGGAGGCGGAGGAGGAGGCGGGACCGAGGAGGCGGCCAAGGGAAAGGCTTACTATCGCCTCCCCCCCCCCCTCTTTGCTCCATAAGACGCGGCTGATTTTTCCTCCTACTTTGGTACGGTATTTTTGCATAAATGATAAGTTTATTTCCCTTGTGAACAGACTAGGTAATGTGAATGTTTACTGTTGTGTGTTTTCATAGCCTGCCTGGCTGCATTACCAGGTGTGACTCCTCCCTGCCCTCAGAATAGTACCTTTGTTATGCAAAACAGTAACAGGGGAGAAGCCACATACATGCATGGAATGTGGAAAGAGATTCAGTCAGAGTGAGAGTCTGCATATACATCAAAGGACGCACACAGGGAGAAAGCACATATCATATAAACTTGAGTATATACTTTAGTATAAGCTGACACCTATATAATATAAGGCACCTAATTTTACGACAAAAATTCGGAAAACTTACTGACTTGAGTATAGGCTGAGGGTGGGAAATGAGGCAGCTATGAGGTGGAAAGGAGGTTTCTGGAGTAGAAAGACAGATTGGGGTGGGAAGGGGGAAACTGGAGAAGGGGGAAAGATTTAGGTGGGAAAGCGGTGTGGAAAAAGTGCTTTTCTTTCTTTGCCTTTGAATAAATAGATTAGCAGAAACCTTTTGGGGGGGAAACTGATTTTTTTAAAAAAAATTCTGATTATTTTTTCTGATTATTTTTTCAAAATGCTTTTATACTGTTAAAATTTATTTTAGTTTTAAGTTAGTTGTACTAATAGTTACCTGAAGTTGTTGTTGATGTTGTTGTAAAAGATATAGCTGATTATTCACGCACAAGTTTGTTACTTTGGTGTAACATGCAAATTAGGCTGTTTTACATTAATCAACACAAAATTTAAAAAATAAAGTTTTTTTATTCAATTTTTCTTTGATAATGAACAACTATGATCACACACAGTATAATAATGCAACAGGTATTCAAAAAGAACTTTTCAGTGGCTCAAAATAACATCCGGGTCAAAAATGACCCGAACATAACAAGTGTATAGTAAACCGTAACAGAACAGCAGGGATTATTAAGCTGTATTTCAGGAATTGCAGATGGGTTGGATGGTGAATATAGAGCAGGGGTGGGCAATTATTTTTTTCAAGGGGCCACACGAGAGCTAAAAGATATTATGGAGGGCCGCACCTAAAGGCTGAACTACATTCTAATCTACATTATTTATTTATTTATTTATTTATTATATTTACTATATATTACACATCATTAATATTAACATATTAATGTATCAAGAAATATTCATATATTATTAGTATTAATATCATAATTATTATATTATAGTATATATTTAGACATTATAATATATTGAAATTATAATATAACATTATTATATTACATTATTTATTATATTATTATATTATTATAATAAAATTATTATAAAATAATAATAAAAACTACTAAAATAAAATGAAATGAAATTCAAGAAGGCAAGGTGCGAACCAAAATAGAGGCTGACACCCTCAAGAGAGGAAGGATCCTAAGATGGAATGGCCCAATGGCCCCAGCCCAGAGGGTGGCAAAGCGGACCCAGCCACCGCCGCAGCAGCAGGCAATCGGAGGCTGCAGGCCTCCGCCTGCTCTCGCCCCCAGCCGTTCCCCAGCTGATCGCTCTGCTATGGAGTGCCTACCATCCCTGGATGCAATCCGGGCCTGCAGGGGGAACATTAGGTGATCTGAGGCGGCTTATTCAACCCGGCGCCGGGCCGCCAGAGCAACCAGCCCCCGCAGGTCGCCGAATGCTCCCGCTGCAGGCCCGGATCGCTTCCAGGGATGGTAGGCACTCCAAAGCCGCCGCTCCTCCGGCCTGTCTGCCGACACAAGACCCACAGAGCCCGCGATGGGATGGCGGCAGCGGCACCCCTTTCTCTTGGCCGCCCCCTCGGCGCCCTTCTCCCCGGGCCGGATAGAAATGGCTGCTGGGCTGCATCCGGCCCGCGGGCCGTAGGTTGCCCAGCCCTGATATAGAGGCAACCCGAGTGATGGAAACTTATCCCAAATCTTGTTTTCCACTTACCAAGATACTTGGAAAGGTGTCTCTTCCTTCTCCAAGGGTTCTTCATCGGATGAGTCAAACTCATTCACCTCCATTGCAGAAGAAGGTGTCTCTTCCTTCTCCGAGGGTTCTTCATTGGATGAGTCAAACTCATTCATCTCCATTGCAAGTCTTAAGGGGAAAACACACATTAGCTTTTCTTCCAACCGTCAATGTGCCTGTGCATGGTACTTTATAAGTAAAGGAGCCACTAGGTCCTCCCAAGTTTACAATTCTCTCTCTCTCTCGATATACAATAGTAGAGTATAATAATAATACATCTATTACATATAATAAAAGTCAGTGTTTGTGGGCGGTAGGCGGGTGGGCTGAGCAACGGGAGGAATATGTGCCAGTGTTTCGATTGGCTGCCACTCCGGATTATTTGCATAAATGGCTCTGACTGGCCAGCCTCAGAACTCCAACCCTCTAAGGCACCAGACAGAGGAGATTGGTTGCCACTGAGGGAAAATTTGCATAACGGACTCTGCATGGCCAACATCCAAAATCTAAAAGGTGCCAGAGAGTGCACTTTAAAAAAAGGCTTCCTTCAGCTGATTTAACAAACTAGGCCTCAGCCTGATTTGGCAGTAAGGCTTCCTCTACTTGATTTTCCAGACTAGGCCACAACCTGATTTGCCAGTAAAGCTTCCTTTACTTAATTTCCCAGACTAGGCCACAAGCTGATTTGACAGTAAGGCTTCCTCTACTTGATTATCCTGACTAGGCCACAACCTGATTTGTCAGTAAGGCTTCCTCTACTTGATTTCCCAGACCAGGCCACAAGCTGATTTGACAGTAAGGCTTCCTCTACTTGATTATCCTGACTAGGCCACAACCAGATTTGACAGTAAGGCTTCCTCAACTTCATTTTCCGGACTAGGTCCACAACAATGACAGAACAAGACCAAACTTGGCCCAGACCCCTAAGATGCACTCTAAATCTTGGTGCAGTTTGAGGTAGGATGCACCATGGATGACGGAAATTGCAGTACTTTAACTCACTTGCTTAGAGCACAGCGGCCCACACCAATGACGGATCAGGACCACACTTGCCACACAGAGGCCCAATGCAATACCAAGCTTGACACACAGTGCCCCTATGACCCACACTACATTCTACTGCCGTATGGAGAAGAGTGGGACTTGAGGTACCTCCGTGGATTATGGGATTTGTAGTACTTTCAAAGCCTTCATTTCCCACAGACCACTGCAGCCCTGAACAAAGGCCTAAAAAGACTACACTTGGCACCGTGCTCCCATGACCCAGTCTCCATCCTTCTACAGTTAACAGGAGGGTGGGCCATGTATGATGGGACTTGAAGTACCAAAGACCAACCTTGGCACACAATGCCTTTCTCAAATAACCCGGGCACCGCCGGGTCCCCAAGCTAGTAATTATCTATTCTATGAATATAATAAAAGTCAGTGTTTGCGGCCGAGCGGTGGGAGGAATATGTGGCAGCGTTTCGATTGGCTGCCACTCCGGGATTATTTGCATAAATGGCTGTGACTGGCCAGCCTCCCAACATTCCAACACAGCACAGAGAGGAAAGGGCCTGAGGCAGGCATAAATGGCTGGAGTTGAAGTTAGCCAGTTGAGTTTTTTCTGTTGGAAATGGAATGTTCAGTACTTTCACCAACATTGCAGCCCCTGTACATAGAGGGGAAAATGAAAGGCCTCAGGCAGTCAGCCACTGCGGCCCACAGCAATGACGGATCAGGACCAAACTTGCCAAACAGGGGCCCAATGGCCCACTTCACAACCTGGTGTGATTTAGGCCAGAATGGGCCACGAATGATGGGATTTGCAGTACCTTCACCTCATTCACTTCCCAAACAACACTGCAGCCCCTGTACATAGAGGAAAATGAAAGGCCTCAGGCAGTCAGCCACTGCGGCCCACAGCAATGACGGATCAGGACCAAACTTGGCAAACAGGGGCCCAATGGCCCACTTCACAACCTGGTGTGATTTAGGCCAGAATGGGCCACGAATGATGGGATTTGCAGTACCTTCACCTCATTCACTTCCCAAACAACACTGCAGCCCCTGTACTAAAGGGAAAATGAAAGGCCTCAGGCAGTCAGCGACTCTGGCCCACAGCAAGGACGGATCAGGACCAAACTTGGCAAAGGGGCCCAATGGCCCACTTCACAACCTGGTGTGATTTAGGCCAGAATGGGCCACGAATGATGGGATTTGCAGTACCTTCACCTCATTCACTTCCCAAACAACACTGCAGCCCCTGTACATAGAGGGAAAATGAAAGGCCTCAGGCAGTCAGCCACTGCGGCCCACAGCAATGACGGATCAGGACCAAACTTGGCAAACAGGGGCCCAATGGCCCACTTCACAACCTGGTGTGGTTTAGGGCAGGCTGGGCCACTAATAATGGGATTTGCAGTACCTTCACCTCATTCACTTCCCAAACAACACTGTAGCCCCTATACATCACAGACCAGGCCCAAAATTGACAGCAAGGCTTCCTTAACTTGATTTGCCTGACTAGGCCTCAGCTCATGGGATATTGTTAGGCTTCCTCAACTTGATTTTCCTGACTAGGCTCCCAACAATGACAGAACAAGACCAAACTTGGCACACAGACCGCCCAAGGTGCACCCTACATCCTGGTGCAGTTTGAGGAAGGATGGACCATGGATGATGGAACTTGCAGTACTTTAATTCACTTCCTTAGAGCACTGTGGCCCACACCAATGACGAACTATGGCACACAATGCCTTCCTCAAATAACCCGGGCACCGCCGGGTCCCCAAGCTAGTATAATTATAAAATACATTATTTTTTCTGTGTCCGGAGCGACTTGAGAAACTGCAAGTTGTTTCTGGTGTGAGAGAATTGACGGTCTCCAAGGGAACGCTGCCCGGATGTTTCCTTGTGGGAGGCTTCTCATGTCCCTGCATGGGGAGCTGGAGCTGACAGAGGGAGCTCTGTCAATACATCCATTCATACATCATTATAATATAATTATATAATAGAATATTAATATATCATTATATTATTATTATTATTAATAACAGGCTGGTTTGGTTGAGTACCTAAATGCAGGATACATAAGACTCTTAAGAGAAGAAAAGTGGTATATAAATGATTATAATTATTAAATATAATAAGAATAGATTACAATTATATAATATAGTAATACATTATTCTTAATTGTATTATATAATTATATAAAATAATAATGTCTGTGGTCATGGAATACTAATAACAGCCACTCTGCTGCACTTGTTTGGGACTCAAGTCTCTTTGAATCCAGTCTGAAATGAACTTCCCAGCCTCAGGGATAAACAAACAGGGCCCATCTCCCGCCAAAACATCCGAGCAAGCACGATGTGATTGGCTGCTCCCCTGCCGCCCTCTGCGTTGCTAGGAAACGGCAGCTCCCGCCTCACCTCCGAGGCGCGCATTCGCGCCATCTGCTTTTTTAAAAGTGCGGCGACCGTTAAATCCACCAACGGTTTTTTTTTACAGCGTAAGAGGGGCGGGTGACTCTTGAGGTATATTTGCCTCTCAGCCTATCAGGACACGCGAGGTATTGACTCCTTGTCCTTTTGTTTTCTTTCTGGGGTTTGAAAGGAGGCTTCTGATTGGATGGTGACCCTGAGGCGCTGTAGGAGGGGGAAACACAAGCTCTTTGGGTTTTCTCCCTGCACCACATGACAACCATTGTTGGTCCTGCTTTGATTGCTATGGGAGACCCTATGGAATCTTGGGATTTGCAGTTCAAGGAGGAGCCTTCTCAAATGGGCAGAGGCTTCTCTGAACCACAAAGCCCAGAATTCCACAGAATGATGTTTCAAGTGGAATTTCTGTTTTATTGACTACTAGCTTGGGGACACAGCGGTGCCCGGGTGATTTGAGAAAGGCATTGTGTGCCAAGGTTGGTGTGCCTCAGTGGCAACCAATCATGTTGTTTGAATGTAGAGGCTTGGATTCTTGGATGCTGGCCAATCAGAGTCCTTTATGCAAATACTCCCTCAGTGGCAACCAATCCCCTCTGTCTGGTGCCTTAGAATGTTGGAGTTCTGAGGCTGGCCAATCAGAGTCCTTTATGCAAATAATCCCACAGTGGCAACCAATCCCCTCTGTCTGGTGCCTTAGAATGTTGGAGTTCTGAGGCTGGCCAATCAGAGTCCTTTATGCAAATAATCCCACAGTGGCAACCTATCCCCTCTGGTGCCTTAGAATGTTGGAGTTCTGAGACTGGCCAATCAGAGTCCTTTATGCAAATAATCCCACAGTGGCAACCAATCAAAACGCTGCCACATATTCCTCCACAAACACTGACTTTTATTATATACATGGGTGGGTGGGTGGATGGACAAACTTGGACCTTCCAGGTGTTTTGGACTCCATCTCCCAAAATTCCTAGCAGCCTCAGGCCCTTTTCCTCCCCCCCCCCCCCCTCAGCCACTTAAGCAGGAAAGGGCCTCAGGCTGTTAGGAATGGTGGGAGTTGAAGTCCAAAGCACCCAGAGGGCAGAAGTTGTCCCATGCCTGTTTTAGGGACCTTAAAGTGGTGAGCCTCCTTCCAACATTGTGATTCTGGATAGAAAACAAACAACAACATAACATAACATTGTTTGAGTCCATAGTGCTCTCTGGGTGTAGGTGAACTACAACTTCCAAACTCAAGGTCAATGCCCAAGCAAACCCTTTCAGTACTTTCTGTTGGTAATGAGGGTTCAATATGCCAAGTTTGGTTCAATTTCATTGCTGCAAGAGTTCAGGATGCTCTTTGTGTGTTAACTATAAATCCCAGAAACTGTAACTCCCAAATGTCAAGGTCTATTTTCCCCAAACTCAATCTGTGTTCACATTTGGGCATATTGAGTATTCATGCCAAGTTTGGTCCTGATCCAACATTGTTTGAGTCCACAGTGCTCTCTGGATATAGGTGAACTACAACTCCAAAACTCAAGGTCAATGCCCACCAAACTCTTATAGTATTTTATGTTGGTCATCGAAACAGGCCCAGGTTTCACACTAATGGATGGATGGATGGATTGATTGATTCTAATGCCTTGGGCTGTGTGGATCATAATACATTGTGGCAAGCCATCTTGCCTGTCTCCTGAGGAATCTGGATAAGGACCAAGTAGCAACAGTCAGAACTGACCCTGGAACAACAGACTGGAAAAGGAGCACGGCAGGGTTGTCTACTGCCGTGTTTGTCAACCTTTTTTTGAGCCGCGGCACATTTTTTACATTTACAAAACCCTGGGGCACACCACCAACCAAAATGACACAAAATGACACTCTAACACAGTAATACATATAGTTAATATGTTTTTAAATGTATTTATATACACTCAGTGTGAAACCTGGGCCTGTTTCGATGAACACAACATAGATATCCTGGCAGGGATGGCAGAAAGACACACACGAAGGTCTTGCTCAACAGCTGTCAGTCATGGGAAAACTTCGGCCCTCTGGGTGCTTTGGACTTCAACTCCCACCATTCCTAACAGCCTGAGGCCCTTTCCTGCTTAAGTGGCTGAGGGGGGGGGGGGGAGGAAAAGGACATGAGGCTGCTAGGAATGGTGGGAGTTGGAGTCCAAAACACCTGGAAGGTCCAAGTTTGCCCATGCCAGCTTTCGATTCCATCGCCACATCTATCTTTAGCATCTGGCGGTTTGAATATATGTGACTAGCTGTACCCGGCACGCGTTGCTGTGCCCTTTTTAGGAGATGCGAGAAAGTCCAATCATCCACGGTGTGCCCTCCTCTAAACTGCAGTTGGATGGAGTGTGGGTCATGGGGGGCATGGTGTGCCAAGTTGGGTCTTTATCGGTCTTGGTTTTGGGCCGCAGTGGTCTGTGGGGAATGATGGGTTTTGAAGTACTACAAATCCCATTTTCCATGGTGGTACTTCAAGTCCCATCATGCATGGTCGGGGCTCTGTGTGCCAAGGTAGGTTACTGTAAATTCAGGCCATACACAATGTCCCATGAGCTGAGGCCTAGTTAGGAACAGCAAGTTAATGAAGCCTTACTGTCAATTCAGGCCATACTCAATGTCCAATGAGCTGAGGCCTAGTCGGGAGAATCAAGTTAATGAAGTCTTACTGTCAATTCAGAGCGTAAACAGCTTCCCAGTAAGTGAGGGCTAGTTAGGGAAATCAAGTTAATGAAGCCTTACTGTCAATTTTGGGCGTGGTCTGTGATTTTTGGGGTGTAAATTTTCGGTTGGAAGTGATTTGGGTGTTTGTGTTGGGGATTGGCTCAGGCCTTTTCCTTATTGTTTTGGCAGTTTATTATGGATCGGAATTTTCATGTTGGCTGGCCAGTGCAGCAGTTATGCAAATCCGCCCTTATTGGCAGCCAATCATGTTGTTCATAATGTAGAGGCTGGGTGAGTCTTTGGCTGCCCCGGAGGATGCTGGTAAATGTAGTTTTATTTTTACTCGTTGTTTTGGGGACCTTTTAGGTTTGGGGGGGGGGAGTTTCTTTGCTACAAACGTACCTTGCTTGAGGCCTATTTCTTTTGGCAAGTATTGTGTTGTATGGTTTCTTTGTTTGAGGTATACATCACATGACGTGAACCCATTTATATAATAGATTATCTATGTGATTTTCTACCTTGACGCTATGATTATGGTGCTGCTTTTAAAAGTTGTCCGCAAACTGTGTTATTGTGCGGATCCCGGAACTGACATTGGATAACATCGTGAGGATACACTTTGTTTTTTGCACTCACTTCCGTGATTTCATCAAATATCCTGAGTTTTCCATAGAGGAGCACTCCGTGAACTCACTACTTCCTGGTTCGCAACTCCTCTGCTCTCTGTGGCGACCTCGCCAAACTACCTTATGTAAAACTTGATTTTCTCCAGCAGGATTGGGTACTTTGAATGTTTTTGCGTATGATTATGTATGATTAATTGTACATTTTGTACTGTGACGTAGTGGCGCTCCTTTAATAAGTAAGGGTATTGGAGGTACCAATTTCCCACGGCACACCTGATGATCGCTCACAGCACACTAGTGTGCCCCGGCACACTGGTTGGGAAACACTGTCCTGAGGAACTTGGATAAGGACCAAGTAGCAACAGTCAGAACTGACCCTGGGACAACAGACTGGATATCTTGGCAGGAATGGCAGAAAGACACACATGAAGGTCTTGCTCTGTGGGTATTGACCTTGGGTTTTGGAGTTGTAGTTCACCTATATCCAGAGAGCACTGTGGACTCAGCATCTTGTTAAAATCACTTTCTGTTGCATCGTCATCATTCCATAGGTCTAATGTAACAGTTATATTTCATCTACAAATGCCTGTTCGAACAGCCAGGTCTTCACTTTCTTACGAAATGTCAGGAGAGAGGGGGCTGATCTGATGTTACTAGAGAGGGCGTTCCAAAGCCGAGGAGCCACCACTGAAAAGGCCCTGCCTTGTCCCCGCCAATTGCGCCTGCGAAGAAGGTGGGACCGAGAGCAGGGCCTCTCCGGATGATCTTAAACATCTCAATTTCTGATTTATTATTTCTGATGTATTTTGTTTTGTATTTTTGTATTTCATTGTATTGTATTTTAGAAGGGCTTGGCCTCATGTTAGCCGCCCCGGGTCCCCATTGGGGAGATGGTGGCAGGGTATAAATAAAGATTATTATTATTATTATTATTCCTTTCATTTTCCCCAGCATCATTCTCTTCTCTAAGCTTTCCTGTTTTCTCATGATGTAGCCCAGGGCTGTCCAACTTCTACGGGCCCAAGGGCCGGAATTCCGGTCACTGATCACCTGGGGGGCTGAAGGGTCTGCCTCCACCCCTGGCTCCGCCCCCTCCCCGGCTCCGCCCCACCCCCTCCCCCGGCTCCGCCCTTTCCCCGGCTTCAATTTACTTACAATTGACCTTGAGTTGTGGAGTTGTAGTTCACCTCCACCCAGAGAGCACTGTGGACTCAAATAATGATGGCTCTGGACCAAACTTGGCATGAATACTCAATATACCCAAATGGGAACACTGGTGGATTTGGGGGAATGTTCCTAATACCTTTGAGTTATTTGAGTCCACACTCAAATTGGGACACACCAAAAAAACCCAAACACCTCAATGCCGTCGCAGGGCTTGATGGGGCCTCCTTTCCCAGAGGCGGGTGGAGGAGGTCCAAAGAGCTCCCTCCCTCCCTGAAGGGAATACAAGCCGCGGGGGCAGGCGCAAAGGAAGCCACGTTGCGCCCTGCACGCGGGGGAAGGCAGCACAACAAGGGGGAGGGGGCGGAGGAGGGGAGGAAGCGTCGCCAAGAAACCGCCGCTGAGGGACCCCTCACCCCCCTCACCCAACGTCCCACTGTTTTTAGATTGATTGATTCGAGCCAGGACCTTCCTTACCCATACTGCGGGAGCCCCGCCACAGGGCCGAAGTGCCAACGACGACGCCGTCCCCAAAGAGCCGCGCTGGAGCCGAAGCCAAGCTCAGGCCGGGCGCGGCGGCTCTCCCATCTGTGGGGCAGGAACGAGGGCCCTCCACAGGAAGAGGACGGAGCCAGGAGGGCTTTCCCTGCCTCACTTCCCTCCTCGGGGGCCGTGTACGGCCCCAGGGCCACCTGTTGGACAGCCCTGATGTAGCCAAAGGACTTCATCTTTGTCTCTAATCTCCTTTCCTCCAATCATGGCCGGATTACCCATAAGGCCAGACTAGGCCATGGCCTCGGGCGGCGGATTTTGGGGGGGCGGCATTTCCGGCCCTGAAGGAAGGGGTGAAGGAAGGAGTGGCGCCCGCCCGCGGGACAAGGAGCCGGGGGAAAGTCTCGCCGCCCCTAGGGCGATTGACGTGGCGGGTGCCACTCCTTCCCTCAGTGAAGGGAGGAGGTGCGCCGGTGCGAGCGCGGCAGCAGGGGAAGCCGCGTATTGCCCTAGGGGCGGGACTTCCGGCGGCGCCTTGTGCGTCACGGCGGCAGCGGCTCCACCCCTCCTCCCTTCAGTAGCAAAAAGGAGAAGGCGCCACTGGAAGTCCGCCCCTAGGAGACTCACGGCTTTCCCCGCCACCGCCCGCTCGTGTTTGGGGCACGGGTGAGCGGGGTGGCAGCGGTGAAAGCCGCGTGAGTCTCCCCTAGGGGCGGGACTTCCAGCGCGCCTTCTCCCTCTCGCCGGTTCCGCCCCCTCCCTGAAGGGAGGAGGGGTGGAGCCGCTGCCGGTGTGACGAACAAGGTTCCGCCGGAAGTCCCGCCCTAGGGCACCACGCGGCTTCTCCTGCCGCCGCCCGGCGCGGACGGGCACCACTCCTTCCTTCAGTGAAGGGGGAGGAGGCGCCGGTGAGAGCGCGGCGGCAGAGGGGAAGCCGTGTCAGTCGCCCCTAGGGGCGGGACTTTCTGGCAGCGCCTTGTGTGTCATGCCGGCCCGCCCCCACAAGAGGCCCCCCCGGGGGCATTTAGCGGGCAGCCTTGGGCGGCACAGGCCGCTAATCCGGCCCTGCCTCCAATGAGCAGCCGGGCTTTATTTCCTGAAGTATGGACTGGTTGGATCTTCTCGCGGTCCAAGGCACTCTCATAATTTTCCTCCAACAACACAGTTCAAAAGCATCTATCTTCCTTCGCACATCCTTCCCTAAGGACCAGCTCTCACATCCATAGGTTGCTACGGGGAATACCATTGCTTTAACTATGTGGATTTTCATTGCCAGTGTGATGTCTCTTCACTATTTTATCAAGATTGGTCATTGCTCTCCTCCCAAGAAGTAAGCATAGCTTCTCTCGGCATTACTTCGCGAATGAAGATTCTTAGGAAGGAGTCATCCCACACTTTTTACAAGCGCGTTGATGACTAAAAGGCCAATCTGAGATAGGCAAGTTTGGTTGCAGAAAGCACAGCAGAAAGTCTCCTTGGGTGATGTTGTTTCCAAGTTGCGGTTCTTTCTGCGTTGTCGTTTCTCTTCAAAACCCATTGGACATGTCTTCTCAAAAGAGGCCGCAGCATTGTGGATAGTGCGTCTCCATGCCTCCCGATGCGAGGCCAGGGTGGACCATTGTTGGTGATCAATCTGGCCGAGCCTGAGATGTTGTTTCAGGGAGTCCTTATATCTCTTTTTGGGGGTGCCTCTCTTGCGCTGACCCGTGGCGAGTTCACCATAGAGTTGTATCTTTGGGAGGTGGTGGTCCTCCATCCTAGAGACCTCGTGCCCTGCCCAGCGCAGCCGTGTTCTCAATAGCATGGCCTCAATGCTGGTGATCCCTCCTTGCTCAATGACAGCTACATTAGTCACATAGTTGGTCCAGTGTATATTTAGGATTGTGCGAAGACAGCGCTGATGAAAGCGTTCGAGGAGTCGTAGGTGTTGGCGATAGTTGACCCATGTTTCAGACCCATAGAGGAGAATAGACAGTATGATAGCTCTGTACACACTGATTTTGGTGCTTTGCCTCAGGTGCTTGTTGCTCCAGATTCCCCATAGTAAGCTATGGATGCGAGAGCTGGACCATAAGGCTGAGCAAAGGAAGAGAGATGTTTTTGAACTGTGGCGTTGGAGGAAAATTCTGAGAGTGCCTTGGACCAGTCAATTCTCCAGGAAATAAAGCCAAGCTGCTCATTGGAGGGAAGGAGAGTAGAGGTGAAACGTCAGGAGAACATGCTGCCAGAACATGGACATACAACTTGGAACCTGCACAACACTACGGTGATTCCGGCCATGAATGCCTTTAACAATAGACTGAGCAGGACTGTTGGTGACAGAGTGACTTTGAGGTCTCTCAATCATGGGGGTCACAATAACTCAAAGACTTGGAGGCCTCTCTCCCAAAAATTGCCGTAGGATTACTATAAAACAACAACACGTATTCAAAAGTTAATCCAGAAAATCCTTGGTCAGGTAGAAGGCAGAAAGAAGAGGAAAACTGTGTTTCAAATGAATGGACTCAGCGAAGGAAGCGTGAGGAGAGCAAGACTTGGAGGTTGCCATGCATTGAAGTCAATGTGAAGGCAATTGAGGACAACAAAGAAGAGATTTCAGGAGGTTTTGCTCTATGCCAGTGTTTTTCATCCTTTTTTGAGCCGCGGCACATTTTTTACATTTACAAGATCCTGGGGCACACCACCAACCAAAATGACACAAAATGACACTCTAAGTCAGGGGTGCCCACACTTTTTCTTTGATTTGAATAGTTTTTATTCATTTGTTTTCAAACATGTTAAGATAAAAGTTATAGCTATAGTCCCCTCCCTAGTGCAATAGATAGAAATGTGAGGGGCATGGGTAACCGAGGTTGGGGTGGGGATAAGAAGGGGATAGAAGGGGGGTGAGGGGGATAATAGAAGAAGAAATAGAAAATATGCTTCCAGTCGGGTCGACAGGGGAGTAAATCCTTGATTGTGAATTGTTATTCCTTAGACTGGCGTTCCCACGATCCGTCTTCTTGCTTTGAGTATTGTTGTCACAACTTTGTTGTTTTCAAGTAGTTCAGAATCGGCATCCAATCCGTTAGCTTTCCCGGAGGTTTATTATTTACTTTGCTATTCAGAATGTCCATATCTGACAGTTCTAGCAGTTTTGTGGCCCAATCCGTTGCCCTTGGGGATTCCTCCTGTTTCCACAGCCTTGCCAGCACCATTCTTGCGGCCGCTGTTATGAAGTATAGCTTTTTATCTTTGTCCATATCGATCGCCGGATCTGTTAGATTGAGTAATAAAATTTCTGGTTTGAATTCTATATTCATCTCCAGCATCCTTTGGGAGTGCATATGCACATCCCTCCAGAACTTTTTCACTTTGGCACAAGCCCACCAGCAATGCATAAATGTACCTATTTGGCTCTTGCATTTCCAACAATTTTTGTTGGTGTTCTTGTAAAGCTTGGATAGTTTTAGAGGCGTCAGATGCCAACTATAGAATATTTTTTGCCAGTTTTCAGTTATCACCGTGCATCCCGAATACCTAATGCTCCTTCTCCAGGCCGCTTCCCATTCACTTAATAAAATGGAGTGTTCCAGGTCTTGGGCCCATTTTATCATATTCCCCTTTACTGTTTCCGTTTCCGTCTCCCATTCCAGTAATACTTTATATAATATTCGTATTTGCTTCTTTTCTTTCTTCATTACCACGTCCCATATTGAGTCGTGTTGCGCGAAGTTTTTCCTTTTGTCTTCTTTATAATATCCTTTGATTTGTGCATACTGGAACCAAGAGAGATCGACTCCTGATGCTCTAAGTGCATCTAGTGTTTTTAACTTCCAATCTTTCTCTGTTCTCTCTATTAGGTTTTTGTATGTAAGCCACTCAGTCACTGGTAATTCCCTTTTGTATTGTGCTTCTGTTGGCGAGATCCACATGGGAGTTGCCTGGTAGAATCTGTTCTTGTATTTGCTCCAAATTTTGAGCAGGGGTGCACGGATATGATGATTGGTAAACATTTTTTCTATTTTTGCTTTGTCATACCAGAGGTATGAGTGCCAACCCCTCCTGGCATTGTACCCTTCCAGCGTCAAGAGCTGTTTCTCTTTCAGTTTTGCCCAGTCCAACACCCACGTGAGAACCGCCGCCTCGTAATACAACTGGAGGTTTGGTAATGAAAAACCTCCGCGCTCCTTCCTGTCCGTCAAATTCCTGTAACTCAATCTGGGTTTTTTCCCATCCCAAAGAAAACTGAGAATTTCTTTTCTCCAACTATTGAAATAATAATTCGTTCTCAAAATTGGTAGCGCTTGAAACAGAAAGGTCATTTTTGGCAAGATGTCCATTTTTATTGCTGCAATTTTTGCCAATAAGCTTAGGTGTAGGGTCTTCCAGCTCTCAAGTTTTTTAATAATTTCCTTCCAAACAACTTCATAATTATTTTTCATCAGCTGGTTATTTTGTGCTGTGATAGTTATGCCCAGGTACCGTACCTTATTGGTAATTTGTATCTTTGACACCTCTTGTATTGTCCCTTTTTTCCCCTCCTTTATATTTTTCGTCAATATTTTTGTTTTTGTGTAGTTGATTTTTAAGCCTGCCACTTTCCCAAATTCTAAGTCAGGGGTGCCCACACTTTTTCATCATGCGAGCTACTATATGAACAATCAAGTTGAAAAGATCACCTGTTGTGCATGTGAGCGCGTGCGCGCACGCTCCTACTGCAGCCTTCCGTCCACGCGAGGCTTCTTTCTTGCCTGCCCACGAACTCGCCGCCGCCCGCACCCGGAAAGGGGATCCTCCTTGCCTGCGCGCGCTCTCTCTCTTAATGTCTTTGTTGCCTTCCTCCTTCCCTCTGCGTGCTTTTGCGAAGCAAGAAGTCCCCATCCCATCCTGCTTCTTGCGTGCACAGCAGGCCCCTCCCACCTTTCGAGGGTGTCACTCAGAAAGGACGCCCAAGTGGACGGCTGGCAGGAAGGAGGACCCCTCCCACTGGTGGCAGTCCATGCCCACGGGAGAGGGAGAGAGGGTGACTCTTCCTAGCCGGCTCTGAAGAGCCTCTCTCCCCCCGTGGGCCCTCGCCGCCTTTCTCCTTCGAGGGCGAGGGAGGGCGAGGCGGAGAAAGGCGGCGAGGGCACAAGCAGCAGCAGAAAGTGGAGCCTCCATCCCTGCAGCCCCCTCCTCCTCGGGTTCAGCCCCAGGAACACGGCGGAGCCCTCCCTCCTCACCCCCAACCAAGGAAAGAAAGCAGCCCCACACAGCTCGCTCGCCCAGGTCTCGGCTTGGAATGGGAGTCCCGAGGGCAGCAGCAGGGTTTGCGGCGGGGCTTGCTTGGCTTTGCCCCACTTTGCCCGGCCTCCTTTGCCTCTTTCTCTCTCTCCCTCTCTCCTTCCAGCGCCCGCCTGCCTGCCTGCCAAAAGGATCCAAAAAAGTTCTCCGGATTTCTTTCTTCTCTCCTTGGCCCTCTCTCTCTCACACACACACATTCCCTCCATCCCTCCCACAGCCTCGCATCCTATCCATGCGCGTGCCTTCGCCTTGCTCCCCCCCCCCATGAACAACCAATGGGCGGTCATGTCACCACACTGTGCGTGGCAAGACGAGTGCCAGGGCCCTCCCACTAAAGCTTCATTTTGGCAAAAGAAGCCCCGCGAAGGTGGCGGCGGGAGTGCACGTGCATGTGCATGGCAGGAGCGCACCATCCGGCTGGTGAGGTTCAAAGATCACCTGGAAGAGGGCCGAAGATCACCTAGGTGCTCCCGATCACCGTAATGAGCACCCCTGCTCTAAGTTACTATATTGTACTATACCATTATACTGTAATATTATTAGTACTATTACAAGTAATATAAAATATATAATTTCCATATTGTATTATTTTTAAAAGTGTTATCTTGTATTACATAATAATATAAATATTATAGGTACATACAATATATTATCAGTAAAGCACAGGAGTTAATCCTGACTGTTATCATTACTCTCATAGTCAATAACGATATACACCATGACTATGACAAATACTGATAATATAACAATATAATAGCATACACTAAGGGAAAATAATATTATGTTAATACATAGTTCACAATAATAATAATAGTAATAATATAGCCCATGAGGCTCCTGTCACGTCACAGTCTCTGAGGCCTGGTAGGCCGTCCGCGTACCTGCCCAGAGGCGGGTCCCATTGTTGATCGCGTTGTGGCAGCAGTGGGCGAAGAGGCAGTAGAGCCGCGGTGTCACAACGCGGGACCTGGCCCTGCCCCTTAATCACACACACGCAGACAATGTCAATTAACTATTTATTAAGCACAAATGAAAAGCAGGTGAAAAAGGTAAAATGTCCAAAAAGGTAAAGAGCAATTAGTCCAAAATGATTAGCAATCAATGTCCATAAGAAATCCCCAAAAAGCAAGGAATCAATCAAAAGCAAGGTCCATAAAAACAAAGCGAATCAAGGCAAGAAAACTTAGTCCATAGTGAAACAAGGCAATCCAGGGTACATGGAAGAAACAAGGTCTCTTGGCACTTCTTGGCAAGGCAAGCCAGACTTTGGCTCCAAGGAACAGCGGGTCGCCGAAACGTCTGTTCAGCTAAGACGTGGTCACCCAACTGAGGAGGTTTCCCACAGAGTGTATATTTAATTCCCACCTTTGTGAGACCAACGTCTCTCCAGGCTTCGCCGCCAATCTCGACCCGTAGCCACAATACTACTCCTCCGGTCGAAGCTCCGAGAAGGCCGGGCACCATCTGGCGCACTATCTCCCTGGGAACATTCCTCTGCTTCAGTTTCCATCTCCTCCTCTGCATCTGGTGGCAACAAACGTTCCTGTGAACCGAAGCCTCCCGGATTCTCATAGGAATCATCTGATTCATCTGATGCAGAATCTCTCTGGCCTTCATCATCCGAGTAAGCAGAAGGCCAGGTGTCATCCCATTGTAGACTGTCAGTAGGAGATGCAGGCCCATCATCCCTTGCATCCCCTTCAGCTGGGTCCAAAGCAATTGGGACCCCCCGAGCAGCATCCGCCCCCCCCCCCGGCTGAAACGGAGGCTGGGTTGCTACACGCGGGTAGGAGAAGAAGCCCGTGAAGGTGGAGGCGGAGGTGCCGGCCAGGCTCAGGCTCAAGGGCTCCACCGCCCCGGCCGGCCAGGACCAGCGCCAGGCCCGCCACCAAGCCCAGCACCGCCAGCACACCCGCCTCCGCATTGCCTCAGACGAGGCGCTTTCGCTCCACTGGCATCCACTCAGGGAAGGCGCTTCCGGTCCCGCTGCCTCCGCTGCCGCCATCTTGGTGCCGGGCAGGAGTTCAAGGCCACCGCGATGGGATTGGCCCATGGGGAATAAAGGGGCATGGCTTATTCAAGACTCAAGAGGTTCCAATTTCCCACGGCACACTAGTGTGTCGCGGCACACTGGTTGGGAAACGCTGCTCTATGCAACCTGGAAAGCACCAGTATATACTGAAAGATTTCAGGAGGTTTTGCTCATCATACAGCCATAAATTTTCCTTTTTATTTATTTATTTATTTATTTATTATTCGGGCTTCTATGCTGCCACTCCCGGGGGGGCTCGGGGCGGCTCACAAGAGCCATACAAGGCACAATAGCAGTACAATAACAGTTAAAAACAGTAAATCAACATAAAAACGATGCAGTATTTAAAAATCTGTGGTGCAGCACATCGCCACAGAAAGCAGTCTAAAACTGGTGGGCTACACAGGGGCAAGACCTACACAGGGGCAGAGCTACAGGTTGAAGGCCTGCCAAAAGAGGTAGGTCTTGCAGGCCCGTCTAAAAGGGAGCAGGTCCTGGATAGCACGTGTTTCCGCCGGGAGGACGTTCCGCAGCGTGGGCGCAATGACGGAGAACGCCCTCCTGCAGGTTGATGTCAACCGCACGAGCCTCGCCGAGGGGACGTCCAGGAGGTTGGCGTCCTCCGACCGCAGTGATCTCATTGGGCAATAGGGGGGGAGACGGTCCCTCAGGTACGTTGGCCCCTGGTCATGCAAGGCCTTAAAGGTGAGAACCAACACTTTGAAGGTGATCCGGTGCTCAATTGGCAGCCAGTGCAGGTCCTGCAAGGCAGGTGTTATGTGACTACCTGCTGGTATTCCAGACAGGAGTCGGGCGGCAGAATTCTGCACCAGCCTGAGCTTCCGGGTCACCGACAGAGGAAGGCCAATGTAGAGTGCGTTGCAGTAGTCCAAGATAACCGTGGCTTGGATCACCGTGGCCAGTAGGCATGAGAAAAATGAAACGGAAATTAAAAGGATTCGTAAGAGATTCGTATGTAATGGGACTTTTGAGCTTTTACGGATCGCTGCCGCGAACCCGGAAGTAGACTTCCTTTTACGGTCCTTGAGGCCAACAATTTGCGTTATGATCGTAATAAATTCTTAAGTATTAATTAATTAATTATTGTACTACGTACTCACTTCTCCCTGTCTTCTCCCCCTCATTTCCTTCCCGCCTTCATTCAGCTTCTTCTTTTTCCCGCATTTCTATGGGGAACTGGAAGTGACGCTGCTGCTAGGTAGGCAATGCATTCTGGAAAGTGTAGTCCTCCACGCTTCCCCCCTCCTTCTCTTCCCCGTTGCTCTGCTGCCATGCCCCATCGCAGGGGCCAGCTTCACACACACACGCGCGCGCGCTTCTCCTCCTCTCTCTCCCTGCGCTCTCTCAGATGCTTCTCTTCCCCATTGCTCTGCTGCCATGCCCCATCGCAGGGGGCCAGCTTCAGCCCTCCAGGTACGTGTCTTGGACTTCAACTCCCACCATTCCTCACAGCCTCAGGCCTCTTCCTTTTCCTCTCAGCCTGGGCAAACTTGGGCCCTCGCTCCCTCAGGATTGGGGTGAGAGAGAGGCAGCGAGGAGCAAGGGGGGGGGGCCTCCTCCTCCTTTTTTTGCTGCTTCCAAGAATAGAATACCCCCTCCCTCCCTCCTTCCCTCCCTCCTTCCTATTTGGAGAGTCCCATCTAGAATTCAGTGTGGTTTATTCAAGTTTTGGCCTACAACTCCCAGAAATCCCAGCCAATTTACCAGATGTTAGGATTTCTGGGAGTTGTAGGCCAAAACCATCTGGAATGCGCATGCTCTGGCATACGAATTACTAACGAATTTCGTTAGTACTTAAGTTACATTTTAGAAATTTTTGGAAAATTTTTTGTAAGTCTTTCTTTTACTAATAAAAATCCCCCATTTGATTTTAGAATTGCCATTTTTGGATTCGAAACCATGCCTAGTGGCCAGGTTGTTCCGGGATAGATAGGGGTTTTTGCACAACCTTTGAGAGGTTTTCCTCGGTTTTCTTTCTTGCACTCCTAAGTGGAATACAAAACACTTTGGATCTTAGAAAGCAGAGTAACAACAACAACAGCAGCAACAGCAACAACAGAGGTTTAACAAGATAAACCTTTCATCCAAAACATTTTTATACACACCAAAGGAAAAAATCCTACTCCAGCTTTCGTTATGAGTATGAGAACAGACAGGGGCAGAATGCCAGGGATTATGATTTCCAACCTAACAAACCTATGGTCTACTTTCAGAAATGTGTGTGTGTGAGAGAGAGAGAGTGTGTAGAAAGAGAGAATGAGAGATTAATAGTCTGATGAATTGCATTTCTGAGCATTGTGCATTTGGGCCAAGAGTGCACAACTAGTGAAGGGGAAAAATATGTGTCTGAAAGGCACAGGGTGAGTGAACAAATCTTAGGCGCACATTTATTTCCAGACAGGCTGATAATAAGTATTTAAATTAGAAGCACAACCCTCTGCATGTCATGTCAACTCAGAGATAAATCCTGAATGCAGACGCAAGTATCAGTTATTCTTGAAGAGCATTATAACATGATATGTAAATATCAACTCGGTGCTGTCTTCTCACAATCCTAAATATACACTGGACCGACTATATGACGAATGTTGCTGTCCTTGAGCAAGCAGGGATCACCAGCATTGAGGCCATGCTATTGAGAACACAGCTGCGCTGGGCAGGGCACGTCCCTAGGATGGAGGACCACCGCCTCCCAAAGATACTACTCTATGGTGAACTCGCCACGGGTCAGCGCAAGAGAGGCGCCCCCAAAAAGAGACATAAGGACTCCCTGAAACAACATCTCAGGCTCGGCCAGATTGATCACCAACAATGGTCCACCCTGGCCTCACATCAGGAGGCATGGAGACGCACTCTCCACAATGCTGCGGCCTCTTTCGAGAAGACACGCCGAATGGGTCTCGAAGAGAAACGACAACGCAGAAAGAACCGCAACTTGGAAACAACATCACCCAAGGAGACTTTCTGCTGTGCTTTCTGCAACCGAACTTGCCTTTCTCAGATTGGCCTTTTTAGTCATCAACGCGCTTGTAAAAAGCGTGGGATGAGTCCTTCCTAAGAATCTTTGTTTGCGAAGTAATGCCGAGAGAGAGCTAAAAGTAATATAACCCCTCCCCACTCCGTCCATTTTCTGTCTATGTATCCATCCCAAAATAACGCGTAAAACTACAACTCCTTATGATTCCATATTATAAAGCCATAGCAATTAACATGGCATCAAACTGCATTAATTCTGCAGAGTGGATGCACCCAGTGGTGACTGATTCCAGAAGCAACAATATTCCTTTAACACTAGAGGGCACCTTTGCTTTATAAATTAAAGTTCCTTCTAAAATAAATGTTTTAAGAGAGACTGACATCTCAAACAAACATTTCAGCATCACTCTTTAGCTTTTCAATCAAATGCCATTTTCTTAAAAATCTACGACCGGGTCCACCCTTGGAAGGGATTCAGTATTACCTTTTCTGCTATTCCTCTATATATATATTTTTTTTTGTGTTATCAGGAGTGACTTGAGAAACTGCAAGTCACTTCTGGTGTGAGAAAATCGGCTGTCTGCAAGTACGTTGCTCAGGGAACGCCCAGATGTTTTGATGTTTTATCATCCTTGTGGGAGGCTTCTCTCTAAGGTAATTTTAAATGGTAAGCGAACATTATTTTGCCCCCCCCCCCAAAAAAAAACCCACTTGATAACAAAAGGTATAAGGTATTATTTATTTATTTATTTGCAACATTTTTATCCCGCCCTTCTCAGTGGCTAACAAGGCAGCAATTCGATGCCCAAACATACAATGTACAGAACCCTAAAACATACATCATTAAACAATAACAGTTTAAACAAACATATACTCATCACTCAGATTAAAAATACATAGAGGTGAATATAGGGGGGGGGGAGGAAGGGGCCTGACCAATTCCCCTCTCAAAGGAAGGCTCAACTTCAGCTTCGGAGCAACTGCGCCTGCGCGAAAACCTCCATGCATGCCCAGAAGCTCCTGTGCACAGGCTCAGAAGCCTGTAAACACAACACTCCCTATTCGGCACGCAGGGAGGTTTGCTACGGCGTGGCGTCGGAGCGCACAAGGCCCAAAAGCAGGCAGCCGCTGCCTAAGGAACATCGGCCGGACACTGTCTGGCGGGCGGGGGAATGCGCCCTTTACCCAGATAGCACCCCACGCAGCGGCGTCATTTGCCTACCGGTAGGACCACCCCTGCTCATGTCCCCACATGGGGAGCTGGAGATGACAGAGGGAACTCATCCGTGCTCTCCCCAGATTCGAACCTGTGACCTGTCGGTCTTCAGTCCTGCCGGCACAGGGGTTTAACCCAGTCTTTCTCAACCAGTGTGCCGTGGCACACTAGTGTGCCGTGACGGACTTCCTGCTGTGCCGCGAGAAAAGCTCTCTGCCCCCCTTCCTCCCCCCCTTCCTGCCGAACTCCTGCTGCTTGGGGGAGGAGGAGGAAGGGCCGGGCAGTGGCGAAGAAAAAGAAGAAGGGACCGAGGCACCGCCTCCTTCGGCTGTTTCCCCAGCCAGCCTCCAATCCGCCATGACTCCCACCATGACTCTCGCCCCTCGCTCGCTGAAGCTGTGTGGAGGAGGAGCCCCGCCCACTGAAGCCCGTTCACCGCTCATGCTCCTCCTCTGTAGGAGAGCTGAAGCTGGGGGGAGGGGGGGAGGCATGGCGCAGCCTGTAGGTGAGCTAAAGCTGGGGAGGGGGGGCATGGTGCGGCCTGGCTCTGCACCCTCCCCCGGCTTCGGCACTCCCAGCAGCTGCTCCAGCCTTGAGGGGACAGTGCCAAGCCAGCATTGTGCTGGCTCTGGCACTGCTGGCTTGGCACTGCCCCCTCAAGGCTGGAGCAGCTGCTGGGATAGGTGAAGCCGGGGGTAGGGGGTGGGGCATGGTGCAACCTGGCTCCGCCCCTCCCTGGCCGGCACTCCCAGCAGCTTCTCCCAGCAGGCCACCAACCCCAACCGTTCTTTACTGTGTTAGAGTGTCATTTTGTGTCATTTTGATTGGTGGTGTGCCCCCGGATTTTTTTAATGTTAAAAGTGTGCCGCGGCTCAAAAAAGGTTGGGAAACACTGGTTTAACCCACTGCGCCACCAGGGACTCTTTATTTATATTTATTTTTATATAAGTAAATAAATTAATTAATCAAGGTTTTTAAAACATTGTTCTTTCATCCATTTTTTTGGCCAGCATATTGTTACAGAATAAAAAAATGTGTTCCAAATCCATTGCTACATTCACAGTGTTTTATATGTGTTTGATATTCTTTGTTGGGGAAGTATTGCTCCAAGTATTCCAAATGAATAAAGATTTATTCTATTTTTGGTGAGTTAATCTGAAGTTAGGCAAGAAGAAGACAGACAACAAGAAGTTGGGACCATCCTGGGAGAAATACTTTGTGTTATAAAATCTCATTGTAATCCATTTGAGGTATTAGAAGTCTTATTTCAGCAACATGGTTATGTTCCAAGATGCAATTCCACTTGAACAGCCCATCCCCATCAAGACGTCCTTTGCAATATTCAGACAGAATCTACATTAACCGCCCTATGTTGATCAGTTCTACCCATTATGGATTTCTCTCCCATTAACAAGTATCTCATCTGTTACAAAATGTTATCCCTTTCTCACAGTCCTTGCAACATAAAATGTGTGAACAAGGCATATCATCCCGTGCAACTTGCTTTACTTTTCATGAGAATTCGCATTTCCCGAAAACCTAGATTCTACCTTGTTTCCCCAAAAGTATGACACCCCCGATTGTAAGACGTATCGGGGGTGTCAGGGGGGTCAGCTAATGTAAGCCGTACCCGAATGTAAGCCGTACCTCGTCGCCACGCCCACGCCCACGCCGCCCCAACCGGCCCATCGGCCGTGGCACACCTCCGCGGCACACCTCCTTTCTGCCAGGCCTCCAAGGGAGGGGGAAGAGAGCCAGAAGCATGGCAAAGCGTGCGCTGCATCACTCTGACGCGTCGTCGCTTTGCCCCGCCCCTGGCTCTCTTCCCCTCGCTTCCTTTGTCCAAGAAGGGAGGGAGAAGAGAGCCAGGGCGGGGCAGAGCGACGACGCGTCACTCTGATGCGTCGTCGCTTTGCCCCGCCCCTGGCTCTCTTTCCCTCGCTCCTTTGTCCAAGAAAGGGAGGGAGAAGAGAGCCAGGGGCGGGGCAGAGCGACGACGCGTCACTCTGACGCGTCGTCGCTTTGCCCCGCCCCAGGCTCTCTTCCCCCTCGCTCCTTTGTCCAAGAAGGGAGGGAGGAAGAGGGAGCCAGGGGCGGGGCAGAGCGACGACGCGTCACTCTGATGCGTCGTCGCTTTGCCCCGCCCTGGCTCTCTTCCCCTCTTTCCTTTGTCCAAGAAAGGGAGGGAGAAGAGGCCAGGGGCGGGGGGCAGAGCGACGACGCGTCACTCTGACGCGTCGTCGCTTTGCCCCCCCCAGGCTCTCTTCCCCTCGCTTCCTTTGTCCAAGAACGGTAGGTAGATGAGAGCCTGGGGCGGGGCAGAGCGACGCCGCGTCACTCTGACGCGTCGTCGCTTTGCCCCGCCCCAGGCTCTCTTCCCCCTCACTTCCTTTGTCCAAGAAAGGGAGGGAGAAGAGAGCCAGGGGCGGGGCAGAGCGACGACGCGTCACTCTGATGCGTCGTCGCTTTGCCCCGCCCCTGGCTCTCTTCCCCCTCGCTTCCTTTGTCCAAGAAAGGGAGGGAGAAGAGAGCCAGGGGCGGGGCAGAGCGACGACGCGTCACTCTGACGCAGCGGCGCTTTGCCATGCTTCTGGCTTTCTTCCCCCTCCCTTCCTTTGTCCAGAAAGCTGCGCCGCGGAGGTGTGCCGCGGCGGCGTGACGGCGGCAGCGGCGGCGTGGGCGTGGCGATGGGGTACGTCTTAGTTTATATAAGACGTACCCCGAAAGTAAGACGTAGGGGGACTTTTCGGGGGGAAAAGAAAGTAAGACGCTGTCTTACTTTCGGGGAAACACGGTATGCATTGCTTTAAAAGGTGCTAGTTTGTTTCAGTTTAAAAATAGAGGAATAATTGAGAATAAGTTCAAAAAATCTGTATGTATGTATGTATGTTTGTTTGTTCATTAGTCGGTTTGTATCACAACGGCTCATACATGGCGTGATGGATCTGGACCAAACTTGGCACACAGACCCTTCATTGTCCAACTTAAAATTGCTTCAGTCTCTTTTAGAGAAATCAAAATGGTATATTAAATAAATATACTACTACTACTACTAATACAAATAATAATGATAATTCCATATCATTGTGGGTTTAAACCTGTTTGGGGCCGAGGAAATGCAAGGGAAGAAGGAAAGAAGATAAAGAGGGGGATAAAGTGTCTGAGGAAAAGGGAGGATGGAAAGAAACAGCTTCCTTGAGTCGCCTTTGGGCTGAGAAAGGCGGGTTATGAATCTATTATATAAAGGAGGTCCCGTCATGGAATGACCGTCCTAGGCAGAGAAACCTTACAAGGCAGAGACACCAAACTTGGCAACAAAAATAGGCCTCAGGCAAGGTAGGTTTTTAGCAAAAAACCTTTCCCCCACAAAACCTAGAAGGCCCCCAAAACAATGATACAAAAAAACCTACATTTCCCAGCGTTCTCTGCGGCCGCCAGCCAATCTCCCAGCCTTCACATTTTGACAACATGATTGGTTGCCAGTGAGGGAGTATTTGCATAACGCCTCTATTGGCCAGCCAACATGAACATTCCGACCCTCTAAACTGGCAGAGGAGGATAAGGCAAAGGCCTGAGGCAGTCGCCAACACAAACACCCAATTCACTTCCCACAGAAAATTTAAACCCCTACAAATCACAGACCATGCCCAAAATTGACAGTAAGGCTTCATTAACATGATTTTCCTGACTAGGCCTCACTTAATGGGATGCTGTTTAAGCTCCGAATTGACAGTAAGGCTTCATTAACTTGATTTTCCCGACTAGGTCTCAGCTCATGGGACATTGTGTATGGCCTGAATTGACAGTAAGGTTCATTAACTTGATTTTCCTGACTAGGCCTCAGCTCATGGGACATTGTGTATGGCCTGAATTTACAGTAACCTACCTTGGCACACAGAGCCCCTATGACCCACGCTACATTCTACTGCAGTTTGGAGGAGGGTGGACCATGGATGATGGGATTTGATGTACCTCCATGGATTATGGGATTTGTAGTACTTTCAAACCCTTCATTCGACACAGGCCACTGTGGCCCAGAACCAAGACCGATAAAGACTAAACTTGGCACACAGTGCCCCCATGACCCACACTCCATCCAACTGCAGTTTAGAGGAGGGCACACCATGGATGATGGGATTTCAAGTACCTCCACTCACTTCCAAAGTACCCCACCCACACAAGCATCAACCTCTACATCAACACAGCAGACGGAAAGACAAAAAACATTGTATATCCACAAGCTCTGCAGAACGCCAGCAACACCACACACCAACAACTCCACAGGATTTCAACATCCCACCCACCAGAACAACCCACAATGACACAGCCATGACCCCACCAAGACCGTAAGTAACATCAATTCCAACCCTTACATACTCAGACTTTCTCGCATCTCCTAAATAGGGCACAGCAACGCATGCCGGATACAGCTAGTACCATCTATTATATAAATGGGTTCACGTCATGTGATGTATACCTCAAACAAAGAAACCATACAACGCAGAAACACAATACTTGCCAACAGAAATAGGCCTCAAGCAAGGTACGTTTGTAGCAAAGAAACTTCCCCCAAAACCTAAAAGGCCCCCAAAACAACGAGTAAAAATAAAACTACATTTCCAGTATCCTCGGGGCAGCCAATGACTTACCCAGCCTCTACATTCTGAACAACATGATTGGCTGCCAATAAGGGCGGATTTGCATAACTGCTGTAACCATAGCAACGCTGGCAAGAGCCATCCAAGGCTAGGATAGAATGCTGAGAGATTTCAGTTGGTGTTTGAGGGTTAAACTGCCAAAACCAAACTCTGAGGGAGCAATTCTCCAGCAAATTCCTACCCACACAACACAACACAACTTCCAATCACAACCCATCCCACCAACCTTACGGGACCCCGTACACACAACATCTACAAACACCACAAACTAAAACCATTCCTTCCTTCCACACAGACATAAACTGACCCAAAAGACAAGCCATGCCTTATAAAAATAACAGCATCGGACGACACACTCACAACGCTACATACATCAAACAAAAAAGGCAGAACAAACGCCAGAACAGAAACACACTGCGCAGCAGAGACACAGACAACAGGTCACTGCACGACGCACAGCTGAGAACCAAATGCAAAGAACTGCACGACAAGAAGAAGCGCGCAGCCAGGAACAACAAAGACGCAGAAATGCAACACAACAGCAGCGCGCAAGGAGCTCAGAAACACGACGTCGCAACACAGAAAACAAACTTCAAAAAACACCACAACCAATTCCACCGCCTAGCCTTCAGATACAACGCTGCAGAAGACTACAGCATGGTGCCAGAGGCCGACATTGGCACCCTAACGCACATCTGCACACACTGCAAAGCCTGAAATACCCAGCAGAAACACCGGGAATGTGCTGCCTAGCCGGTAAAGTCTCTCTACCACCACTTGCCACTCCTCCACAACCACTACAGACTTTGCTGAGTGGACACACTCCAGAATCAAAACCCTTCCTCCGCTATATAAGACAATACAACTCATGCTTCCAGATGACATCATTTGGAGCACACATAGAAAGTGCGCAATTCATGCCTACATGACCCCACCAAGACCGTAAGTAACATCATTTCCAACCCTTACATCTCGCATCTCCTAAATAGGGCACAGCAACGC
Organism: Anolis apletophallus; assembly: GCA_030556195.1. NCBI lineage: Eukaryota > Metazoa > Chordata > Lepidosauria > Squamata > Anolidae > Anolis > Anolis apletophallus. The sequence continues at coordinate 8,326,535 of JARBWK010000021.1, forward strand.
GTGCCGGGTACAGCTAGTAAGAAATAAATAAATACATGATGATGATGACACCGCGGCATTATGCCTGTCGTCTACAGTAAAGAGCCTTGGAGTCCATCTGGACACTCGGCTTTCCATGGAGACTCATGTCTCCATGGTCAGCCGAGTTGCGTTCTTCCACCTCCGCCAGGCTCAGAAGCTGTCCCCCCTACCTGTCCCGTTCGCGATCTGGCCTCGGTGATCCAAGCGACGATCATCTCAAGGTTAGACTACTGTAATGCTCTTTACATTGGCCTACCTCTGCCGGTGACCTGGAAACTTAAGCTGGTTCGCCGCGGTTCGACTGCTCACAGGCAGAGTTCCGTGTGAGCCATCGCATTACACCTATCTTGCGGGAACTGCACTGGCTATCTATTGAATTCCGGATCACCTTCAAAGTGTTAGTTTTGACTTTCAAGGCCTTGTATGGTCTGGGGCCAGTGTACCTGAGGGACCGCCTCACCCCATATTGTTCCGTGAGATCACTGAGATCAGAAGACCAGGATCTTCTCTTTGTCCCGGGTGCCAAAGCCTACCGCCTCACTTTGACAAGGAGAAGAGCATTTTCTATTACTGCCCCCACGCTCTGGAACTCCATACCACTCTGTGACCTCTTGGCGTTTCGGAAGGCCTGTAAGACCTGGCTATTTCGACAGGCTTTTGAAACCTAAGTTAATTGTAGTAGCATACGATACCTAGTTTTAAACCCTTTTAATGTGTCATATTTAATGTGTAATGTGTCTATGTTGGTTTTACTCTGATTTGTGAGCCTCCCCGAGCCACTTGGGAGTGGCAGCCAAGAAATCGCAATAAATAAATAAATAAATAAATAAATAAAAATAAAATGATTACTGCTACTAATATACTATGTCACAAAATTTGAAAAATATCCTGTTCCCGGTTTGAAAGTGTTATTTCCTATTTAATTGTGCAGTCTTTATTTGGAAAGTAGCTGTTCTACTCCAGAAATGTCTTTTTTTGTGGCTGCCACAAACTATGTTGAATTGGTTGAGACTCATTGAAAAACTAGAGCAAAAATGTGCTATAGCAGGGTGGCCCTCCTGCACATACAAAGTTTTTGCAGTTTCATAAACTTTTTAATGTTTGTATGATAGAACCACTTTGGAAATGATATTTATATCTCAGAAACAAAAAGAGTGTTACATAGTGTAACAATACAGTGTAGATCAGTCATGGACAAACTTGGGCCCTCCTGGTGTTTTTGACTGTAACTCCCACAATTCCTAAGAGGCAGTGGAGTATATCATGTGGAGTATACACCTGTTTCTCCAGTAGTGACAACTCCCTGTTTTCTACAGCTTTCATTGCTGATCCAAAATGAGTTGTAGGGCCAAGCTTAGGGTTGCCATATGCCCCTTATTCTAAGGGACGTCCCTTATTTTGGATTTTGTCCCTTATTTTCAGCTCCTGTATTGACGGGACAGGTGGTAGCAGGAGGCGAGGCTGGGCCAGTACATATACACACTAGGCATGAGAAAAAAGTTATGAAAATGATTCGTTTCGTAAGAAATTCGTAAGAAATGCTACTTTCGAGTATTTCCGCACCTGGAACGCCAACCAGGAAGTGGACTTTCTTTTTCGAACTTGGGGCCAGGATTTTCTTAAGTGTCGTTATTAGGTCGTAAGGGGGCACCCTCCTTCTCTCTCACCACCCCTCCCGCCTCCCTTGCCAATAAGTATTATGGCAAGGCAAGCCCTAAACTCGCTCCTTCTTTCGGCTGGAAGCCTGGAAAAATGTAAACAGAGAGGATACTCAGAAGTAAATCTGCAAAGGAGGGCACTTTGGATGAAGGGCCCTCCTTGTGGATTTACCCTGAGCAAACCCTCTGTTTACATTTTTCCAGGCTTCCCTGCCTCCTGCCTGCCAGGATCTAAAGCATCAAAGAGTATTGGGGTGAGAAACCAACCTAATGTATAATAGAATGAATGCTACTGTAAGTGATCATGATATGAATAAACATAACAGTTTACCAATGTACCAGTAACAGCAGGCCTTTTTCCGGACCACCCTGCAAACGGGCTCTTCTCTTATTAGCCCAGAAATTCAGGGGGGGTGAAGCAGCAGTAATACACATGCCTGGGGGATTTGTTCCAGGGCCATATGCAGCCCAAAAAATATTCTAAGGGATGTCCCTTATTTGAGGCCCCAAATTTCGGGGGGTGTCCCTTATTTACCCAGCTCCTGTATTATTGCATGTCCCGGGACAGGTGGTAGCAGGAGGCGAGGCTGGGCCAGTACATATTTAGTCCCACACATACTTCCCTCCTCCTCCTTCATCCTGCTACCCCTTTTGGCTCCTCCCGTTTACATTTTAGAAATCTTTGGAAAATTTTTTGTAAGTCTTCGCCTCCCCCCATTTGATTTTAGAATCGCCATTTGGGAATTGTAGTCCAAGGCTGCTCCTCTTGATTGATAGGTGTGCGCAGCCCTGGAATTGTAGTCCAAGGCGGGACTCCATTTCCCAAGAGCCGTCGCTCCCGGAGGGAAGAGAAGGAGGAGGAGGAAAAGGAAGAGCGAGAAGGGGGCCTTCCAGTCCTCATGGCGCCTCCGGTGAGCGGTCTGAGGGAGCTGCAGGTGCGGCGCGGGTTGATGCAGGTCCACATGGAGCTGCTGATCATGGAGACCCAGAGGCAGGTCTGCCGGGCCCTCGCCCACCTCGACCACAGGGCTGCTTTCATCGTTGACAGCTGGGAGAGGAAGGAAGGGGACTCCCTCCCAGGCACACAAATCACAGCCACACCGGGGCTGAGGAGCGGGTGGGGCCTCTGGAGGGCTTTTGAGCCGGACGGGCATCTGTCGGGAGGGCTTGGGTTGTGCCTTCTTGCAAAATGCCCCAAGTAGATGATATTGCCCTGAATGCATGTGAAAGGAAGCTTCTGTTAGACCCCAGTCTAGAGATCAGTCAAGAGTGTGATGCCGCAGCTGAAAAAGCCAAGGCTGTATCAAAAGGAGTATAGTTAGGGTTGCCGAACGCAGTGTTTTTCAACCTTGTTTGAGCCGCGGCACATTTTTTGCATTTACAAAATCCTGGGGCACACCACCAACCAAAATGTCACAAAATGACACTCTAACACAGTAATACATATAGTTAATATGTTTTTAAATGTATTTATACACTCAGTGTGAAACCTGGGCCTGTTTCAATGAACACAACATCGATATCCTGGCAGGAATGGCAGAAAGACACAAACTTCCCACACAGAACTCCCATAACCAAGAGAAAATACTATAAGAGTTTGGTGGGCATTGACCTTGAGTTTTGGAGTTGTAGTTCACCTACACCCAGAGAGCACTGTGGCCAACTTCCACCATTCCTAACAGCCTGAGGCCCTTTCCTGCTTAAATGGCTGGGGGGGGGGGGGAGGAAAAGGGCCTGAGGCTGCTAGGAATGGTGGGAGTTAAGACTCCAAAACACCTGGAAGGTCCAAGTTTGCCCATGCCAGCTTTCGACAGAGACCTCTTCCCCTTCACGCCCTTTCTTCCCCCTCCTGCTGAACACTTACTTTTTCTTCTACACTGCCGCTTCTGCCGCCATTTTGATCCGAGGGGGCAGTGTGAGCGTGTTCAGGAGGGGAGGGGGGAGGGAGGAATACGTGACCCGTGCAGGCGCTCCTGCGCAGACTCGCCCCAGAGCAAAGCGAGGCAAAGCGAGCAGAGTGAGGCTGGGAAGAAGGGACCCCGAGTGGAAAAGAAAAAGTGTTCGGTAGGAGGGGGAAGAAAGGGTATTGGAGGTTCCAGTTTCCCATGGCACACCTGATGATCACTCACGGCACACTAGTGTGCCATGGCACACTGGTTAGGAAACACTGGCCTAACGTTTGATTTTCAAGTTTTTATGAAGTGTCCCTTATTTTCTGTGAAAAATCCCGCAATTTTAGGTAAATGTCCCTTATTTCTTATATCAAAAAGTGGCAACCCTAGCCAAGCTTCTAGTAAGATCCAGTCCAAAGGAAGCCCGGTCTGTCCCTCCTTGTTGAGCCCAAGGGTCATAAGACGTGGGTCCAGGAAGCCCTCTGTTTCCGCCTGTCGGCGGCTGTCTGCCTCCGCCTCTCACCTTGGCCATCCTGATAAACATGTTCTGTGGGTGACTGGAAGGAAGTGAGCGTATGGCTCCGTCCCTTTTGACCAGCGAGGCCTGGTTGCCTTCCCCGAAGCCCAGCCCTGTGGCCTGCAGATCCTCAGCCTAAAGAACAGCGAGTGGCTGACCTTGACAACCTCATTCCTCATTCCTTTCTTGTTATAGCTAATATAGTCGCGAAATGTGGTTTTAATTAGAGCACTAATGAAAACTGAAAATCCAGACAGACACTTGACAAACTCTGGTACGCTTTATATTACATTTGTGCTAACTACAAAGTATCCAGCTGAGGGTAACTTTATCTCCCTTTTCCTTGAGCATCCGCCTGACTTAAGCTGGATAATTAATGTGTACTTTGGCTGGAGGTCAGCTTACAGTTGGTTGGGCTGGGTTTTTCGTTTTTTTTAATAAAGATTTTTTTTACGTGTTTAAAGAGGTCGTAATGAAACAAATATGTTGATTACCTCGACTTCTGCTCGTATCCCCCAGGAATGCTTGTACCTGCAGAGCTAGGCGTGCTGCCCAGCAAACACAACAGACAACTATACGATGCCTTTTTACACTGGTGCAATTCTTCAAGCGAGTGAGGGCCCTTCCACCCACCCATATAACTCAGAATATCAAGGTAGATAATCCACAATATGAATCCGGCAAAGACGGAGATCCTGTGGCTGGGTCCTCCGGGCTGTAGGGATGTTCAGCTTCCAACCCTGGACGGCGTGACATTATGTCCGGCGCCCTCTGTTAAGAGCTTAGGAGTAACCTTGGACCCCCTGTTGTCGATGGAGGCCCACGTCTCCAGCGTCAGCAGGGTAGCATTTTTCCATCTTCGCCAGGCGAGGAAGCTGGCCCCTATTTGTCCCGGCGACTTAGCCACAGTGATCCAAGCCACGGTCATCTCGAGGCTGGACTACTGTAACGCTCTTTACATTGGCCTTCCTCTGTCGGTAATCCCGGAGACTCAAGCTGGTGCAGAACGCTGCAGCGACTCCTGGCAGGGGTCCCGATTGGCCACCACATCACGCCAATCCTACGCGAACTGCACTGGCTCCCAATTGAATGCCGAATTGCCTTCAAAGTGTTAGTCCTGACTTTTAAGGCCTTACATGGTCTGGGGCCAGTGTACCTGCGGGACCGCCTTGTCCCATACCATCCCACCAGATCACTGCGCTCCGAAGAGCTAAACCTCCTGGTCATCCCAAATGTGAGGACCTACCATCTGTCCGCAACCCGCCGCCGGGCTTTCTGTTGCAGCCCCTACCATGTGGAACGCACTGCCCGCCGGCATCCGTGCCACCCAGGGCCTCCTCCCGTTCAGGAGAGCAGTTAAGACATTGCTGTTCCAACAAGCCTTCGGAGTTAGCTAAACTGTAGCTCGCACCGCCTAGCTGTCAGCCCACTGCGACTCCATTTGTTGCTTCAACTGTTCTAATTGTAATTCCATCTTAATGGTATTACTGTGGTTTATGAGTTATATGACAATTGTATTTTACGAACTGTTGTAAGTCGCCCCGAGCCGTTTGGGGGGGGGGGGGCGACAGACAAATGCGAAATAATAAATAAATAATAAATAAATAAATATTACTGGATGGCTGCGAGCCAGTAGGTTGAAGGTGAATCCAGCTAAGAAGGCGATCCTGGGGCTGGGTCGTCCGGGCACTGGAGAGGTTCGGCTTCCAATCCTGGACGGCGTGACGCTATGTCCGTCGTCATCCGTTAAGAGGCTCGGTGTCACACTGGACTCTCAACTGTCGATGGAGACACATATCTCCACCGGGAGTAGAGTAGCGTTTTCCATCTCCGCCAGGCGAGGAAGCTGGCCCCCTACCTGTCCCACTACACTAAAGCACAGAGCAAGGGTTGCGTAAACGCCAAACTCAAACACAAAGGCAATAATCCAATATCAAATATATATATAATACAATTGATCAGGTATAGAGGACAACACAATACACTACATAAGACCAAGTGCATATACTTGCGTCTGCAATCGACGAAATAAAGCCACGTGACGAAATCAGATCATTCGGTTACAAGTTCCGGATAATCCGGAGTAAATCCAGACATGTATATAGCGTCATGAAGTAAATGCCAGCAAAAGGTCCCAGAGTGTTCTACATAAAGAGTTTAAATACTCAAGTCCTCAGTCCTGTGGGGCAAAATCCATAGATCGATAGGACCCAAAGGAGCCAAATCACTCCTGCGATGAAGGTGTTCGCCAGGGGCTAACAGGCTGGCGATGTCAGATGGTTTCGGGCCACGTTGTTTCCGTTTCGCTCCCTGACGGAGCTTTCTCAAGGCCTCTTATGTACATTCCGTAGGTCCATATCAAATGGCGGATTTACAGGAGCCAAGCCTCGCAAGGAAGCGGGTGACCATAAAGTAGTGTAGTATGTAGTGTATTGTGTTGTCCTCTATACCTGATCAATTGTATTATATATATATACTGTATATATTTGATATTGGATTATTGCCTTTGTGTTTGGCCCCTACCTGTTCCGCCACAACCTGGCCACAGTGGTCCAAGCCATGGTCATCTCAAGGCTGGACTACTGTAACGCTCTATACATTGGCCTTCCTTTGTTGGTGATCCAGAAACTTAAGCTGGTGCAGAACGCCGCAGCTCGGCTGCTGGCAGGTGTTCCAACGTGCTGCCATGTTACACACATCTTACGCGAACTGCACTGGCTCCCAGTGGAGTACCGGATTACCTTCAAAGTGCTGGTATTGACCTTTAAGGCCTTGAATGGTCTGGGGCCAGTGTACCTAAGGGATCGCCTCATCCCATACTGTCCCACTAGACCAGTGTTTCCCAACCTTTTTTGAGCCGCGGCACACTTTTATCATTAAAAAAAATCCGGGGGCACACCACCAACCAAAATGACACAAAATGACACTGTAACACAGTAAAGAACGGCTGGGGATGGTGAGCTGCTAGGAGCAGCTGCTGGGAGTGCCGGCCGGGAGGAGCCAGGCCACACCATGCCCCGCCCTCCCCTGGCTTCAGTTCTCCCACAGCTTTGCCAGCCTTGAGGGGGCAGTGCCAAGCCAGCATTGTGCTGGCTCTGCCACCGCTGGCTTGGCACTGCCCCTCAAGGCTGGTGAAGCTGTGGGAGTGCTGAAGCTGGGGAGGGGGCGGAGCCAGGCCGCGCCATGCCCCGCCCCTCCCCCCGGCTTCAGTTCTTCCACAGCTTCGCCAGCTTTGAGGGGGCAAGCCAGCATTGTGCTGGCTCTGCCATCACTGGCTTGGCACTGCCCCCTCAAGGCTGGCGAAGCTGTGGGAGTGCTGAAGCCGGTGGGAGGGGGCGGAGCCAGGCTGCGTCATGCCCCCCCTCCCCCCGGCTTCAGCTCTCTCACAGAGGAGGAGCATGAGCGGTGGCGGGGCTCCTCCTCCACACGGCTTCAACAAGCAAGGGGCGAGAGTCATGGCAGATTGGAGGCTGGTTGGGGAAATGGCCGAAGGAGGCAGTGCCCCAGTCCCTTCTTCTTTTTCTTCACCGCCGCCCGTCCCTTCCTCCTCCTCTCCCAAGCAGCAGGAGTTCGGTTGGAGGAGGGGGGAAGGAAGGGGGGCAGAGAGCTTTTCTCGCGGCACACCTGATGATCACTCACGGCACACTAGTGTGCCACGGCACACTGGTTGAGAAACACTGCCCTAGACCAACTTGTAGTCCCAAGTTGTAAGACCTTTCATTTGACTACAACACGGAGGAGGACTTTTCGTATTATTGCCCCAACCCTCTGGAATGCGCTCCCCTCCGAAATTTGTGCTCTCTCAAGTGTGCTGGCTTTCCGGAAGGCCTGCAAGACTTTGTTATTCCAACAGGCGTTCGGCCTTTAAAACGGCAGGCTTCTCTGACATTATATCAACCTCGCCTGACACTATGTGTATTCGGGTTGCAGTATGATCTTGTGATCTCTTTTAATCTATTGTATATGCTGTTTTAACTGTGTTTTTATTGTGTGTAAGTCGCCCCGAGCCGGACGGGAGTGGCGACAGACAAATTTGAATAAATAAATAAATAAATATCTGCTTTGAATTGGGTTATCTGAGTCCACATTGCCATATAACCCAGTTCAAAGCAGATAATGTAGGATTTTATACAGCGGTGTGGAAGGGGCCTGAGGTGGTTCTAGATTTCATGCTAATTTGTATTTGCAGGTTTGCCAGGCTGGATTAAATAGCTCAAGTGGGACCTTGGCTGCGGTTGTATTTTGCCACACTTTCCCTCTTGCAAAATCCCTTTGAAAAAGTGCAAAGACACAAATGAGAAGAAATGAGCATTGTGCTGTAAATCCACCATCTATAGTCAGCATGTCCCTTCATTTGATCATAAAACAATGTGACCAGGCCCGGATTACCCATAAGGCCAACCTAGGCCATGGCCTAGGGCAGTGTTTCCCAACCAGTGTGCTGGGGCACACTAGTGTGCCGTGAGCGATCATCAGGTGTGCCGTGGGAAATTGGAACCTCCAGGAGGAGGGGGGAGTCTAGTGTGTTGAAGTATAAAAACCTTAAGAAACCTACCTCGATAAAGGCACAAAATTACAAACACCCCCCCTCCCCACCCATTGTCTACTTGGTCTCTTCCTCTCCATGCATTGGGAAGACCTGCCTCCCTTTCCCCATTGGGAAGACCTCCTCTTGCTTCCCGGGGGTTCTGTGTGGGAAGTTTGGCCCATTTCTATCATTGGTGGGGTTCAGAATGCTCTTTGATTGTAGGGGAACTATAAATCCCAGCAACTACAACTCCCAAATGTCAAGGTCTATTTCCCCTGATTTCCATCTGTATTCATATTTGGGCATATTGAGTATTTATGCCAAGTTTGGTCCTGATCCAACATTGTTTGAGTCCACAGTGCTCTCTGGACATAGGTGAACTACAACTCCAAAACTCAAGGTCAATGCCCACCAAACTCTTATAGTATTTTCTCTTGGTTATGGGAGTTCTGTGTGGGAAGTTTGTGTCTTTCTGCCATTCCTACCAGGATATCTATATTGTGTTCATCGAAACAGGCCCAGGTTTCACACTGAGTGTATAAATACATTTAAAAACATATTAACTATATGTATTACTGTGTTCAAGTGTCATTTTGTGTCATTTTGGTTGGTGGTGTGCCCCAGGAGTTTGGAAATGTCAAAAGTGTGCCGCGGCTCAAAAAACGTTGAAAAACACTGGCCTAGGGGCACAAGCCGTGCGGGGACGCAGATCATGGACCAAAAAAATAATAATGTTGAAACAAATAAAAACGCAACACGTTTTTCCCACCCTCCCTCGGCCTCGCCCATAGATGTCTATGAGAGTGGGCCCTGTCCTGAAGACTACACTTCCCGTCGTGCACCTCTCTCCGCTTCCGCCTCCCTCCCCGCAGGAGAAAGGCTACGCCTCCCGGCATGCCCTGCGGGGGCTGCAGTGGCACTGGGCCAATGGGAGGTGGTGAGGGCGGAGCCAGGGGGCATGGCCAGGCGGCGGAGAGAGAGTGAGTGGACTTGCGGAGATGGCGGAGGGCGCCGAGGAGGGTCCACACTTCGAGCAGGTAAGCGCCGGGGCGCTAGGGAGCCGTGCGACGGGGACTGGGAAGGCCCTGCCGGAGATGGAGTTGCTCCCTCAGGGAGCCCGCGTTGCTTGCCTCAGGTGGCCCCGCCCCCTCAGCGCCATCCCATCCCCTCATTGGCCCTGCCAGATGTCACTCTCCCATTTGAATTCCTGCCCTTGGGAAAGCGCTTCTGTGATTGGCTCCCGCTTCCCTTGAGTCCCCTTCGGGGGCAGTGCTTCTGTCTTAGTGTCCTGAGTTTGAGTACTGCTTCGGGCAGAAAGCGTGACTGAGGAACTCCCTGCCACTGCATTGGGATGGCACTTTAAAAAATGGACCCGAGCACGGCGCTGCTGCAGGTGGGTCCGGCCCAGGTGCCCCGCGGATACACCTGCGCTGATTGGCGCGGGTTGTTGTTGATTTATTTGGATATTACTGATCAACTGAGATGTATTGGGCTACCTGAGTGAATTTGAGGTTAGTTGTATGATATGATTTATTTTTAGTGTGGGCCTGAGTGATGTGTGTGTGTGTGTGGGGGGGGTGCGGTAGAGGTTGGCTTAAAGGGGGCGTCATTCCAAAGTGTGGCCAAGGGCGCAAAAAGGTGTTAATCAGGGCCTGAATGTGACTAAAATGCGACTAAAAGGAGAGGTGCATGTACTGTTGTTGGTGCATGAGCTGAGAAATGTAGTCAATGGATGCAAATATGGCACATTGTATGGTGGAGAGAAGATACTGGTTCACCATATTACACAATTTGAGATGCTCTGGCCTAGAACATTCACTGGAAACATCTGGAATGGACAGTGGTGTGCAATGTCAGTGTGACTGGGAAACATGGAATCATAGAGCTGGAAGGGACCCTAAGGGCCATCCCGTGCAATTCCCTTCTGTGAGGCTGAAAGACACAACCAGAGCCCTCCTTACAGATGACCATCCAGTCTTTTGTTTTAAAACCTCCTAAGAAGATGATCCCACTGCACTCCCTGGTAGCATATTCCACACTCTTGCCTCCACAACATTTTCCCCAGTTGTTCATGTGGAATCTCCTTTCTTGCAGTTTGAATCAGTTCTTCCATTGTAAGACTCTAGAGCAGTGTTTCCCAACCTTTTTTGAGCCGCGGCACACTTTTAACATTAAAAAAATCCGGAAGCACACCACCAAACAAAATGACACAAAATGACACTCTAACACAGTAAAAAAAAAAACGGCTGGGGGATGGTGGCCTGCTGGGAGTGCCGAAGCCAGGGGAGGGGGAGGAGCCAGGCCATGCCATGCCCCGCCCCTCCCCTTGCTTCAGCTCTCCCACAGCTTCTCCAGCCTTGAGGGGGCAATGCCAAGCCAGCAGTGGCAGACCCAGCACAATGCTGGCTTGGCACTGTCCCCTCAAGGCTGGAGTAGCTGTGGGGAGAGCGGAAGCCAGGGGAGGGGGCGGAGCCAGGCTGCGCCATGCCCCCTCCCTCCCCCGGCTTCAGCTCTCCCACAGCTTCTCCAGCCTTGAGGGCAATGCCAAGCCAGCAGTGGCAGACCCAGCACAATGCTGGCTTGGCACTGTCCCTCAAGGCTGGAGTAGCTGTTTGGGAGCGGAAGCCAGGGGAAGGGGCGGAGCCAGGTCGCACCATGCCCCTCCCCCTCCCTCCGGCTTCAGCTCTCCCACAGCTTCTCCAGCCTTGAGGGGGCAATGCCAAGCCAGCGGTGGCAGACCCAGCACAATGCTGGCTTGGCACTGTCCCCTCAAGGCTGAAGTAGCTGTGGGAGAGCGGAAGCCAGGGGAGCGGAAGCCAGGTCGCACCATGCCCCGCCCCCTCCCCCCGGCTTCAGCTCTCCCACAGCTTCTCCAGCCTTGAGGGGCAGTGCCAAGCCCGCGGTGGCAGACCCAGCACAATGCTGGCTTGGCACTGCCCCCTCAAGGCTGGTGAAGTTATGGGAGAACCGAAGCCGGGGAGGGGCGGAGCCAGGCCACGCCATGCCCCGCCCCCTCCTCCCGGCTTCAGCTCTCCCACAGCTTCTCCAGCCTTGAGGGGGCTGTGCCAAGCCAGCGGTGGCAGAGCCAGCGCAATGCTGGCTTGGCACTGTCCCCTCAAGGCTGGAGAAGCTGTGGGAGAGCGGACGCCAGGTGAGGGGGCGGAGCCAGGTCACTCCATGCCCCGCCCCTCCCCGTTTTAGCTCTCCCACTGCTTCTCCTGCCTTGAGGGGGCAATGCCAAGCCAGCGGTGGCAGAGCCAGCGCAATGCTGGCTTGGCACTGTCCCCTCAAGGCTGGAGAAGCTGTGGGAGAGCGGACGCCAGGAGAGGGGGCGGAGCCAGGCCACGCTATGCCCCGCCCCCTCCCCCGCTTCAGCTCTCCCACAGCTTCTCCAGCTTTGAGGGGGCAATGCCAAGCCAGCAGTGGCAGACCCAGCACAATGCTGGCTTGGTTCTGTCCCCTCAAGGCTGAAGAAGCTGTGAGAGAGCGGAAACCGGGGGAGGGGGCGGAGCCAGGCCACGCCATGCCCCGCCCCCTCCCCCCAGCTTCAGCTCTCCCACAGCTTCTCCAGCCTTGAGGGGGCAGTGCCAAGCCAGCGGTGGCAGAGCCAGCACAATGCTGGCTTGGCACTGTCCCCGGAGCCAGGAGCCACGCCATGCCCACCCCTCCCCACGACTTCAGCTCTCCCACAGCTTCTCCAGCCTTGAGGGGGCAATGCCAAGCCAGCGGTGGCAGAGCCAGCGCAATGCTGGCTTGGCACTGTCCCCTCAAGGCTGGAGAAGCTGTGGGAGAGCGGAAGCCAGGAGAGGGGGCGGAGCCAGGTCGCGCCATGCCCCGCCTCATCCCCCGGTTTCTTCCTCCGCGTGGCTTCAGCGAGCGAGGGGCGATAGTCATGGCGGGAGTCATGGCGGATTGGAGGCTGGCTGGGGAAACGGCCGAAGGAGGCGGTGCCCCGGCCCCTTCTTCTTTTTCTTCGCCGCCGCTCGGCCCTTCCTCCTCCTCCCCCAAGCAGCAGGAGTTCGGCAGGAGGAGGGGGGAAGGAAGGGGGGGCAGAGAGCTTTCCTCGCGGCATAGCAGGAGGTCCGTCATGGCACACTACTGTGCCACGTCCCAGCGGTTGGGAAACACTGCTCTAGAGCAAGTTGTAAGCTACCTTGAGATCCCTGAGGTGGAGAAAGGTGGGGTATAAAGTAAGTAAGTAAATAAAATAAACAGGAAGCTGTCTCATTCCTCAACATGATCTGGGAATCTGTTTTGGGTTTTACTGTGAACTTCAAGGGAGCTGTCCAATGTGATTAACCTATTTTTTGTTAGCAAAGGGCAGGCATCCTCAAACTGCAGCCCTCCAGCTGTTTGGGCCTTCAACTCCCAGAATTTATTTATTTATTTATTTGGTCTTGTATACCGCTCCTTCCGGCAGGCTTGGGGCGGTTCACATACAATCAAGCAAACACACAGTGTACAGCAATAACCATAAAACAAAGAGCGGTGGATAAAATTACATAAAATGCCATAAGCAATAAACAATGGACAGGTTACAATATCCGGGAATTCAGTTGAAGGCAAGCCTAAATAAGGTGGTTTTGCATGCCCTATGGAATGGAATGAGCTCAACGATGGCGCGGACATCATCCGGCAATGTATTCCATAATATCGGGGCAGCAACTGATATTGAGAAAGCTCGTTGCCTGGTGGTAGATAGATGGCAGGAGCGGATTGGTGGTACAGTTAATAGATTTCGCTCTTCCGAGCGCAGTGATCTCGGGGGAACATACGGAGTAAGGCGGTCCCTCAGGTACACTGGCCTTAGATCATGCAAGGCCTTAAAGGTCAAAACCAACACCTTGAAGACAATTCGGTACTCGATTGGTAGCCAGTGCAATTGCTGTAAGATGGGAGTGACGTGCTCTCTTGCCGATGCTCCCACCAGCAAGCGAGCCACAGCATTTTGCACCAGCTTGAGTTTCCGGATTGTCGACAAGGGAAGGCCTATGTAGAGGGCGTTACAGTAGTCTAGTCTCGAAATGACAGTCGCTTGGATTACCGTGGCCAGGTCGTCCCTGGACAGGTAGGGGGCCAGTCGCCTAGCCTGTCTTAGATGGAAGAATGATGTTTTGCTGACCATGGAGACCTGGGCCTCCATGGCCAGCAATGGGTCCAATTGAACCCCCAGGCTTTTTACCAAAGATGACGGCTTAGCTGCTCGCCATCCAGGTTAGGCAACCGGCACTCATCCAGCCCAGGCAGACCAGGCCACAGGATCTCCGTCTTCGATGGATTCACCTTCAGCCGGCTGGAACGCAGCCATCCTGTCACGGCTTCAAGGCATTGCTGGAAACAATCGGGTACGGTGTCCGGCCTGCTGTCCATTCTCAGCACAAGCTGGGTGTCATCAGCGTACTGATAACACTCCAGACCAAAGTCGCGCACCAGCTGGGCCAGCGGACGCATATAGATGTTGAACAATAAAGGGGAGAGGATGGCTCCCTGGGGGACCCCGCAATTTAATGGGAGTCTCCCAGAGACCTCCTCCCCCCTCTCCACTCGTTGTCCCCGGTCTTGGAGGAAGGAGGCCACCCATTTAAGGGCAGTCCCCCTAACTCCCGTCATGGCTAAATGGTGGGCGAATAATGCATGATCTACTGTGTCAAACGCTGCCGTGAGATCTAACAACACGAGCAGGGCCGATCCGCCATGGTCCAGCTGGCGGCGAAGTTGGTCTGTAATGGCGACAAGCACGGTCTCCATCCCATGCCCAATACGGAAGCCGGACTGGAAGGGATCAAGTCCAGCTGTGTCATCTAAGAACCGTTGCAGCTGATCCGCCTCTGCCCTCTCAATTACCTTACCTAAAAACGGCAAGTTGGAAACCGGACGGTAATTGGAGGGAGCTGAGGGATCTAAGTTCGGCTTCTTCAGCAGCAGTCTTACTATCGCCTCTTTTAACCCCCCTGGGAATACTCCTTGCTCAAGGGAGCTGTTGATAATCTAACCCAGGGCTGTCCAACTGGTGGCCTGGGGGCCGTATACGGCCCCCCAGCCCCTTCCCTACAGGCCCCTAAGCTTTTTAATAATAAAAAAAATATTTTAAAAAATTACCCACTTCTGGGTTCCGGAGCAAGTATCGCGAGACTACGGAAGCCACACGGGATTTCGCTCTCAACGCGGGATCACGCCTGCATTGAGCGAAATCCCATGTGGCTTCCGTAGTCTCGCGATACTCCTGTTGCCGAAATCTCGGCTACTTAATCTCTGCGGCCCACGCAGACGCGATTTGGACCTTCTTGGCTGCTGCCTCGGTTGGTCGTCGCCTCTGCTCGTGGTCCGGCTACTCCTGGATCCTGTGCGTTTGGGAAGGTAGGCTAACCTTGATGCTAGTATTATGTAATTGTGTATGGATGCCCCTTATGTACAATATCCCACCCTGCATTTCCCCTTAGTAAAAGATTATATTTGATTGTATGGATGCCTCTTATAGTAAAAGGGTATGGATGGAATTCCCTCCCTGGAGCCTTAGTAAAAGATTATATTTGATTGGGGCAGAGCATTTCCCTTAGTAAAAGATTATATTTGATTGTGGATGGCTTAGTAAAAGATTATATTTGATTGTATGGATGTATGGGGGGTGGGGGCAGGGGCAGAGCCGGGGGGGGGGCGGGGGCAGACTCTTTGGGCCCCCCAGGTCATCAGTGACCGGAATTCAGGCCCCTGGGCCGGTAGAAGTTGGACAGCCCTGATCTAACCCAATTGACAAGCTCATTAGGGTTTCTGGGAGTTGGAGGCCCAAACAGCTGGAGGGCTGCGGTTTGAGGATGCCTGGCAAAGGGGCGAATAAAAGTCACTGCATCAGGTAGTTCCTTTAATGTTCAGACTAAAATCCAGAAGGGATGTATTACTCCATTGATCTGGTATGTGGCCGACTGGCAACGCGAAGGCTTCCACAGCAGGAGTTTCTTTCTCCATATGAGAAAGGGTGAAACTGAAGGAAACTGGATTCTGTCTTTTCAGGCTTTCTTTAGCGTGCTTTCCGCGCTGACTTGTTTGAACCCGAGACAGCTAAAAGTGATAGGGATTAATTTCTCCAAACAGCGGCTTATTCAGAATTTTGGTCTGGATTAAATCAGGAAATGCATTCTTTGACCTCCTATTAAAATACCAGAGGAAAGATTAGATTTTGTTCCAGCGATCTCAAACATTTCTTTGTGAAGAGGTGAGATCTGTGCGTATCAGTTGGCGATACCAGTTTCCTCGGGGAGGCGTCACAGAACCACCTGCCAGTTTCTGCTTTGATTTGCAGATTTAATTCAGACGGTTGGCTTCCAAGTCCCCATCGCTTTTCCAAAAAGCGTTTTAGAACTCTTTTAAATGTTTAAGGGCCTGTGTTTGAGGGAGACCCGATTTTCTCTCATCCTAGCACACATTCGAGCATGTGCACCACTGAAAACTCTGCTCTTCCCCTCCTGTCTCTGTAAAATGTTTTTTTTTATTTTTGCTTTTCTAGCACTATGTATAGCAGGCATGGGCAAAGTTTGGCTGCCCGGGTGTTTTGGACTTCAACTCCCACAATTCCTTTTCCTTTCCCCCCTGCGGTTGCCAGGCCCGGATTAACACCTTTTTGCGCCCTAGGCCAGTGTTTCTCAACCAGTGTGCCGTGGCACACTAGTGTGCCATGACAGACCTCCTGCTGTGCTGCGAGAAAAGCTCTCTGCCCCCCTTCCTCCCCCCTCCTGTCGAACTCCTGCTGCTTGGGGGAGGAGGAGGAAGGGCCGGGCGGTGGCGAAGAAAAAAAAGGGGCCAGGGCGCCGCCTCCCGGCCGTTTTCCAGCCAGCCTCCAATCCGCCATGACTCTTGCCCCTCGCTCGCTGAAGCCGCGTGGAGGAGCCCCGCCCACTGAAGCCCATCCACCACTCATGCTTCTCCGTGGGAGAGCTGAAGCTGGGAGGAGGGGCGGGGCATGGTGCAGCCTGGCTCCGCCCCCTCCCCCGGCTTTGGCACTCCCAGCAGCTGCTCCAGCCTTGAGGGGACAGTGCGAAGCCACCATTGTCCTGGCTCTGGCACAGCTGGCATCGCACTGCTCCCTCATGGCTGGGGCAGCTACTGGGAAAGGTGAAGACAGGGGAGGGGCGGGGCATGGCACGGCCTGGCTCCGCCCCCTCCCCCAGCTTTGGCACTCCCAGAAGCTGCTCCCAGCAGGCCACCATCCCCCAGCCGTTCTTTACTGTGTTAGAGTGTCATTTTGTGTCATTTTGGTTGGTGGCGTGCCCCCGGATTTTTTTAATGTTAAAAGTGTGCCGCGGCTCAAAAAAGGTTGGGAAACACTGCCCTAGGCCACACTTTGGAATTACGCCCCCTTTAAGCTGACCTCTACCGCACCCCCCCTCCTTACCCGCCGGGCACCAGAGCAGGAAGGCCAAGGCCACCAGGAGGCTCCGGCAGGCGCTTCCCACGGCCAGGCAGAAGGAGGAGTGTCCCGGGCAGCCAAGAGCCGGGGGCCGGGCTGGGCCGCCTTGAGGAAAGCATTTAAAAGCCCAGCCTCTGAAGCGCGGAGGGAGAAGAAAGTACCAAAGGGAGGGGAGCAGGGAGGATGGGGTGGGGGAGGGAGGAGGGAGGGGGCAAGAGGAGGAGGAGGAAAAGGGGGCAGGGGTGATAGCGGGAGGTAACGGGGGAGGAAAAAAAGACACGCTGTCAAAGCGGCCGGTGGTGCCACCTTCCCCACCCATGGCCCCTCCTCTTTTTTTCTCTCTCCGTCAGCGCCGCTGGGGAAACTGGGGCAACCAAAAAGGGACCCTCCCGAATGGCTAGGAAGCTAGCCCACTCACTCACCCACCCACCTGTTTTGGGGCAGAAAAAAAGGCTATTTCTGGTTCCGCAATAAAAGAGGGAGAGAGGTGGAGGCGTGGGGAAGCGCGCGTGAGGGAGCGGGGTGTGTGCATGGGTCTCGCGCTCGCTCACTCTCTCGCTCACTCGCTTGCTCGGAAGGCAGACTCCCCATCTGCTCCTGCGGATGGGAAGGACCACGGGGAGGGAGGGAAACAGGCGTGCACAGAGCGGCCGGGGGCGTCCCTGGGGGGTGCGTGCCGCTGAGTTGGGAGAAGCCCCCAGGGACCGGCCACGGTGTTTTTATTTGTTTCAACGTATTTTTTTTGATCCGTGATTCTGCGCCCCCCTCGGCTTGCACCCCTAGGCCATGGCTTGTGTTGGCCTTATGGGTAATCCGGGCCTGGCGGTTGCAAGGAATTGTGGGTGTTGAAGTCCAAAACACCCGGTGGGCCAAAGTTTGCCCCCATGCCTGATGTATAGTCAGCCCTCCACATTCTCTGGTGTTATGGGCATCATGGGCAATCACTTCCAGAGGTGGGTCCATAAATGGTGGTGGTGTCCATAAATGGCTGTGAAGACCTATTCTGGATCCACATGGTCTTTCACATTAACGATATAGATTTGCTATGGGCATACAACCTCCATGACAGTGAAAAACCACACATAAGGCAATTGCTCTTCTTTTTCACCGAAGAGAACACCTCCCTAGGAATTTCAGGATTTCCCAGCATTCTGTTGGAAACTGGCCATAGAATCCCATTGAAGAATGTAGAGCAGAGGTGCTCACACTTTTTCAGCATGGGAGCTACTGATTAAAAAACCAAGTTCCAAAGATCACCTGCCCAGAAATGTAAAACGTATAACTATTTTCTTATTTATTTATTTATATTTATTATTCATTTTTATGTACCGCTCCTTCCAGCAGGCTCGGGCAGTTTACATAAAATGAAGTTATAAAACATCAACATTTAATAACAACAATATAAAACAGAGCATAAAAATACATCCAACCACCCCATTTCTCCCACACTGCCATATTACCACACATATTATCAGCCAGAAAGTAAGAAGAGAGGCTTTTGAACTGCAAGGCCATTTAATACTCAGCAAGGTAAACAAAGGGGCATGCAAAAATACATCCAACCACCCCATTTCTCCCACATTTCCATATTCCCCAACATATATTTCTCAAGGAACAAAGCAAGCAGAGGCTTTGGAGCTAAAAGGCCATTTTTAAACATTAAAAATAAACAAAGAGACATGCCACAGAACAATCAAGCACCCACCCCAAAGTAAAAAGACCGACCTTTGAGATGCGGTAAGGAAATGACCCCAAAGCTCAATTCGAGCTTCTTCTTCTCCTCCGTCGTTGCTCCTATTTCACGCCGCCAGCATGTGTGCTGCTCCAAGAGCTCACGAGAAGTCCGAGAGGCAGAATGGGCACTTCTGCGCGCATGTGGGGCCAGCCATGCATCGCGTCATCCAGGCCCGCCCCTTTGTTCTCCTACGACTCTGAGTGGCTGGAGAAGGACGGAGGGGGAGGAGGAATCCAACAGAGGGGGCCCATTCTGCCTCTTGGACTCTGGAGCTTTTGGAGGCGGCAGCATGCGAGCGGGGAGGAGCAACGACGAAGGACTTCTTTGCAGCGTGCAGGGGCGCGTGAAGAGGACCAACAGCAAAAAACCTGGTCAGGGGCCTGAAGATCACCAGGATGAGGCCCAAAGATCACCCTGGTGATCGCGATCACCGTTCTGAGCACCCCTGCTCTAGGTCCTCAAACAGGACTGGAGAAAAAATGATTATAGAGTCTGTTTTCTTAAAACGGAGACAACACATCTCTATAAGAATCTCTCGGGACCTCACCCCATGCAAGTCAGAAAGTGCCTTAGGGCAATGTTTCCCAACCTGTGTGCCGCGGCACACTACTGTGCCCTGAGCGATCATCAGGTGTGCCGTGGGAAATTGGAACCTCTCCCGCCTCCTCGGCCTGCGCAGGGCCCTTTTGTCACGGCTCTGCCTTTGTTGCTCTCAGGCCTCCTTCCTTCCTCCGTGGCCGAGGCTTCGGAAGGGAGCCAAGGCCTACCCAGGAAACACCTCCTCCTCTGCGGAGGGGGGAGGGAGAGAGTGACGTTGCTCTGACTCCGCTCCCCATTTTGATGAGCCAGAGACGGGCAAAGAAGGAAGAATGTAGGAGAGGGGCGGGGAGAAGTGGCCTTAGGGGCGGAGAGGGGTGGAGTGACCCCTCCGGGGCTGAGAAATAGGCGGTGCAGCCTCTCAAAACACGCCCGCTCGCCTGCCTGCCAGCCAAGGGCCGCCTCTTCCATGGCCTTGAGGAGAGAGCGAGCGAGCGGCCTGGCCCAGCTCTCCCTTCCTTCTTTCCTTCCCGAAGCACGCTCTCCTGGCGTTTCTCCTGCATCTATGACTAGCCTCCTTGGAGGTGGTGAGGTCTCCCTCCCTTCCCCCCTCCCCCTCCCCGCCAGAGATACCCCTGCCCTGCCTCTTGCCTTCTTCCTCTTCTTCCTCTGTGTTCGGCCACCCCTCCTGCCTCTTCAGCTCCCATATCCGACCATAAGGGACTTGGATCCCTTTGGAAGAGCCAGACAGCCCAGTCCTGCCTCTTGACTTCCGGCTTCCTTTCCCCTCCTGCCTCTTGAGCTCTGCTCTCTGGCCTTCACAGGCTGGAATCCCTTTGGAATCCTAGAGTTGGAGGAGACCTCGTGGGCCTCTTTCACCCAATATGCAGGAAAATTGCCTTCAAAGCACCCCTGACAGATGGCCTCTGCTTAAAAGCCTCCAAAGCAGGAGCCTCCACCACTCCAGGGCAGAGAGTTCCACTGCTGAACAGCTCTCACAGTCAGGAATATATAAACACATTTAAAAACATATTAACTATATGTATTACTGTGTTAGAGTGTCATTTTGTGTCATTTTGGTTGGTGGTGTGCCCCAGGATTTTGTAAATGTGGGGCTGCCTTTGAAGACAGTTCAGAAGCTACAACTAGTCCAACTAGTCCAAGATTACTAACCAGAGCTACATACAGGGAGCATACCACCCCCCCTGTTGTGTCAGCTCCATTGGCTGCCTGTCCAATTCCGAGCTCAATTCAAAGTGCTGGTTTTGACCTTTAAAGCTCTACACGGTTCTGGCCCAGCTTACTTGTCCGAACGCATCGGCCTCTATGTCCCACCTCGTAATTTAAGATCATCCGGGGCCCTGCTCTCGCTCCCGTGAACATCTATAATGCGGTTGGCGGGGACGAGAGGGAGGGCCTTCTCGGTGGTGGCCCCCCGTCTGTGGAACGCACTCCCTATTGATATTCGATCAGCTTCATCCCTCCTAACATTCAGAAAAAGAGTGAAATCCTGGCTTTGGGACCAAGCGTTTGCACCCTAGTACGACACGGCACTTTAGACTGGTCAGTTGACAAATTGGTGGTTAAGATCTAAGACTTTGGATGGAACATTGTTTTAATGGTGATGAATGTACATGATGTTTTTAATATTAACTGTATTTTAATGTATTTAATTCTAGGTGTATTCTAATGTATTTTAATTTTAACTGTTGTTTACTATGTATTGTGTGGCATTGAATTGTTGCTGTCTGTTAGGCCGCACTGAGCCCCCCCTCGGGGGTTGAGAAGTAGCGGGGTATAAACACTGGAAATAAAAAAAAATGTAAAAAATGTGCCGCGGCTCAAAAAAGGTTGAAAAACACTGCCTTAAGGGATCAACATTCAGTCCTTGGTCCGTCCTATAAGAAGATGGAAGTAAACTCTCCCCGTCACCCCTTGCACATCTCTTCCCATGTTTAAGTGTTTGAAAGAGCATTCTTCCGCATCATGTGCTAAGGGCCTGTCTCTTCCCATTCTGTTGGATTGGTTGCCCACGTGACTTTAAAAAAAAAAGGAAATTACAGGCAGTCCCCAAGTTAGGAAGAAGATAGGTTCTGTAGGCTTGTTCTGAAGTTGAATTTGTATGTAAGTTGAAACAGGTACATTTTTAAGTGTAATTCTCAGGGGCGGTCCTACAAGATAGGCCAAGTAGGCGGCCGCCTAGGGCGCCATCTGGGAAGGGGGCGCCATCCTGGCCGCATGGGGCGCCATCTTGGCCCTGCCGATGTTCCTCAGACAGTGCTGCAGCTGCCTGCTTTTTGACCCCGGCCTTGTGTGCTCCGCCGCCGCTTCTGGGCGTTTTCACGCAGGCGCAGTTGCTCTGGAACTGAAGTTGAGCGCAGGAGCAACTGCACATGCCCAGTAGCTCCCTTGCGCAGAAGCCTGTAAGCAAAGCACTCCCTATCGGGCAGGCAGGGAGTGCTTCCCCTCTCCCTTTGTCTCCGCCGCGCGTGCGTTTGCGGGAAAGGAGAAAAGAATCAGTGTAAGAGAAGGAATGAATGAAGGGCTTTCCTCCTCCTCCTCCTCTGTGACCTCTTCTCTCCCTCCTTCCTTTCTTCGGCTCTATTTCTGTCTAGACCTGAGGGGCCTGAGGCTATGAGGAGTTGTGGGAGTTGGAGTCCAAAACACCTAGAGGGAGGAAGGGCCCAAGTTTGCCCAGGCCGCGCTGCCTGTATTCGACCTCATTTGAACATTTTGGCTGTTTTTCTATTTACATTTACATTGGGATCCTAATTTTGGACTTATGGGAGACTCCTGTGAATTATGAGTCGGGTGATAGGTAATATATTCTGATTTTGATGCATTTACATTGCATTTCTTGTTGATTATTATACAGTTCTGCTTAATATTGTCATACAATATAATACAAATACAATATAACAATAGAATAATGATATATTTTATATTACATGTAATATTACAAACAATATTGAAGTATAGTGGTATTGTACAAAATAGTAATATATAATATTTTATTTTACTTTATTTTGGGTTATTTGAGTTTTATAGGAGTAATGAAAATATTTAGTAGAGGATAATTTTATTTAAATAAATAATTTTATTATTTTATAATAATAATATAATAGAATGTTACATTATATTATGTCAATATATTATAATATAATTATATTGTAATGTAGTATAATATAATTATGATATAATATAGTATGAGTATGGTATAATATATTGTATATACATTGATACAATATAATACTACTAATGATATTGTGATATTATAATTGTATATTTGTTTTACATGGGGGTTGGCAAAATAATGTTTTTTGGGGGGGGGGGCACCAAAATAATGTTCGCCTACCATTTAAAATTACCTTAGACCGCCCCTGGTAATTCTACACACACATGTAACCCACCTTGAGTCATGAGGAGAGGTGGGTAAGAAATAAAATAATAATAATAACAACAACAATAATGATAAACATACATAAGCTTTGGATAGCATAAGAAAGGTAAACACCCTATGGTGTTTGTTTTGTTGTCTGTGCCCCTGTTCAGAGGATTTCCCCTCACTTTCTGTCTCTGTGAGGACTGGATTTTGAAAAATTTGGCTTGTTTCGAAAACAAAGCTTCAGTGGAGACCCCTTTCCCCATGAAAACTCCTTTTCCAGGAGTGAATTCCCCTTCCTAGGGGTAGATTTCTCTTACTTCCTGTTCTCTCACCCCTGTTCTTAACTA
This sequence comes from Anolis apletophallus, assembly GCA_030556195.1. NCBI lineage: Eukaryota > Metazoa > Chordata > Lepidosauria > Squamata > Anolidae > Anolis > Anolis apletophallus. Next base: position 8,349,556 of record JARBWK010000021.1, read on the forward strand.
GGAGTCATTTGTAAGTCGGATGTTTGTGACTTGGGAGTTGCCTGTACATTGTAACGAAATCACATTTTCTCATGGAGAAGAGTCAGCGTGATTTTGGTGGCATGTTTCAAAACGTAACCACCATATGTGTCCTTACCTCTGTGCAGCATTGCCTGTCATTGATGAAAGGGAAACATATTTAGATAACATATCACACATGTTGATCATTTGAGTAGGTAGAATATTGGCATTTCCCCTTTCATATATATATACTGTATATATATATATATATATATATATATATACACACACACACACACACACACACACACTTATTTATTTATTTATTATTTCGATTTGTATACCGTCCTTTCCAATTGGCCTCGGGACGGTTTACAGCAGGGCAGTCCAACTTCTGCCGGCTCAAGGGCCGGACTTCTGGTGAGTGATCACCTGGGGGGCCACTCGGCCACGCCCCCGGCCACGCCCTTGGCCACGCGGCTCCGCCCCCTCTCCCAAAGCGTCAGAACAGCCGCGGGGGACCCCCCTCCCTTCTGCGGCTGCCGTGCTTCCGCCACGGGGGACCCCCCTCCCTTCTGCGGCTGCCGTGAAACTGCCTGCTTCAGCGGCTGCTGTGACGCTTTGGGAGTAAGGGAGGCACCGCGGGGGACCCCCTCCCTTCCAAGGCATCACGGCAGCCCTGGAAGCCGGTGGTTCCGTGGCTGGCGTAACGCTTTGGGAGAGAGGGAGGAGCCACTGGGGGCTCCCCATGGCTCCGACCTCCCTCCCAACGCGTCAGCGTCAGAAGCAGGCAAAACCGCGTGCATGCACACTTTTTTTGGAATTTTTTTTTGGGATTTTTTTTGAATTTTTTGGGGAAATTTTTTTGGATTTTTTTTTTTACGGAGGAGAGGAGGGCCCGTGTACGGCCCGTGGGCCACCTGTTGGACAGCCCTGGTTTACAGCATATCGAACTATAACATTGGAACAATAAAACAGCAGATATCAGAACATTAAAACTGTCAAACTACAACCAAGGGTGACTAAAGGTCAAACGCCTGGTGGAAAAGAGCTGTTTTACAAGCTTTCCGGAAAGCCGGCAACTCACTAATTGCACGGACTTGAGGCGGCAGAGCGTTCCACAGGCTCGGTGCCACAACAGAGAAGGCCCTCTGTCTAGTTGAACACAGACAGACAGTTCATAGGGAAGGGATCTGCAAGAGGTTGTGATCCTCAGATCGAAGAGATCTCTGGGGAACATATGGGAGTAGACAGTCCCTCAAGTACACCGGCCCCAGACCATGCAAGGCCTTAAAGGTCAAGACCAACACTTTGGAAGATGATCCAGTGCTCAATTGGCAACCAGTGCAGTCGCTGCAGAGTTGGAGTGATATGGGCCCTGGCCAGGGGCGATCCTACAGGTAGGCCAAGGAAGCGGCTGCATGGGGTGCCATCTGGGAAGGGGCGAATTCCCCTGCCCACCGGGCGCCGGCGCCAGACGGCGTCCTGGCCCTGCCAATGTTCCTCAGGCAGTGCCGCGGCTGCCTGCTTTTGGGCCCCGGCCTTGTGCACTCCGACACCGCTTCTGGGCATGCACGGAGGTTTTTGCGCAGGCGCAGTTGCTCCGGAGCTAAAGTTAGGCGCAGGAGCAACTGCGCATACGCGAAAACCTCCGCGCATGCCCAGTAGCTCCTATGCACAGAAGCCTGTAAGCAAAGCACTCCCTATCGGGCAGGCAGGAGTGCTTCCCTTCACGTTGTCTCCGCCCCTGCCGAACCCTAATACGGTGACCCAATTGGGCAGGCAGGGGGCAGGGAGATTTTATTTTACTTTTAGGGTTAGAGGGAGTGGAGCCAAATGTTATATTATATTATAATGGCATTATAATATAATTATATTGTCCTGACAGCTGCTACCGGAAGTATCCACCACGCAGACTGAGGCGAACTATTGAATTGCCAGGCCCAATCAAAAGCTTGAAGTGAACCCTACCACAAAAAGCTTGGCAAGGCTCCGTAAGGCCCGGATCAACAGGGCTCGCGATGCTTTCTGGATCAGGAACCGGGAGCATCACGGAGAGACAGGCACAACTGCACAGGCAAATAGTAATATATAATATTTTATTTTACTTTATTTTGGGAAGGTTATTTGAGTATTATAGTAGTAATGAAAATATTTAATAGAGGATAATTTTATTTAAATAAATAATTTTATTTATTATTTTAATAATAATAATATAGAATGTTATATTATATTATAATGTCAATATATTATAATATAATTATATTGTAATGTAGTATAATATCATTATGATATAATATAGTATGAGTACGTACTATAATATATTGTATATATACATTGATACAATATAATACTACTAATGGTATTGTGTTATTATAATTGTATATTTGTTTTAAATGGCAGGGGGGTACCAAAATAATGTTTGCTTACCATATAAAATTACCTTAGACTGCCCCTGGCCCTGGCTGGCACTCCAGCCAGGAGTCTCGCTGCCATGTTCTACACGAGTTTAAGCCTCCGGATGACCAACAAAGGAAGACCAATGTAAAGGGCGTTACAGTAGTCTAGCCTCGAGATGACTGTCGTCTGGATCCCCATGGCCAGGTCAGCCGCCTAGCCTGTCGCAGGTGGAAAAAAGCTAATCTGCTAACAGCCGAGACCTAAGCCTCCATTGTCAGCAGCGGGTCCAACTGGACCCCCAGGCTCTTTACTAAAGACAGCGGGCGTAGTGACTCGCTGTCCAGAGTAGGTAGCCAGAACCCACACCCACCTGGGTGACCCAGCCAAAGGATTTCCGTTTTCGATGGATTCACTCTCAACCGACGGGCTCGTAGCCAACCAGTCACGGCTTCAAGGCATAGTTGGAAACAATCGGGTACAGAGTCTGGCCGGCCATCCATCCTCAGCACCAGCTGGGTGTCATCAGCATATTGGTGACACTCCAGACCAAAGCTCCGCACCAATTTGGCAAGTGGCCGCATATAGATGTTAAATAATAAAGGGGAGAGAATGGCTCCCTGAGGCACCCCACAACTAAATAATAAATAAATAAATAAATAAAATAAATAACATAAATAGAAACGGGAACACCTTGGGAGCTCATGAATGCATGCAATTTCCCCATCCCATGACAAAGAAAACACTGATGACATGCCTGGAAACAGATGGAGCCGGAGAGCATCATGGGATGGGAAGCAAGGGATATCATGATTTGAGTTTAGAAATGTGTGCAATTTCACCATGGGATGGGGTCCTAAGTCTTTCATCATAGTTCTATAGTCAATTTCTGCCAGAGGTTGACCATAGAACCATAGATCTAGAGATTCCCAAGGAGGTAATCTCTCTAGGATAGTGTTTTTCAACCTTTTTTGAGCCGCGACACATTTTTTACATTTACAAAATCCTGGGGCACACCACCAACCAAAATGACACAAAATGACACTCTAACACAGTAATACATATAGTTATTATGTTTTTAAATGTATTTATACACTCAGTGTGAAACCTGGGCCTGTTTCGATGAACACAACATAGATATCCTGGCATGAATGGCAGAAAGACACACACAAAGGTCTTGCTCAACAGCTGTCAGTCATGGGAAAACTTCGGCCCTCTGGGTGCTTTGGACTTCAACTCCCACCATTCCTAACAGCCTGAGGCCCTTTCCTGCTTAAGTGGCTGAGGGGAAAGGAAAAGGGCCTGAGGCTGCTAGGAATGGTGGGAGTTGGAGTCCAAAACACCTGGAAGGTCCAAGTTTGCCCATGCCAGCTTTCGATTCCATCGCCACATCTATCTTCAGCCTCTGGCGGTTTGAATATATGTGATTATCTACGTGATTTTCTACCTTGTCGCTATGATTATGGTGCTGCTTCTTTAAATTGTCTGCAAACTGACTGTTATTGTGCGGATCCTGGAACTGACATTGGATAACATCGTGAGGATACACTTTGTTTTTTGCACTCACTTCTGTGATTTCATCAAATATCGCGGGTTTTCCATAGAGGAGCGCTCTGTGAACTCGCTACTTCCTGGTTCGCAACTCCTCCGCTCTCTGTGGCAACCACGCCAAACTACCTTATGTAAGACTTTTGATTTTCTCCAGCAGGATTGGGTACTTTGAATGTGTTTTTTGCGTATGATTATGTATGATTAATTGTGCATTTTGTACTGTGACGTAGCGGCGCTCCTTTACCCGATAATTTCCACCTTTGCCCAGAAGCCGTAACTGGATGGCTGCGAGCCAGTAAGTTGAAGGTGAATCCGGCGAAGACGGAGATCTTGTGGCTGGGCTGTCCGGGGGGGGGGGGGTGTAGAGACCCAGTTGCCAACGTTTGATGGCGTGGCACTTTGCCCGCAGCCGCTAGTTAAGAGCTTGGGGGTCCGGCTGGACCCCCAGCTGTCTATTGAGGCGCAGATTGCCTGCGCCTGCAAGACAGCGTTTTACCATCTGCGGCAGGCAAGACGTCTGGCTCCTTACCTCTCCCGCTGTGACCTGGCCACGGTGATCCAAGCCACGGTCATCTCGAGGCTCGACTACTGTAATGCACTGTACATTGGCCTTCCCTTGTCTGCGATCCGGAAACTCAAGTTGGTGCAGAACGCAGCAGCACGTCTGCTTGCAGGAGCCCCAAGATCTGCCCATGTAACCCCACTCCTGCGCGAACTGCACTGGCTTCCTATTGAATTCCGGGTCTTCTTCAAGGAGTTAGTCTTAACTTTTAAGGCCTTATATGGTTTGGGGCCAGTGTACCTGAAGGAGCGGCTTACCCCATACGTGCCCAGTAGATCACTGCGTTCAGAGGGGCTTAACTTACTGGAGGTGCCTAATACTGTGTTTCCCCGAAAGTAAGACGATGTCTTACTTTCTTTTTACCCCCAAAAGCCCCACTACGTCTTACTTTCGGGGTACGTCTTATATTGGACATACCCGAAAGAATTCTTCACCCAGTAGGGCGACGGTACCTGTGAGGGGTGACGGTACCTGTGAGGGGCACCGCTGCGCCGCCCGCCGCCGCCGCACAGCCGGCCACACGGGCCGACCGCGCACACCTCTTGTGCGGCACGCCTCTTGCCTGGCCTCTGACGCGACGCCGCTCGCCCCGCCTCTTCTTTCTTTTTCTCCTCCCTCCTTCCGTCCATTCGAGTGAACGAAGGAAGGGAGGGGGAAGGAGCAGAGGGGGGAAGCGGCGCCGGGCCAGAGGCCAGGCCTCTGACGCGACGCCACTTCGCCCCGCCTCTTGCTCCTTCTTTTCGCTCCTCCCTTCCTTCGTCCATTCGAGTGAACGTAAGGTCCAAGGAAGGGGGAAAGAGAAGAGCAGAGGCGGGGCGGTGGCGTCGCGTCACAGCCAGGCCTCTGACGCGACGCCGCCGCCCCCGCCTCTTGCTCCTTCTTTCCCCCTCCCTTCGCATGGACTTTCGGGGTACGGCTTACTTTCGGGGTACGGCTTACATTAGCCGACCCCCTGACACCCCCGATACTTCTTGCAATTGGGGGTGTCTTACTATCGGGGAAACACGGTATTAAGACCTACTCGTTGTCGAGTACGCGGCAGAGGGTGTTCACAGTGGCTGCGCCGAGCCTCTGGAATTCGTTGCCTGTGGAGACGCGAGCTCTACGGGGCTTGATGGCGTTTCGCAAGTCTGTAAAGACTTGGCTGTTTAGGCAGGCATTTGGCTCCGACTGATGCCTGCTATAACCTGCCACCCTGCCGCATCTTGCCATCTGTATTATTGTTGTCTGCTGGGATTTTACTGCTGGGAGCGGGGCTTGAACTTGGTTTTTATAATGCTGTTTTATGTGTTTTTATGTGCTTTTATCTGGTTTTATCTTGTAAACGGCTCCGGGCTCCGGAGAGAGCAATATACCAAATCGAATAAATAAATAAATAAATAAATAAATAATAAGCAAGGGTATTGGAGGTCCCAATTTCCCACGGCACACCTAATTATCGCTCACGGCACACTAGTGTGCCGCGGCACACCGGTTCGGAAACACTGCTCTAGGAATCCATTGGCTCTTCATTTTGCAGTGGACCTTGACAATAGAACTGCGCTGGAAGACCCAGAGATTCTCGGAGAGGACATTTTAAATCAAATTCATAAATAAACAAATCTGCAAAAGCCAAACCCAAACCCACAAAAGTCAAATCTGCGAATGTGGAGGGCTGACTGTAAGTCCTAGCAGTAACAACGGGCATAGTAAAGCCCTCACTCCTTTTTGGTGAAATGGATCCAAAAGGTTAAACCTCAAGTTACAAGCAAATGGTGGTCCTCCAACCCTGGGAAAGCTGGAGAGGGAATTGCCGAGGCCCCTCGCGCAACGTGCCCTGGTGGCCAATACCCCGAAAAACCCATTCAACCCATAAATTTACTTGCCTTTGAGTTTACAAGGCTGTAAACATGGGAAGGCCTTTGACCTTGGCATTTGCCAAATACGTTGCCTGCAGTTGTGTTTACGGGCAACTATTTATAGGGAAAGGTTTTTACATCGAATTTCACATGCAAAAAAAAGAGAAGGGGGAGGGGGTGGGGGTCATTTAATTTTGCAACTCTCTCGCTCTTCCTTGTGGTTTCCATCGCCGCTTCCGGACAGGACTTTATTGACTCAGGCTCCAGGGAAATTGGCATTTGACTTGATTTAGAATGCATTTTGGGGTTTCCAAAGAAGAGCTGAGATTTGCATACGTAGATTCAGCGCAGGGATAAGGAAGACCCTTTCCCAACCTGGCTGTATTTTCAAAACTTCCATGTTACCCTTTAGTTTTTCTGCAACTTTTTCAGTCACCCTGGAAGACCAAGCAGGCATGAGCCAACTTCGGCCCTCCAGGTGTTTTGGACTACAACTCCCACAATTCCTAACAGCAGGTAGGCTGTTAGGAATTGTGGGAGTTGAAGTCCAAAACACCTGGAGGGGTCGAAGGTAGCCCATGCCTGCTCTATTCTCAGTGACCGCATGTGGCCCGCTGGCCGATTCTGACCGGCCCGCGTAAGGACCCCGGCAGGCAGGCAAGTAGAGCGGCCAATGGAGGAGAAGGGAGGGGGGGAGAAGAGGAGGAGGCCAGGAGCAAGCGCCGCCACAGAGCATGCCTTCGCTCTCCTCCATCTCCTCCCTTCCGCCTCACGCGTTCCCCCTACCCTGCGCTCTTTCCCCCTCTCTTCTTCCTCGCGCTCTTTCCCCCCTCCCTTCTCTTCTGCCTCTTCCATTGCTTGCAGGCGAGGGGTAGGGCCTGGCAGGGAAGAGGCTGCACCGCGGAGGCCCTGGAGCGCTTCCTGGCTGCCCTCCTTGCCAGCTGCTGCCTATTCCTTAATTTAAGTGAACTATACATCCCAGCAACTCCAACTCCCAAATGTCTATTTTCCCCAAATTTCCCCAGTGTTCACATTTGGGCATATTGAGGATTCGTGCCAAGTTTGGTCCAGATCCATCATTATTTGAGTCCACAGTGCTCTCTGGATGTAGGTGAACTACAACTTCCAAACTCAAGGTCAATGCCCAGCAAACCCTTTCAGTACTTTCTGTTGTTCTCATGAGAGTTCAGTGTGCCAAGTTTGGTTCAATTCCATTGTTGCTGGATTTCAGGATACTGATTGTGGGTTAACTATAAATTCCAGCAACTACAATTCCTAATTGTCAAGCTCTATTTCCCCTAAACTCCACCAGTATTCACATTTGGGCATATTCAGTTTTTGTGCCAAGTTTGGTCCTGATCCAACATTGTTTGAGTCCACAGTGCTCTCTAGATGTTGGTGAACTACAACTCCCAAACTCAAGGTTAATGCCCACCAAATCCTTCTAGTGTCCCTGACTTTGATGCACTTGTTAAAGACCAACAAAGACTTGATTTCTCTCACTGAATAAGAAAAAAATAACTGAATAATATCACCAAATGAGGTGATTAAACCAAAAATGTAGGCAATGTTTTTTATGTGTCTGTAGAAAACCGAGAACCTCTTTCCAGGAAGAAGTGAAACTCAAAATGTGCTTTGAAGCGAATGTGACTGAAAATGATTATTAATATAATTAATCACAAATGATACAAATATTCAATTTGAGTGAATAAATGTCATTTTTCCTATGACAGCCTTTCTTTTTCATTGCTCATAACATATACTCTTATCCAGGGGTGCCCACACTTTTTCAGCACGCAAGCTACTTATAATAAAACCAAGTCAGAAAGATCTACCTACCTCCTCAAGGCTGGAGAGGGAGGGAGGGATGGCGTGGCCTGGGGGGCTTCTCCAGGCTGAGGATGGCAATGCCAAGCCAGCCTGGCTCCGCCCCCCTCCTCAAGCCTGGAGAAGCTGGTAGAGTGGAAGCCAGAGGGGTGGAGCAAGGCCATGCCTCTACCAGCAGCTTCTCCAGGCTTGAGGATGGCAATGCCAAGCCAGTGGTGGCATAGCTATGCCACCACTGACTTGGCACTGCCATCCTCAAGCCTGGAGAAGCTGCTGGTAGAGCGGAAGCCAGAGGGGTGGAGCAAGGCCATGCCAAGCCCGCCCCCTCCCCTCTGGTTTGGAGCTCCCAGCAGCTTCTCCAGGCTTGAGGATGGCAATGCCAAGCCAGTGGTGGCATAGCTAGCACAAGGCTGGCTTGGCACTGCCATCCTCAAGCTTGGAGAAGCTGCTGGTAGAGCGGAAGCTAGAGGGAGGCAGAGCCAGGCCGCGCCAAGCCCCTCCCCCTCCCCTCTGGCATCTGCTCTACCAGCAGCTTCTCTAGGCTTGAGGATGGCAATGCCAAGCCAGTGGTGACATAGCTAGCACAAGGTTGGCTTGGCATTGCCATCCTCAAGCGTGGAGAAGCTTCTGGTAGAGCGGAAGCCACAGGGGGGGGGAGCCAGGCCCGGCCAAGCCTTGCCCCTCCCCTCTGGCATCTGCTCTCCCAGCAGCTTCTCCAGGCTTGAGGATGGCAATCCCAAGCCAGTGGTGGCACAGCTAGCACAAGGCTGGCTTGGCATTGCCATCCTCATGCTTGGAGAAGCTGCTGGTAGAGCCAAAGCCAGAGAGGGATGGGACTTGGCACGGCCTTGCTCCACCCACCTCTGGTTTCTAGGCCACATCATCGCCCTCTGGCTTCCGGCTCTACCAGCAGCTTCCAGGCTTGAGGATGGCAATGCCAAGCCAGTGGTGGCATAGCTAGCACAAGGCTGGCTTGGCATTGCCATCCTCAAGCTTGGAGAAGCTGCTGGTAGAGTGGAGCCACAGGGGGCGGAGCCAGGCCACACCAAGCCACGCCCCTCCCCTCTGGCTTCCGCTCTCCCAGCAGCTTCTCCAGGCTTGAGGATGGCAGTGCCAAGCCAGTGGTGGCATAGCTAGCACAAGGCTGGCTTGGCACTGCCATCCTCAAGCCTGGAGAAGCTGCTGGTAGAGCGGAAGCCAGAGGGGGGCGGAGCCAGGCCACGCCAAGCCCCGCCCCCTCCCCTCTGGCTTTGGAGCTCCCAGCAGCTTCTCCAGGCTTGAGAGAAGCTGCTGGGAGTGCCGAAGCCGGGGGAGGGGGCGGGGCTTGGCACGGCCTGACTCTGCCCCCCTCTGAGAAGCACCCCATCCGGCTGGGATCAACCTCCTTCGGTCCCGGAATCGACTGGTCGATCGCGATCGACTTCCTGGGCAGCCCTGCTCTTATCAGTCTTATTAATATATCAAAAACGCAATTTAGTGCCTTATTATTATTATTATTATTATTATTAAAGAAATTCAATTGATATTATGTAGAATGTAGTTCAGCCTTTAGGTGCGGCCCTCCATCATATTTTTTGGTTCTCGTGTGGCCCCTTGGAAAAAATAATTGCCCACCCCTGGTCTGGACTCATATTATCTTTCCCGAGGAGACCCCTGAGCTCCCTTTTCTCTGCCAAAAGGAAAGAATAGGTGACTTCGCTCAAGCTTTCCTGCAATTCGGCTTCTCGTGGAACCGGGCCAGGCGCTCCCGCACAGATGTGGCACCCTTAAACGTGAGCCAAATGAGAACAGCCTTTTTCCTTGGCCAAGGTTAGCCGCCTTAATGCAAAGCGAAGACTCCAGCGAGGCCTCTTACGCTGCAGGTTTTTATACTTTAATGAGGCAGATATTTAATCAATTTTAGAGTACATTGGTATCTGCGTTTTTTGCATGTGTTTCAAATAACTATGAAATTTATACGCAGATGAAGTAATTGAAGCATGGCCGCACTTCAGAAGGGCATATGGTCCTGAGCGGAGTGTAACACAAAGAAGGCTGGGGACCCCTTGAAGGGGCTGGATATGGGAGGAAAGTTTTGCAGCTGGGGGACACTCCCAAGAAGCCTGATACGCTCGGCGCATGATGTAAAACCCAGCCTAGAACCAGTTGTGAGATGCTTGTTGCTGCACCCAGGTTTCCTGCATGCGCTCATTCCATAGCAACGCCAAAGGCCAGGCTGGATGGGATGGGATTTGCAGCCTCATTTATCCGCCTGCCTGCTCCGTTCTCCCGCGGCTCCAGGGTGGGGTTGCCTTTACATCTGAGAAAAGGCAAGCGAGACCTGTAGCAAGAATGATACCAAAGGGAGGGATTTTCTTGTAGCTCTCCCACCAAATCCGCCTGGTTAGCGGGCATCAGGTTTCTGCCATTTGCTCACACCTGTTGTGGTTCTTGGCTGTCAAGTTGGCTCAACTCATGGCGACCTTATGAGCAGGAGACATCCAAGAGTGAAAGACATTCAGGTCTTGTAAACTCAGGACTTGGCTGAAGTTGAGCCAATCCATTGGTAGGGTAGTCTTTCTTTTCCCTTACTGCCTTCCACTTTTCCAAATATCTTTTCTTCTATGACTCATCTCATGCTATGTCTAAAGCAGTGTTTCCCAACCAGTGTGCCGTGAGCGATCATCAGGTGTGCCGTGGGAAATTGGACCTCCAGGAAGGGGGTAAGAGTCTAGTGCAGTGTTTCCCAACCTTTTTTTTGAGCCATGGCACACTTTTAACATTAAAATCCTGGGGCACACCACCAACCAAAATGACACAAAATGACACTCTTAACACAGTAAGGAACGGTTAGGGGTTGGTGGCCTGCTGGGAGCAGCTGCTGGGAGTGCCAAAGCTGGGGAGGGGGCGGAGCCAGGCTATGCCATGCCCCGCCCCCTACCCCCGGCTTCACCTCTCCCAGCAGCTGCTCCAGCCTTGAGGGGGCAGCGCCAAGCCAGCGGTGCCAGAGCCAGCACAATGCTGGCTTGGCACTGTCCCATCAAGGCTGGAGCAGCTGCTGGGAGTGCCGAAGTCGGGGAGGGGCAGAGCCAGGCCGCGCCATGCCCCGCCCCTCCCCCAGCTTCAGCTCTCCTACAGAGGAGGAGCATGAGCGGTGGACGGGCTTCAGTGGGCGGGGCTCCTCCTCCACGCGGCTTCAGCGAGCGAGGGGCGAGAGTCATGGTGGAAGTCATGGCGGATTGGAGGCTGGCTGGGGAAATGGCCGAAGGAGGCGGCGCCCCGGCCCCTTCTTCTTTTTCTTCGCCACTGTCCGGCCCTTCGTCCTCCTCCCCCAAGCAGCAGGAGTTCGGCAGGAGGGGGGAGGAAGGGGGGCAGAGAGCTTTTCTCGCGGCACAGCAGGAGGTCCGTCACGGCACACTAGTGTGCCACGGCACACTGGTTGAGAAAGACTGGTCTAGTGTGTTGAAGTATAAAAACCCTAAGAAACCTACCTCGATGAAGGCACAAAATTACAAACACCACCCCTTCCCACTCATTGTCTACTTGGTCTCTCCCTCTCCATGCATTGGGAAGGCCCACCTCCCTTTCCTCAAGTAGAGACCTCCTCTTGCCTCCTGGGGGTTCTGTGTGGAAAGTTTGGCCCAGGTCTATCATTGGTGGGGTTCAGAATGCTCTTTGATTGTAGGGGAACTATAAATCCCAGCAACTACAACTCTCAAATGTCAAGGACTATTTCCCCTGAACTCCATCTGCATTCATATTTGGGCATATTGAGTATTCATGCCAAGTTTGGTCCTGATCCAACATTGTTTGAGTCCACAGTGCTCTCTGGATATAGGTGAACTACAACTCCAAAACTCAAGGTCAATGCGACCAAACTCTTATAGTATTTTCTCTTGGTTATGGGAGTTCTGTGTGGGAAGTTTGTGTCTTTCTGCCATTCCTGCCAGGATATCTATGTTGAGTTCATTGAAACAGGCCCAGGTTTCACACTGAGTGTATAAAAACATTTAAAAACATATTAACTATATGTATTACTGTGTTAGAGTGTCATTTTGTGTCATTTTGGTTGGTGGTGTGCCCCAGGATTTTGCAAATGTAAAAAGTGTGCCGTGGCTCAAAAAAGGTTGGGAAACACTGGTCTAAAGGCAATAGTTCAGTTTTGGCTTCTAGTTTTTTGGGATGTTTTTTCGTGTCAGGAGCGTCTTGAGAAACTGCAAGTCGCTTCTAGTGTAAGAGAATTGGTTGTCTGCAAGGACATTGCCCAGGAGATGCCTGGATGTTTGAAGTTTTATCATCCCTGTGGGGGCTTTTTCAGCCTAAAAAAAGAGCTGAAAAACTAGGCTTATACTCAAGTATACAAAACACTGTAGGGAAGCAACTATATGCAAAAATATCCAATTATTATTTCAATAACAGAAGTATTAGTGTCCATACACATTATATAGAGGCGTCATACATTGCCGGCAAGCCATCACCATTTGCAGAGACAGGGTATTGTGGGGACGAGCGTAGGCTGGGGAAGTGAAGACTGGAGTTAAGGTAAGTTCAAAAGGAAGTTCATAGTACGTTTGTCCGTAGTCCTTTAGAAGTCCAGGTCAACACACAACATCCAAATATAGAGTCCCGAAACGATAGTCCTGAAAAATCCCAAGTTTTAGCGTATGGTGGAAGACTTGCAAGGCAGAGAAATGCCCGAAGGAGCTGCAACGGTCGAACACCTTTGGGTCCACAGGATACCTTATGATGGATTACAACCATGCTTTGAATGTGTATTTTCCTGTGTCACGCCGCTTTATACTGTTGCCATCTGCCGCTTGAGGAAGCCCGAGTAGGGCGAAACGGATCGGGCCCGCAGTTCAACCGTTGCGGCTCCTTCGTCCTTCGGGCGAAACGATTCAGGAAGGACTCATCCCACGCTTTTTACAAGCGCATTGATGACTAAAAAGGCCAATCTGAGATAGGCAAGTTCAGTTGCAGAAAGCACAGCAGAAAGTCTCCTTGGGTGATGTTGTTTCCAAGTTGCGGTTCTTTCTGCGTTGTCGTTTCTCTTCGAGACCCATTCGCGCGCCTTCTCGAAAGAGGCCGCAGCATTGTGGATAGTGCGTCTCCATGCCTCCCGATGTGAGGCCAGGGTGGACCATTGTTGGTGATCAATCTGGCTGAGCCTGAGATGTTGTTTCAGGGAGTCCTTATATCTCTTTTTGGGGGCACCTCTCTTGCGCTGACCCGTGGCGAGTTCACCATAGAGTAGTATCTTTGGGAGGCGGTGGTCCTCCATTCTAGAGATGTGCCCTGCCCAGCGCAGCTGTGTTCTCAATAGCATGGCCTCAATGCTGGTGATCCCTGCTTGCTCAAGGACAGCAACATTTGTCACATAGTCGGTCCAGTGTATATTTAGGATTGTGCGAAGACAGCACTGATGAAAGCGTTCGAGGAGTCGTAGGTGTTGGCGATAGGTGACTCATGTTTCAGACCCATACAGGAGAATAGACAGTATGATAGCTCTGTACACACTGATTTTGGTGCTTTGCCTCAGGTGCTTGTTGCTCCAGACTCTTTTGTGAAGCCTTCCAAATGCACTCTATGCCTTTGCTAATCTGTGATCTATCTCTTTGTCAATCTTGGCGTCTGAAGAGATTATGCTTCCCAGGTAGGTGAACTGCTGAACGGACTTAAGCACAGATGTGCCTATGCTGACGTGAGGACGATGGTGTTCTTCCTGTGGTGCGGGCTGGTAGAGGACTTCCGTTTTCTTCAGGCTGACTTCCAGCCCAAACAGCTCTGCAGCTTTTGCAAAGCAGGATGTGAGGCGCTGCAGGGCTGCTTCTGAATGGGCGACAAGGGCAGCATCGTCAGCAAAAAGCAGCTCACGGACTACTTAGTTTAGAGTCTTAGTGCGAGCCCTCAGGTGGCTTAAGTTGAACAAGCTGCCATCAGTACGATAGCGTATATATATGCCGTCTTCTTCTTGTAGGTCTGCCGTAGCCCTTTGGAGCATCATGCTGAAGAAGATTGTAAATAAGGTTGGTGCAAGAACACAACCTTGTTTCACTCCATTAGTTATGAGAAAGGGCTCCGAGAGAGCATCGCCATATCTGACTTGCCCGTGCTGGCCCTCATGTAACAGGATAATCATTTTGAGGAAACTGGGGGGACATCCTAGACGTTCCAGGATCTGCCACAGACCTTTTCTGCTCACAGTGTCGAAGGCTTTGGTGAGGTCGACAAATGTGACATAGAGTCCTTTGTTCTGCTCTCTACATTTCTCTTGCAGTTGTCTAAGGGCAAAAACCATATCTGTGGTGCTCCTGTTAGCTCTGAAGCCACATTGGCTTTCTGGGAGAAGTTCTTCTGCAATGGCAGGAACTCATCTGTTCAGGAGTATCCTTGCAAGGATTTTTCCAGCAATGGAGAGCAGAGTTATACCTCGATAGTTTGAGCAATCGGATTTTGTTCCCTTTTTCTTATACAGCAGTGTTTCTCAACCTGGGGGTCGGGACCCCTGGGGGGGGGTCACGAGGGGATGTCAGAGGGGTCACCAAAGACCATCGGAAAAGACCGTATTTTCTGTTGTTCATGGGGATTCTGTGTGAGAAATTTGGCCCAATTTTATCATTGGTGGGGTTCAGAATGCTCTTTGATTGTAGGTGAACTATAAATCCCAGCAACTACAACTCTCAAATGTCAATTCCCAAATATCAAGTCTCTTTTTCCAAACTGTACCAGTGTTCATATTTGGGCATATTGCCAAGTTTGGTCTAAGTCCATCATTGTTTGAGTTCACAGTGCTCTCAGGATTTACAACTCTCAGGAGAACTACAACTCCAAAATGCAAGGTCAATGCCTGCCAAACCCTTCCAGCATTTTCTGTTGGTCATGGGAGTTCTGTGTGCCAAATTTGGTTCAATTCCATCATTGGTGAAGTTCAGAATGCTCTTTGATTGTAGGTGAACTATAAATCCCAGCAACTACAAGAACATAATTAACCCCACCCCCCACCAATATTCAAATGTGGGCACATTGGGTATTTGTGCCAAATTTGGTTCAGTGAGTGAAAATACATCTGGCATATCAGATATTTGCATTACTATGCATAACAGTGGCAAAATTTATGAAGTAGTAATGAAAATAATTTTATGGTTGGGGGTCACCACAACATGAGGAACTGTATTAAGCAGTCACCGCATTAGGAAGGTTGAGAACCACTGTTATACAGGGTGATGATAACTGCATCTCGGAGATCTGATGGCAGTTCACCTTTTTCCTAGCAACTCACAAGGAGCTCGTGGAATTTAGCATGGAGTACTCCTGTACTCCATAAAATTGAAGTAATAAATAAATTTTAAAAAATAAATTATTATTATTATTATTATTATACTCATGTGTGTTAACACACAATTTGGAAACCTCTGCTGTAAACTGGTGGAGCGGTTGCAACAAGGGTGCTGTGTGCCGTTTCCTCCCTTCCAATGGCAGGCCGATTGGAAAAGGGAGAAAACTGAGACCCATACCAACAATTTGCTAAACATCGACACTGTGGACAGCTTGAAGGTGGCTCTCCTTTCAAGATCCCCCAAGAGGGCATTCTCTCTGTTTGCTGAAGCTGAACAGAGGCCTATCGAGAGGTGACATCTACCGCCTCCTCCGTGGGCCTGCTACACATGCGAGGAAGGCTATTGAGAAGCCGCCTTGGATGCATTTGGGAGAACAGAAGATCCTGTGTGTTTTATCGCCTGTATCAATAAAAGGAGAATGAAACTCCCGAGAATGTTGTGGTCCGGACAGAGCTTGGAGTGCAGAGATAAGAGCCCAAGTCAATAGAGGCACTCCCCCATTCCTGAAGGAAACTGGTCGGCTGCCCACAGAACCTGCTGATAAAGGCCCATCTGTTAAAACAAAATGCAGCAGAGAGGGTAATAAATTTCAAGCAAAGAGCAGGAGAGGTTATTGGCGCTTGACAGTCTTTGGTGAGAAGTCATCCCCGGCCTCCACCTCCTCCTCTTCTCCCTTTTGGAAACCAACGAAACTATGTTGAAAGTGAAATATAGACGATGACTATCAGCTTCAGAGTTAGCTTTACACGTTTTTTAAAGGGCCGGTGAGAAATCTCCCCGCACGTTTCATTTCCCTGGCAAACAGGGCCGCATGATCAACTGTTATGAGAAGAAAGTCAGGAGGAAAAAGCCGGCTTTGGAGAATGACCTACGTAGGAAAACAGCAGATGTCAGGCCAAGTGCAGAGCAGGCCCCGTCGCCAAGCCTTTGGAAAACAAAATTAATTTCCTTTCGACTTTGATAATGGTGATGTAATGGAGTGAGGAGGAAGAGCCTGCCATGCTCCGGTGGTTATTAAAAGGAGAAATGTTTTGCCATGCGCCCGGGCGGACATCTTGGGAGCCTTTATTGATGGGCCTGGCAAAAAGAATTATGGGGCTACGAGGTGATGGGAGATTTAAAATGCTCCACGTACCTCGGTCGTTCGGATGCCGCTCTCGCTTTTCCTCAACATGGGACACCCAGGGGCGGTCTAAGGTAATTCTAAGTTGTAAGCGAACACTATTTTGGCGCCCCCAAAAAAACATTATTCCCCCCCCCGCTCCTCCGGCTCTTTTCACTCGGCTCCCCCTCTTCTCCGCCGCCCCTCTCGCCTTCCCTGACTTACCGGAGGTTTTCGCGCGCATACCCAGTGCCTACGGAGCTCAAGAGAGGTCCGTAGGCACTGGGCATGCGTGCGTAAATCTCCGCGCACATGCACAGTGCCTACGGAGCTCAAGAGAGGTCCGTAGGCACTGCGCATGCGCGCGTAAATCTCCGGGCACATGCGCAGTGCCTACGGACCTCAAGAGAGGCCCGTAGGCACTGCGCATGCTTGCTGCGAAACCGCGCACAGCGCAGCAGCAGCAGCAGCGGCGGGTGCGGCGCGGCGCTCACAATGGTGCCCCACCCCGCAGCGTCCAAGATGGCGCTCTACGTGGTCGCGTAGGCCGCGTAATGCCAAAGACCGCCCCTGGGGACACCACCAGGAATGTTCTTGCCGGCTCTTTCAGCACTGTATGTGGAAGTCATTAGAGTTGGAGCGTTTGACATTTGTGCATTTGGTTCCTAGTGGATTGGGATCAAAACGCTCTCCTATAACGTTGGCCATGCTGGAAGACCTAGGGCAGTGTTTCCCAACCAGTGTGCCGTGGCACCAGGCCCGGATCAGGCCCTTTTGGCGCCCTAGGCCAAAGGCTCTGCCTCGCCCCCCGGCTCCGCCCCGCCCCCAACACCCTTCTCCCCGGGCCGGACAGAATCGACTGCCAGGCCGCATCTGGCCCACGGGCCATAGGTTGCCCACCCCTGCTCTAGGACAATATAATCCTATTGTCAAATGGATTTTACACCAGCAAGACTCCCTTATCCTGGAGTTTGAATCCATTACTCCGTCCATATCCTAGTCTCTGGAGCAGCACTCTCTTCCTTTGAAATATTTAAGGATGTATGTCATGTCCCTGATCTTCTCCAGGCTAAACATATGCAGTTATTTAAGCCACTCGTTGGAATGCGTATTCTTGTCACTCCTCTGGACACATTGGACATGAATCCATAGCTCCCATGTTACAGGGAGGGCAGTGAATCCATTCCAGGTTTTGGCAGGCTTTCAAGGAACTTTCCAAGGTGCTAACTAAAAGTATATAGAAATAGATTTCAGCACCTTGGACAGTTTCCCCAAAGCTTGGAGTGGATTCCTCACCCTGCTGATATGAGGGCCAATAGCCGCTACTATTCATTAGCCATCAGACAGATTGGGAAAAAACAAGGTATCATATGGTTTAACCAGCATGATGTCTGAACCTACAGACTATGGTTTAAGACAGAGTATGATTAGAATATGGTTACTTGTCCGGACGCATCTCTCCCTATGAACTATCAAGATGCTTAAGATCATCCGGAGAGGCCCAGCTCTCAGTCCCACCTGCTTCGCAGGCGCGTCTGGCGGGGACAAGAGACAGGGCCTTCTCAGTGGTGGCTCCTCGGCTTTGGAACTCCCTTCCTAGTGACATCAGATTGGCCCCCTCCCTCCTGACATTTCGTAAGAAAGTCAAGACTTGGCTGTTCGAGCAAGCATTCACAGACGAACTTTAATTAATCAACATCAAAGGATTAATATGATGATGAAACGGAAACCGATTTTAAGATTGTGGAGCTGAGATTTGTATTTTGTAGTTTTAATTGTTAATTTATATGGTTTTATATGATTGTTTTTATCTTATTATGATGTGTTGTATGTGGGCACTTGCTGCCGCTTGTTCACCGCCTCGAGTCGCCTTCGGACTGAGCGAGGCGGTATAGAAGCATAGCAAATAAATAAATAAATAAATAAATAAATAAATAAATAATAGAGTGTCCGAAGGGACAACCATACTATTACTACTACTACCACTAATAATAATAATACTTTATTTATAGCCCACCCTATCTCTCTAAGGCAGGGGTAGGCAATTATTTTTTCCAAGGGGCCACGCGAGAGCCAAAATGTTATGGAGCACAAAAATGTTAGTGGAGGGCACACTTTTAACATTAAAAAAATCCAGGGGCACAAAACCAAAATGACTAACACAGTAAAGAACGGCTGGCGGATGGTGACCTGCTGGGAGCAGCTGCTGGGAGTGCCGAAGCTGGGGAGGGGAGGAGCCAGGCCGTGCCATGCCCCGCCCCTCCACGTGGCTTCAGTTCTCCCACAGCTTTGCCAGCCTTGAGGGGCAGTGCCAAGCCAGTGGTGGCAGAGCCAGCACAATGCTGACTTGGCACTGCCCCTCAAGGCTGGCGAAGCTGTGGGAGCGCTGAAGCTGGGGGGAGGGGACGGAGCCAGGCAGTGCCATGCCCCGCCCCTCCCCCCAACTTTAGTTCTCCCACAGAGGAGAAGCATGAGCAGTGGACGGGCTTCAGTAGGCTTGGCTCCTCCTCCGCGCGGCGTTCAGCGAGCGAGGGGTGAGAGTCATGGCGGGAGTCATGGCAGATTGGAGGCTGGCTGGGGAAACGGCCGAAGGAGGCGGTGCCCTGGCCCCTTCCTCTTTTCTTCACTGGCTCGGCCCTTCCTCCTCCTCTCCCAAGCAGCAGGAGTTCGGCAGGAGGAGGGGGGAAGGAAGGGGGGCAGAGAGCTTTTCTCGCGGCACACCAGATGATCGCTCACGGCACACTAGTGTGCCACGGCACACTGGTTGAGAAACACTGTTCTAACCTACATTATTTATTTATTTATTTACTATATTTAATATATATTACACATTATTAATATTAATATATTAATATATCAATAAATATTCATATATTATTAGTATTAATATCATAATTATTATATTATAGTATATACAGTATATATACATTATAATATATTGAAATTATAATATAACATTATTATATTATTAATTATATTATTATAATAAAATTATTATAAAATAATAATAAAAACCACTCAAATAAAATAATACAAAATTCAAGAAGGCAAGGTGCGAACCAAGATGAAGGGTGACATCCTGAAGAGAGGAAGGATCCCAAGATGGAATGGCCCAATGGACCCAGCCCAGAGGATGGCAAAGTGGACCCAGCCGCCGCCGCAGCAGAGGAGAGCAGAGCAGCAGGCGATTGGAGGCTTCAGGCCTCCGCCCGCTCTCGCCCCCAGCTGATCGCCCTGCTATGGAGTGCTGCTGCCGCCATCCCATCGTGGGCTCTGTGGGGACTGTGTTGGCAGACAGGCCGGAGGAGCGGCAGCTTTGGAGTGCCTGCCTTCCCTGGAGGCGATCCGGGCCTGCAGGGGGAGCAGTCGGTGATCTGAGGCGGCTTATTTGACCTGGCGACCCGGAAGACAATCAAGTCTTCCGGGTCGCCAGGGCGATCAGCCCCCGCAGGTCGCCCAGTGCTCCCGCTGCAGGCCCGGATCGCCTCCAGGGATGTCAGGCACTCCAAAGCTACTGCTCCCCCGGCCTGTCTGTTGACACAGGCCCCACAAACCCCCCAATCGGATGGCGGTAGCGGCACCCCTTCCTCCTGGCCCCACCCCTGACATCCTTCTCCCCGGGCTGGACAGAATCGGCTGCCGGGCCGCATCCGGGCCGCGGGCCGTAAGTTGCCCACGCCTGCCTTAAAGGTTAACACCAACACCTTGAAAGCAATCCGGTACTCTATGGTAGCCAGTGCAGTTGCTGCAGAATGGGTGTAATGTGCTCTCGTCCTGATGCTCCCACCAGCAGTCGAGCAGCAGCCTTTTGCACCAGCTTGAGTTTCCGGATTGATGACAAAGGAAGGCCAATGTAGAGGGCGTTACAGTAGTCCAGTCTCGAGATGACCGTTGCCTGGATCACCGTGGCCAGGTCGCTTCTGGGAGCCAGCTGTCTAGCCTGGCGTAGATGGAGAAACGCAGTCCTGCATACTGTGGAGATTTGCATCTCCATTGATAGCAGTGGATCTAATTGGACCCCCAGGCTTCTTACTGAAGGCGACGGGCTTAAGAGCTCACCGTCCAGGGTAGGCAACCGGCATCCATCCAACCCAGGGCGACTCAGCCACAGGATCTCCGTCTTCGACGGATTCACCTTCAACCGGCTGGCACGCAGCCATCCAGTCACTAGGCATTGATGGAAACAATCGGGTACGGTATCCGGCCTGCCATCCATTCTCAGCACAAGCTGGGTGTCATCAGCGTACTGGTGACACTCCAGACCAAAGTCGCGAACCAGTCGGGCCAGTGGACGCACATAGATATTAAACAATAGAGGGGAAAGGATGGCACCCTGTGGGACCCCACAACAGATGGCCATCCAGCCTAAACAGAGGCTGGATGGCCATCTGTTGGGGGTGCTTTGAATGTGATTTTCCTGCTTCTTGGCAGAATGGGGTTGGACTGGATGGCCCACGAGGTCTCTTCCAACTCTATGATTCTATGAACTCTGAAGCAGATTCTGTGGCTCCTTTCTTTTCATATATCGGCAAACTTTGGCCCTCCAGGTGTTTTGGACTTCAACTCCCATGGACTACTGGCTGTTTGGAATTGAGGGAATTGAAGTCCAAAACACTGGAGGACCCAAGTTGGCCCATACCTGTTGTAAAGGCACCCTGCTATCGAAGAGCAATTGATGTGCCTTAGATGCCTCTTTACTTTTGATGTGGTTTGGAAGAGCAGCGTCCAGCCCAGAAGACTACTTTTGTGTCTTTATTTCCCCTCCGAGGAGGAATATATATGCTTGAAATGTCTTGGGGAATTAACTTGGCCATAAATTATTCTCTGCACCTGGCGGTTTCTGCCTTATGCAGCTTTTCACTCGGTGTTGCAGCCGCCTTGCGCCGGCCGCAGTCCCCAGCGCATGTCCACCACGTGTCCCCGAGTGCTTGTGATGTGTGTCTCCCCTTCACACCACATGTGTTCCTCCCAGTCAACGTTGCGACGCACGCCGTGCACGTCTGGCCTTCCCAACTCATGGATCGTCCAAAAGCCAAGGTCAACCAGAGCTATTGCCTTTCTCCAGGCCTGTGTTTTCCTTACGGGAAAAGATGAGGGAGAGAAGAAATTCCCCTAAACCACTTCGTTTCCATAAAAGTTTGCGAGAAGTCAAAAGGTAAATAGGTTACCTTTGCGCTACAATAAACTCCGCTTTCCTGTCTTTACAAGCCCTCCAGCTGTTTATGCAAAAATGTAGCAGTAACAATAAAAGCTAGTTGATGGTCCCTGCGCATTCATTTCGTGTGTAATGAAAGCTTTTCTACATCATGTTGTTCCTTGCTCAGCGACAATGCGTGCACAGTAAGAACTTGTGCGTGCATTGTCCTACCTTTTAAATCTCCTGGTTTGAAGGCCCTCTCCAGTGCCAAGGTGTGCATCGATAGTGTTGGGTGTCATCCCTGGCTTGCACACAGGCCCAGATTACCCATAAGGCCAGACTAGGCCATGGCCTCGGGTGGCAGGTTTTGAGGGGCAGCGGATTCGGCCCCCCGAAAACATTTTTTAATAAAAAAAACGCCCCCTCGCAGCGCTTTCCCCCCGCCCTCTCCCGAGAGAGTCATCATACCTCGGAGAGGGCGGGGGAGAGCGCTGCAAGGGGGGGGAGGAGGAATGGCGCCCTCCCTCGCCTGGGCCGCCCCCTTGCAAAGGAAGGAGGCGGCGAGGAGGAAGGGAAGCTCCGCCCCGCTGGCGGGCATGCATGCATGCGCACGTATGCCCACCAGCGGGCTTCCCTTCCTCCTCCTCCTCCTGGCCGCCTCCTTCCTTTGCAAGGGGGCGGCCCAGGGGGCGAGGAGGAGGGCGGGACTTCCCTTCATCCTCGCGCCTTCCTTTCGGTCGCGGGAGGAGGAGGTGGACGGAAGGCGCGCGGCACCGTGGGGCTTCCATCCGCCTCCTCCTCCCGCGACCAAAAGGAAGGCGTGAGGAGGAGGAAGGGAAGTCCCGCCCTCCTCTTCACGCCTCCTTTTGGTCGCGGGAGGTGGAGGAGGCGGCGGACGGAAGCCCTACGAGCGGTGCCGTGCGCCTTCCGTCCACCTCCTCCTCCTGCGACCGAAAGGAAGGCGCGAGGTGGATGGAAGCCGTGGGGCCAGTGCCGCGTGGCTTCCTTTCACCTCCTCGGGCCCTCCTTCCGGTTACGGGAGGAGGCGGCGACGGAAGCCACACGGCCAGGGCTGCTGCCGCACATGTGCAGCAGCGCCCTGGGGGCGGGGGTGGCTTTCTGCACCCTGGGGCATGGCTTCCTGCGCCCTGTGGCTTTCCGCACCCTGAGGGGGGGGGGCGGCGCGGGGCATCTTGGCCTCGGGCGGCCGAAGAGCCTAATCTGGGCCTGACTGCACACGTCATTGTGTCATCAAGTTTCTAGTCCTCAATGCGTAGCTAGACTAGAGACAGGGCTAAGCTGAGGGATTCCTTTGTCCACATTCCTATGCATATTTCACAAAGGACTTTGAATTTTATCTCCACTTCTTTGATGATGTAGTAATGGAATTCTGTGAGGGAACTTCCTCTTAAGTTTGAATTTGCCCTGGGAAGGCTATGTGGTCTCTCGCCACCATTCTTCTTCTGCTTTTCTTTCTCCCAGTGAGGCAAAATGTAGCTGTATGGATGTTTTTACCTTTTACCTTCTTTAGAACAGTGTTTTTCATCCTTTTTTGAGCCGCGGCACATTTTTACATTTACACAATCCTGAGGCACACCACCAACCAAAATGACACAAAATGACACTCTAACACAGTAATACATATAGTTAATATGTTTTTAAATGTATTTATACACTCAGTGTGAAACCTGGGCCTGTTTCGATGAACACAACATAGATATCCCGGCAGGAATGGCAGAAAGACACAAACTTCCCACACAGAACTCCTATAACCAAGAGAAAATGCTATAAGAGTTTGGTGGGCATTGGCCTTGAGTTTTGGAGTTGTAGTTCACCTATATCCAGAGAGCACTGAGGACTCAAACAATGTTGGATCAGGACCAATCTTGGCATGAATACTCAATATTCCCAAATGTGAACACAGATGGAGTTTGGGAAAAATAGACCTTGATATTTGGGAGGAAGGCTGGCGAGGGAGTCCCTCACGGAATCCCGCCTGCCTTTCCTTCCTCCGAGGGCCCTCCTGCCAGGCCCCGACCCTTTCCCCCCGCGAAGGAAGGCCCCTTCTCTCCTTTGGGGCCCTTCCTCCATGAGGGGCTGGGGGGGGGGCGAGGGGAAGGGCACCCCGGGGCCTCACCTGGGACGCAGCAGGGCCGAGCCGGGGTGCCTCCGGAAGCAGCTGGCTCCTTTGCTTCCTTCTTTAATGCGAATCCTATTTGGATAAGGTTTCCTGTACCTACTGTCTTTGGATTATCCTTTTGGACTTGAACTTTGGGATTACCCGACTACACCATTTGGAACAATTATGGAGATTGACTCTTTCGCACTCTGGACTGAATTTTAAGACCAGGTTGCGCCAAGGACACGGTAAAATGTATCGAATGTGAACTATATATGTTGTATTGTGTATAATTATATGAAACCTGACCTTATAATATATTATTTTATATACTGATGTTGGTTTATACCATCCTTTTTGTATCATTGTACTAACCCTGACTCTAAATTGCTAGCTCCTTTGCTTCCTTCACCACCGCAGGAGGAAGGTGAATGCGTCTACCATCCCTGGGACCTAATGCGCATGCGCCCAGACAAGCACACTTCCACTTCCGCTTCCGTTCCTCGCCCTCCCTCGATTGGAGGCTGGCTGGGGAAACGGCCAAAGGAGGTGGTGCCCCGGCCCCTTCTTCTTCGCCGCTGCCCGGCCCTTCCTCCTCCTCCTCTTCCTCGGCAGGAGGGGGAAGAAAAGGGGGAAGAGAGGCTTTCCTGTGGCACACCAGACGATCGCTCATGGCAGACTAGTGTGTCACGGAACAGCGGTTGGGAAGCACTGCTTTAGAAGATGAGCAACCCAGTGATTCTGGCCATGAAAGCCTTCGACAACACATAGAACAGTGATTCTCAACCTGGGGGTCGGGACCCCTGGAGGGGTCACAAAGGGGTGTCAGAGGGGTCGCCAAAGACCATCAGAAATCACAATATTTTCTGTTGGTCATGGGAGTTCTCTGTGGAAAGTTTGACTCAATTCTATCATTGGTGAAGTTCAGAAAGCTCTTTGATTGTAAGTGAACTATAAATCCCATCAACTACAACTCCCAAATGGTCTATTTCCCCCAAATTCCACCAGGGTTCACATTTGGTTATATTGAGTATTCATGCCAAGTGTGGTCCAGATCCTTTATTGTTTGAGTCCATTGTGCTCTCTGGATGTAAGTGAACTACAACTCCAAAACTCAAGGTCAATTCCCAGCAAACTCTTCTCATATTTTCTGTTTGTCATGTGCCAAGTTTAGTTCAATTCCATCGTTGGTGGAGTTCAGAGTGCTCTTTGATTGTAGGCTAACTATAAATCCCAGCAACTACAACTCCCAAATGACAAAATCAATCCACCCCCCCCCCCAACCTCACCAGTATTCAAATTTGGGCGTATCAAGTATTTGTGTCCACATGTGGTCCAGTGAATGGATATACATTCTGCATATCAGATATTTACACAACGAGCCAAAACAGTAGCAAATTTACAATTTTAAAGTAGCAACGAAAATAATTTTATGGTTGGGGGTCACCACAACATGAGAAACTGTATTAAGGGGAAAGATGATATTAAATTGAAGGAATTCGAAAAGATAAAAGGAAAAGTAACATCTCTAAATTGGTTCCAATATACCCAGTTAAATGAGATATATAAAAAAGATAAACATAGAGGATTTGATCTAACACCAAACTTCTGGGAAAAATTGACACAGAAAAAGAAAAAAAGAATCTCTTTACTCTATAAAAACTCTTAGAATGGCATACAGAGGAAGATCTAATAAAAAACAGTATGATCCAATGGGCTAAGAACTTCGGCCATAATATAAAATTAGAACAATGGGAGAGATCTTGGAAGTCCCATTTGAGATATACATACTCTTATGACCTGAAAGAGAACCAAATGAAGATACTACATAGGTGGTATATTACTCCGACCACAATAGCGAAATATAGCCAGAGACAAGATTCAAGATGCTGGAAATGTAAAAAAGAAGAAGGGAGTTTCTATCATATGTGGTGGGGCTGCCAGAGAGTAAAGAGACTATGGCTGAAAATACATAGAGAGATACAGATAAGTTTGGGCATAAAGTTTGAATCGAGACCAGAGTTTTTACTGTTGGGATTGTTAGACTTTAAAATAGAAAGAAACTTAGAAAAATTGTTTATATATCTCATCACAGCCGCTAGATTAATCTTGGCAAGGCGCTGGAGGGAGAAGGAAATACCAACTTTGGATGATTGGAGGATGAAAATCATGGAAATTATAAAAATGGATTCCCTAACAACATCGCTAAGAAGCAACGTAAATCTAGAAAAAACGGACTGGACACCGGTTATAAACTATTTGAATAAGAACGGGATTGAATGGATAATCAATCTGTGAACATAAGAAATATATATCAAACATCTGTACTATTGTCTCCTTAGATGACTGCTTTATATGATATGCTTTATATAACAAGCTATAAGCCACCTATGCTTTATTTTCTTTTTGTATGAGAAAGAATGTTTCTTTTTTGCTCTAAGACACTAAGTCGGGAGAAATTACCCCGATATAATGTAAGAACGTCGGAACTTCACGCCAAGATCCTTTTTTCCTACCTACTACCCCCCCCTTCCCCCTCCCCTCCCCAACTCCCCCTCTCTCTCCTACCTTCACTATCCCCATCTCCCCCACCTATTCTTGTGTTTTTAATGTTTATGTCCTTTGTTGGCTGTGTTTTATTTGTTGAAAACTAATAAAAATCTTTTTTTTAAAAAAAAAGAAACTGTATTAAGGGGTCGTGACATTAGGAAGGTTGAGGAACACTGACATAGAACCTATCTTGTTCGTAACTTGGGAACTGCCTGTATGTCCCATTGAGGAGGGGCAGGCTTATTTTCTGTAGCTCAGGAGACTAGAATAAAATGGTGGAATGGGTTTAAATTGTAGGAAAAGAGATTCCATCTAAACATTAGGAAGTACTTTGTGCCGTTGCACCTGGTCTAAATACTCGGTGAAGGGTGAGGACGTGGTCTCTCTATACCGGGGGATTGCTTCTTGCCTTCCTTTAGAGCAGTGGTTCTCAACCTTCCTAATGCCATGACCCCTTAATGCAGTTCCTGGTGTTGTGGTGACCCCCAACCATAACATTATTTTTGTTGCTACTTCATAACAGTAATTTTGCTACTGTTATGAACCATAATGTAAATATTTGATATGCAGGATGTATTTGCATTCACTGGACCAAATTTGGCACAAATACCCAATACACCCAAATTTCAATAGTGATGAGGTTGGGGGGAATTGATGTTGTCATTTGGGAGTTGTAGTTTCTGGGATTTATAGTTCACCTACAATCAAAGAGTATTCTGAACTCCATCAACAATGGAATTGAACCAAACTTCGCACACAGAACTCCTATGACCAACAGAAAATACTGGAAGCATTTGGTGGGCATTGGCCTTGAGTTTTGGAGTTGCAGTTCACCCACATCCAGAGAGTACTGTGGACTCAAACAATGATGGATCTGGACCAAACCTGGCATGGTTCTGGACCAAATATGCCCAAATGTGAACACTGGTGGAGTTTGGGGAAAATAGACCTTGACATTTGGGAGTTGTAGTTGCTGGGATTCATAGTTCAACTTCAATCAAAGAATATTCTGAACTCCACCAACGATAGAATCGGGCCAAACTTCCCACACAGATCCCACAGGACCAACAGAAAAACTTGTGTTTTCTTATGGTCTTTGGCAACCCCTCTAACACCCCCTTGCGACCCCTCCAGGGGTCCTGACCCCCAGGTTGAGAAACACTGCTTTAGAGGCTCGGGGCTCCCAAGCTGGACACCCTAGTTCAGTGTTTTTCAACCTTTTTTGAGCCGCGGCACACTTCTAATATTTAAAAAAATCCGGGGGCACACCACCAACCAAAATGACACAAAATGACACTCTAACACAGTAATACATATAGTTAACATGTTTTAAAATGTTTTTATACACTCAATTAGTGGGAAATCTGGGCCTGTTTAGATGAACACAAAATAGATATCCTGGCAGGAATGGCAGAAAGACACACACGAAGCTCTTGCTCAACAGCTGTCAGTCTCTCTCTGTTTTTAGTTTTTATCGCAGTCAAGCTTGAGAAGCTGTATTGCCTCAAGCTCACCGTCTTTTCTTTTTTTCTTTTGTCCACCACTCATATGAGGACCTTCATCTGTGTCATAATTTTGTCCAGGGCTCTGTTTGGCATTTGCATTTTCCCTTCACAAAAACTTCTCCATCACTGTAACTCGCTTGTCTTGCTGTGATCCCAAATTGCCACTGTCACTTGATGCGCAGCTGCAGCACTAACTCTAACTTTGTTTACTTAGCCGTGTCTGAGCAAATCCAAGATGGCGTGACCATAGCACTCTCGTGTCACTTCTTAGGTGACGCAAGAGTGCTATGGTTCCATTTCTTAAAGGGACAGATACTCCTTATAGTATATATATGAATGAAGTTTTAAAATAATTTCCCACGGCACACCTGATGATCTCTCACGGCACACTAGTGTTCCGCAGCACCCTGGTTGAAAATCACTGCTATAGATAACTCAAACAGGCTTTATTGTTCACAAAATGAGTTATCTTCACTCAGGCACTTTACTTGGTTCCCCAAAAGGATAAAATAAAAATACTTTACAGTTTCTTAGTTGCTTAGGTCCAGGAAGCTTCAGCCGGATGGCTCTCCAAGTCCTCTCTTTCTTTGTGGCCTCGAGGTAAGGACACTTGAGACCCCAGCCAGATGGCCTATGTCAGGGCTGTCCAACTTCTACCGGCCCAGGGGCCTGAATTCCGGTCACTGATGACCTGGGGAGCCGTAGGGTCTGCCCCCGCCCCCCCGGCTCTTCCCCCACCCCGGCTCCGCCCCCTCCCCACCCCCAGCTCCGCCCTCTCCCCCGGCGCCCTCTCCCCTCTCCCCTTATTTTAATTTAATATTAAATATATTTAATTCCATCCTCCCCTCTCCCCTTATTTTAATTTAATATTAAATATATTTAATTCCATCCTCCCTCTCCCCTTATTTTTATTTAATATTAAATATATTTAATTCCATCCTCCCTCTCCCTTATTTTTATTTAATATTAAATATATTTAATTCCATCCTTCCTCTCCCCTTATTTTTATTTAATATTAAATATATTTAATTCCATCTCCCCTCTCCCCTTATTTTAATTTAATATTAAATATATTTAATTCCATCCTCCCCTCCCCTTATTTTTATTTAATATTAAATATATTTAATTCCATCCTCCCTCTCCCCTTATTTTAATTTAATATTAAATATATTTAATTCCATCCTCCCTCCCCCCTTTTTTTTATTTAATATTAAATATATTTAATTCCATCCTCCCCTCTCCCCTTATTTTTATTTAATATTAAATATATTTAATTCCATCCTTCCCTCTCCCCTTATTTTTATTTAATATTAAATATATTTAATTCCATCCTCCCCTCTCCCCTTATTTTAATGTATCCCATCTCCCCTTATTTCATCTTTAAATATATTTTATTTTATACATGATGGGGAGATGGGGAGAGGGAATGAGGAGCACCCTGAGGTGCCCCCTGCTTCGGCCTACCTTTTCCAAATGCGCAGGATCCAGGAGTACCCAGATGACGAGAGAGGCGATGACCGACTGAGTCGAAGAAGGTCCTAATCACGTCTGTGGGCCTCAGTGATCCAGTAGTAGAGTAGCCGAAGAGTATTGTGAGAATATGCAATCCACACGGGGCTGTCAATGCCGGGCGTGATCAACAGCTGTGTGGATTGCGTATTCCCGCGATACTTGCTCCGAACCCGGAAGTAGGGGTTTTTTTTATATTTAAAATTTATTTTATTTTTCAATTTTTTTAATTTAAAAGCTTAGGAGGGCGTAGGGAAGGGGCTGGGGGCCGTATACGGCCCCCGGGCCGCCAGTTGGGCAGCCCTGGCCTGTGTTGAAGGCACAAAACCTTCCTCTGAATACCACCTGACTGTTTGAAGGTGCTTGGGGCTCCTTAGTGTCACTCAACCTTCAGATATGTTGAGTATGCAGTATGAATCCCAAGGAAAGTCAGATTGGTTTTGATAGCTTGACCGAGGCCTAGCCTGGCAAACCTTCAGGTACATCCTCTTCTGGGGAAAACCTGGGAAGCTCTGATAAGCAAAATGGCTAGATTCCCAAAGTCCCTGGGAAAAGGGGCGGAACAAACATAATCGGGCTCTGTGAAACAATGATTGACAGGTGTAAAGAAGCAATCAATGCAACCAAACCTTTGCAAAACTGAGCAGGCTTGCAGAAACACAATACAACAGTGCAAACCTTTGCAACTTAAAGCTTCTCATACAAGTGGCGCTTGCTGCACCGTCACAAAATTCCTGATGGTAAGAGTTGTTTGGCAGTGGAATGAGCCACTTGGAGTGTGCCAGGGTCTCCTTTGGAGGCTTTTGAGCAGAGGTTGAGTGGCGATCTGTTGTGTCTTATTGCATGGTAGAAGTGAGTTCAAGTGGATGGCCTTGTGGTCTCTTCCAACTCTATTATTCTATTATTACAAGGCCAGGTCCAAACAGCTTGCAGCCATAAAATCCAAGAGCAAATCTGATGTTATGGACTCATGAGGAACTCTAGACAGTTGTCCCCTTCATCTGGATTCTAAAACGGCAGCCATCTCCAAGAAACCCCACCCCGATTCTTTTTCGTGAGCCAAACTGAAGAAGTCCAAAACTTGTCCACTTGGAGGAATCATTGGAAGACATCTTATGGGCGTCCTGTCCAACTTCATGCTCAACGCAAGGTTCCTAACTAAAGCTATTGCTCCGATATGAAATCCCTGTTTTGCCTTTGAGTCACTATAATATTAGAAATAAAGAACCGGATTGCAAGAAAAGCGACAAAGAAAACTCCACATAATTGCCGTATTTTCTGACGTATAAGACTACTTTTTAACCGAAGAAAATTTTCTCAAAAGTCAAGGGTCGTCTTATATGCAGGAGTAGCCTTATACGCAGGAGTAGCCTTATGCGCAGGAGTAGCCTTATATGCAGGAGTAGCCTTATATGCAAGAGTACCCTTACACGTAGGAGTACCCTTATATGCAGGAGTAGCCTTATACGCAGGAGTACCCTTATACGTAGGAGTACCCTTATATGCAGGAGTAGCCTTATACGCAGGAGTACCCTTATACACAGGAGTACCCTTATATGCAGAAGTACCCTTATACGCAGGAGTACCCTTATATGCAGGAGTAGCCTTATACGCAGGAGTAGCCTTATAGGCAGGAATAGCCTTATATGCAGGAGTAGCCTTATACGCAGGAGTACCCTTATACGTAGTAATACCCTTATATGCAGGAGTAGCCTTATACGCAGGAGTAGCCTTATATGTGAGAGTAGCCTTATACGCAGGAGTACCCTTATAAGCAGGAGTAGCCTTATATGCAGGAGTAGCCTTATACGCAGGAGTACCCTTATATGCAGGAGTACCCTTATATGCAGGAGTACCCTTATACGCAGGAGTACCCTTATACGCAGGAGTACCCTTATACGCAGGAGTACCCTTATACGCAGGAGTACCCTTATACGCAGGAGTACCCTTATATGCAGGAGTAGCCTTATATGCAGGAGTAGCCTTATAGGCAGGAGTAGCCTTATAGGCAGGAGTAGCCTTATACGCAGGAGTACCCTTATACGCAGGAGTACCCTTATACGCAGGAGTACCCTTATACATAGTAATACCCTTATATGCAGGAGTAGCCTTATACACAGGAGTAGCCTTATATGTGAGAGTAGGCTTATACGCAGGAGTACCCTTATATGCAGGAGTACCCTTATACGCAGGAGTACCCTTATACGCAGGAGTACCCTTATACGCAGGAGTAGCCTTATACACAAGAGTAGCCTTATAGGCAGGTGTACCCTTATACGCAGGAGTACCCTTATACGCAGGAGTACCCTTATATGCAGGAGTAGCCTTATACACAGGAGTAGCCTTATACGCAGGAGTAGCCTTATGCGCAGGAGTAGCCTTATATGTGGGAGTAGTCTTATACGCAGGTGTAGTCTTATATGCCAGGAGTGTCTTATAGAGCGGGTGCTGAAACTTCCAATCTGGATTGGAGAATCTGTGGTTGCCGCATATGGTGGGGGGAGCTCAAAAATGGCAGTGGCCGCGTCCCTGCCGTATGCAGCGACTGTATGAAAGCATTAAGGGCGGCGCTGTACAAGTATGGTAGGAGAAAATCCATTCATCAGGATTCGTTGACTTAATGCGGTCCTGATGGTGAGGTGAAGGGCGGAGCAAGTTGCAGGCGTCCAAGGCGCCTGGGGAATGGAACAAAGACATAGAGTGGCTCTGGGCCCAGAAAAACACACCTCTTTGACCTGCCTGGCCCGCCCTTGTATCCTATTACCGTCCCTCCTCCTCTGCCTCTCAGATCTCCTCCTGAAGACTGCAGTGAAGCGGTGCAGGTGCACATGTGCGAGATCTGAGAGGCAGAGAAGGAGGTACAGTAATAGGAAAATTACCATATTGAAATCAAATCTGATGCTTTAAAATTTTTATTTGGTGTGCATTGGAAGAGGGGTGGTCTTATACGGCGAGTATATCCCACACTCTGTATTTTAACTGGAAAAGTTGGGAGTTGTCTTATACGCCCAGTCGTCTTATATGCCGAAAAATACGGTATACAAAACCTATTTCCCCCCCGGGGGGGGGGACATCCCCAAAGTTGTGCTGGAATAAAAAGTCTTTACTTGCTTGCTTACTATGGCAGTTAAAGTCAAATCAAAGTGCTCTAGCTTTATAATGTGAACGGGCAAATGAGGTGACGCTAGAAAGCCACGTAGGCCATTGGACTATTTTCAGCCAGAGGCAAAGAAAGTCTTTCTCCAAGCAGTGAACACTTTTGACCTCTTAAGAAATCATCAAGAAATTGCTGACAGCCATCATTAAATACCATTGAAAATGCTTCTCCCTTTGCCCCATCTCTCTTTCAATGCTGAACATGTGCTTTGGCTCAGTCCTGGCAGCCTTTCCAGCAGCATTGATTGATCCTATGAGAAAACCTTGGAGGCAATAGCAGGTTGTGTGGGTCAGAGTAAATCTGAGTTCAGCACCGGCGCTCTTGCGTTCTTTGATAGTCCCGAAGTGGCAATTCCTCGTGGCTTGAACCGAGTGCTGAAGCCCTGCATCGGACTCACGGGACGATGGAGGAGGGATGCTATCCTCGTTGGATTAATGCTTAATCTGGTAACATGGCTTCCCAGAGTGCTTTTGTGTTGGCAGGTATTTGAGTTGTGCGCCTCCTTCCTCTCCCTTGTGCTTGACCCATTAGCGCGTTTGTTCTGCCCCATTTGCACAGACCTGCTAAAACAATCGTCGCATCTCCATTACTTCTCTTCCGTGGAAACCTTTTTAAAAAAAGGTTTTTATTGAGTTTCCAACAAAGGTAAAAACAAACAGGCAAACAATCGTACCAACCCTCCCCCCCCACTCCCCTCCCATCCTCCCCCCCCAACAAGGAGCATCCTATCTAGATGTCGACTTCCACTTCCATCCTCCAGCCCCATTATCTAATAACTCTTAGATAATTCCGATCATTCCCCCAATCTCTTAAATGTTACATCCAACCGCGACAATTCAACTACTTACATATATCAATATTTATATATCCTTCTATATCTTTAAGTCCTTTCACATAATCTAATATTTATTTATTTATTTATTATTTCGCATTTGTCTGTCGCCCCCCAACGGCTCGCGACTTAGAACAGTTCGTAAAATACAATTGTCAGATAACTCATAAACCACAGTAATACCATAAAGATGGAATTACAATTAGAACAGTTGAAGCAACAAATGGAGTCGCAGTGGGCTGACAGCTAGGCGGTGCGAGCTAAAGTTTAGCTAACTCTGAAGGCTTGTTGGAACAGCAATGTCTTAACTGCTCTCCTGAACGGGAGGAGGCCCTGGGTGGCACGGATGCCGGCGGGCAGTGCGTTCCACATGGTAGGGGCTGCAACAGAGAAAGCCCGGCGGCGGGTTGCGGACAGATGGTAGGTCCTCACATTTGGGATGACCAGGAGGTTTAGCTCTTCGGAGCGCAGTGATCTGGTGGGATGATATGGGACAAGGCGGTCCCGCAGGTACACTGGCCCCAGACCATGTAAGGCCTTAAAAGTCAGGACTAACACTTTGAAGGCAATCCGGCATTCAATTGGGAGCCAGTGCAGTTCGCGCAGGATTGGCGTGATGTGGTGGCCAATCGGGACCCCTGCCAGGAGTCGCGCTGCAGCGTTCTGCACCAGCTTGAGTCTCCGGATTACCGACAGAGGAAGGCCAATGTAAAGAGCATTACAGTAGTCCAGCCTCGAGATGACCGTGGCTTGGATCACTGTGGCTAAGTCGCGCCGGACAAATAGGGGCCAGCTTCCTTGCCTGGCGAAGATGGAAAAATGCTACCCTGCTGACGCTGGAGACGTGGGCCTCCATCGACAACAGGGGGTCCAAGGTTACTCCTAAGCTCTTAACAGAGGGCGACGGACATAATGTCACGCCATCCAGGGTTGGAAGCTGAACATCCCTACAGCCCGGAGGACCCAGCCACAGGATCTCCGTCTATCGGCGACCAGTCTGTGGCTACCATCTGGTACGACATTGCTTTTGTCAGGCAGTCCATATTCCTCACTTCTAGCAGCTTGAGGATCCAGTCGTCTACTTTCGGGGGTGATTCATCCTTCCAGCGTCTGGCTATCACCATCCGCGCTGCAGTAATGCAGTAAACAAAAAAAAATTCCTCATTTTTTCCTATTTCGAAATCAATCAAACCCAGCAACATGTATCTAGCCTTGAAAGGGAATTCCAACCCCAAGGCTTCCTTCATTCCTCTGTAAACGTTTACCCAAATTTTAAAAATCATTTTGCATCCCCACCACATATGGAGAAAGAACCCGGTCTCTTTGTGGCACCTCCAGCATTTATTACTGTACTTATTATTAAATCTGGCTATGCTATATGGTGTAAGACAGGGCTGTCCAACTGGCGGCCCTGGGGCCGTACACGGCCTCCCAGCCTGTTGGCTCCAGCCCCAGCTATGGCCCCGGCCGCCATTCTTAATTTTTTTTAAAAAAAAATTAAATGGCGGGGTGGAGGGAGGCGGGGCAGGGAGGAGGAAGTGAGCCAGCTCCTCCTCCCTGCACCCTCTTTCCCTCTCTCGCCGGCGCCGATGCAAACCGGTTTGCATCGGCGCCCGAGAAAGGGACAAGGGGCGGTGCAGGGAGGAGGAAGAGAGCTAGCTCCTCCTCCCTGCACCGCCCTCTTCTTCCCTCTCTCCGGAGCCGATGACTTGGAAGGGAGGGGGTCCCCGCGGCGCCTCCCTCCCTTCTAAGGCATCACGGCAGCGGCGAAACTCCCCCGCCAGCCTGGATGGCAGGGGAAGCGAGAAGCGGCGCCACTTCCCCCCACGAGCCTTCCAGGTTTGGGGAAGGGTTTTCACCCGGCACTCGAGACGCGAGTGCCGGCGAAAAACCCTTCCCCAAGCCTGGAAGGCTGGCGGGAAAGCGAGCGGCGCTTCTCGTCCCCCACCAGCCATCCAGGCTGGCGGGGAGTTTCGCCCAACTCCCGTGTCCCTCTGCTCAGAGAGACACAGGAGCCGGGCAAAAACCTTCCCCGAGCCTGGAAGGCTGGCGGGAAAGCGAGCGGCGCTTCTCGTCTCCCCCACCAGCCATCCAGGCTGGCAGGGATTTTTCGCCCAACTCCCGTGTCCCCTCTGCTCAGAGAGACACAGGAGCCGGGCAAAAACCCTTCCTCGAAGCCTGGAAGGCTGGCGGGAAAGCGAGCGGCTTCTCGCTTCCCCCACCAGCCATCCAGGCTGGCAGGGGAGCGCTCAACTCCCGTGTCCCTCTGCTCAGAGAGACACAGGAGCCGGGCAAAACCCTCTCGAAGCCTGGAAGGCTGGCGGGAAAGCGAGCGGCGCTTCTCGCTTCCCCACCAGCCATCCAGGCTTGCGGGAGGGTTTCCTGGTGACGTTAGGCTGGGTGACGTCAGGCGTCACCCAGCCTAACGTCACCCAGGGAAACCTCCTGAAAATGGGCGGGCGCGCAGGAGGCCAGCCACGCCCCGAGAGCGGCCACGCCCCGGAGTGGTAACGGTCAGGGGCGGTCTAAGGTAATTTTAAATGGTAGGCGAACATTATTTTGGTGCCCCCAAAACATTATTTTGCCCCCATGTAAAACAAATATACAATTATAATATCAAAATACCATTAGTAGTATTATATTGTATCAATGTATATACAATATATTATACCATACTCATACTATATTATATCATAATTATATTATACTACATTACAATATAATTATATTATAATATATTGACATTATAATACAATATAACATTCTATTATATTATTATTATAAAATAATAAATAAAATTATTTTTTAAATAAAATTATCCTCTACTAAATATTTTCATTACTCCTATAAAACTCAAATAACCCAAAATAAAGTAAAATAAAATATTATATATTACTATTTTGTACAATACCACTATACTGCAATATTGTTTGTAATATTACATGTAATATAAAATTACACTTCCTTCACTGATTCTTTTCTCCTTCCCCGCAAACGTGCGCGCGGCGGAGACAAAAGGAGAAGGGAAGCACTCCCTGCCTGCCCGATAGGGAGTGCTTTGCTTACAGTCTTCTGCGCAAGGGAGCTACTGGGCATGCGCGCATGCCTAGAAGCGGCGTCGGAACACACAAGGCCGGGGCCCAAAAGCTGCCTGAGGAACATCGGCAGGGCCAGGATGGTGCCCCATGCGGTCAGGATGGCGCCCCTCCCAGATGGATGGCCCTAGGCGGCCGCCCCTACCTCGCCTACCTTGTAGGACCGCCCCCGCTCACTGATCACCTGCGGCCCCCCAGGTGATCAGCGACACTTCTTCCGGCCCTTGGGCCGGAAGAAGTTGGACAGCACTGGTGTAAGATACCACCTATACAGTTCTCCTTCAAATCATATGCGTATAAGAGTCTTAGATGTACTTTCCAGTACCTTTCCCAGTACTTCAGATGGATAGTCTGCCCTAGGTCCCTGGCCCATTTCACCATACAATTTTTTATGAGTTCATCTTCTGTTTTCCACTGCAGGAGATATTTATATAGGATGGAGATCCTTCCTTTTTCTTTTAATATGATTTTATCCCATAGGTGGTCACTTTCCTCAAACCCTATCACCTTATCCTTCTTAAATACCTCATAAATCTGTTTATGTTGGAACCAATCCAAGGATTCATCTATTCTTTTCAATTCATCTAGGTCTTTCATCACAGGACCGGAATCTGAGTTTTGAGGATTGAGTCGTATCTTAACCACTTATTTTTATCGTATTGTCTCCTAAAATACGCCTCCTGAGGTGACAGCCATTTTGGGACCTTTCTAAATATCACATCTTTATTCTTCGACCATATTCTTAATAGTGGCTTCCTGATGCAATGATTATTGAAGTTCTTCTCAATTTTCGCTTTGTTGTACCAAAGGTACCCATGCCACCCAGTCCTTAGGTCGAAACCTTCCAACGCCAAGAGCTGGGTGTCCTCTAATAATATCCATTTGGTGACCCATTCCAGGGTACTTGCCCTGTAGTAGGTGGCCAGGTCAGGGACTCCAAATCCCCCTCTTTCCTTGTCATCGATTAGATTTTTCCAGCTAATTCTAGCTTGTTTCCCCTTCCATATGAATTTCCTCAATGCTCTCTCCCAAAGTTGGAAACTTTCAAGCCACCCACTTTTACTGTTGTCTCGGAAAACATCGACAAAACAGGTCCAAAATTGCGCCGTATTTCTTTCTGCGCACTTCCTGCGCAATACATGGGATGGGGAGCCATCTAGTTTAGCATTCCTACGGACTCTTTCCTATATTTTCAATGTGCGTGTCAATATTTGTGGTGTGCCAGGTTGGGAACGTCTCAAGTCCAGGAATTTAATACACTTCACAGAACACAAGCAGGGCATGTGCTGATCAATAGATCAATAATTTGGGTGAAGGGATAAAGGGCAGGCTTACGAAGGGTGCTCATTAAAGATTTCTCCTGACACACTTCCCGTGGACTGAGAGCAATGAAACTTGGCACAGTTATGAATCCTTCTCTCTATGGGTGCCACCTCGGGACACACAATTCTCCCTTCTTTCTAAGCCAGTGATTTTCAACCAGTGTGCCATGAGAGATCATCAGATGATGACTAAAAAGCCAATCTGAGATAGGCAAGTTCGGTTGCAGAAAGCACAGAAGAAAGTCTCCTTGGGTGATATTGTTTCCAAGTTGCGGTTCTTTCTGCGTTGTCGTTTCTCTTCGAGACCCGTTCGGCGTGACTTCTCGAAAGAGGCCGCAGCATTGTGGATAGTGCGTCTCCATGCCTCCCGATGTGAGGCCAGGGTGGACCATTACTGGTGATCATTACTGGTGATCATCAAGCCTGAGATGTTGTTTCAGGGAGTCCTTATATCTCTTTTTGGGGGCGCCTCTCTTGCGCTGACCCGTGGCGAGTTCACCATAGAGTAGTACCTTTGGGAGTCGGTGGTCCTCCATCCTATGGACGTGCCCTGCCCAGCGCAGCTGTGTTTTCAATAGCATGGCCTCAATGCTGGTGATCCCTGCTTGCTCAAGGACAGCAACATTAGTCACAGTGTATATTTAGGATTGTGTATATTAGTGTATATTAGTCAAGAAGACAGTGCTGATGCAACATAGGTGACCCATGTCAGACCCATAGAGGTCCAGTGTATAGCTCTTACTGATTTTTGCTTTGCCTCAGGACAGTGCTCCAGACTCTTTTGGGATGCCTTCCAAATGCACTATATGCCTTTGCTAATCTGTGATCTATTTCGTAGGTGTTGAGGTAGGCAGGATAGGTGACCCATGTTTCAGACCCATAGAGGAGAATAGACAGTACGATAGCTCTGTACACACTGATTTTGGTGATTTGC
Organism: Anolis apletophallus; assembly: GCA_030556195.1. NCBI lineage: Eukaryota > Metazoa > Chordata > Lepidosauria > Squamata > Anolidae > Anolis > Anolis apletophallus. The sequence goes on from JARBWK010000021.1 coordinate 8,388,309, forward strand.
CTCAGGTGCTTGTTGCTCCAGACTCTTTTGTGATGCCTTCCAAATGCACTCTATGCCTTTGCTAATCTGTGATCTATCTGTCAATCTTGGCGTCTGAAGAGATGATGCTTCCCAGGGAGGTGAACTGCTTAATGGACTTAAGCACAGATTTGTCTATGCTGATGTGGGGATGATGGTGTTCTTCCTGTGGTGCGGGCTGGTAGAGGACTTCCGTTTTCTTCAGGCTGACTTCCAGCCCAAACAGCTCTATTCCTCATTGTTGTCCCAGTTATAGGTCTATCATCATTTCCATTATAAACCCCCCACTTTTTCAAGGGGGTAGGGTTATAAGCCAGCTGTAAAAATCCGCTCTCCAGGTTGAGCTCCTCATGCTTATATCTTTCTCCGCCTTGAGAGAATTTCAGAAAAAAAAATAGTAGCACTAGTATTATGTATATTTTTTAAGGTGGGGAGGGTTTTTTGGTCCATTGGGGGACCGGGGGAGAGAAATAATGCATACAAAACTTCAAGATGCAAAATGGCCAAAAGGTGGTTTTGGGGGATTGGGAGAGGAGGAGGGTACGGAACAGAAAAGAAAAATGGTGATTGGTTGCAGATGTTTTCGCTTTGTGCTTGTATAACTCGAAATTGCTGACTTATTTTGGCAGTAATTGTGGGTAGATGTTAGGTTAAAAATGGGGGCCGGGGGGGGGGGGGGTTAGTGCCATTGCCTTTGTGGGTATTTGAGACGCAAATAGAAAACAGACCAGAAACGCCATGTTTCCCCCAGGAAGGAATGGACCCACGTGCAAACTGACCGCCTGAAAAAGCGGCCCTGGATTCTCACGGAACAAGCATTTGACTCATTTATTATTTATTTACTGTATTTATATAGTGCTTTTCTCACCCCGTGCGGGACGGGGACTTAGTGGTTTATAACATACGAGGGTTGAATGAAAAGTAATGCCTCCACCTTCGTAACTCCTCAACAGATGGCAGTACTGGTATGCGGCAGGTACTGGCTTGTTCAGTAGACTCTCCTCTACAGTTCCACTTTGGCGGGAAGCCTTAGGATTCCTATGAGGGTTGAATGAAAAGTAATGCCTCCGCCTTCATAACTCAACAGATGGCAGTACTGGTATGCGGCAGGTACTGGCTTGTTCAGTAGACTCTCCTCTACAGTTCCACTTTGGTGGGAAGCCTTAGGATTCCTATGAGGGTTGAATGAAAAGTAATGCCTCCGCCTTCGTAACTCCTCAACAGATGACAGTACTGGTATGCGGCAGGTACTGGCTTGCTCAGTAGATTCTCCTCTACAGTTCCACTTTGGCGGGAAGCCTTAGAATTGCTATGAGGGTTGAATGAAAAGTAATGCCTCCGCCTTCGTAACTCCTCAACAGATGGCAGTACTGGTATGTGGCAGGTACTGGCTTGCTCAGTAGACTCTCCTCTACAGTTCCACTTTGGCGGGAAGCCTTAGAATTCCTATGAGGGTTGAATGAAAAGTAATGCCTCCGCCTTCGTAACTCCTCAACAGATGGCAGTACTGGTATGCGGCAGGTACTGGCTTGTTCAGTAGACTCTCTTCTACAGTTCCATTTTGGTGGGAAGCCTTAGAATTCCTATGAGGGTTGAATGAAAAGTAATGCCTCTGCCTTCGTAACTCCTCAACAGATGGCAGTACTGGTATGCGGCAGGTACTGGCTTGTTCAGTAGACTCTCTTCTACAGTTCCATTTTGGTGGGAAGCCTTAGAATTCCTATGAGGGTTGAATGAAAAGTAATGCCTCCGCCTTCGTAACTCCTCAACAGATGGCAGTACTGGTATGCGGCAGGTACTGGCTTGTTCGGTAGACTCTCTTCTACAGTTCCATTTTGGTGGGAAGCCTTAGAATTCCTATGAGGGTTGAATGAAAAGTAATGCCTCTGCCTTTGTAACTCCTCAACAGATGGCAGTCCTGGTATGCGGCAGGTACTGGCTTGTTCAGTAGACTCTCCCCTACAGTTCCATTTGGGTGAGAAGCCTTAGGAGTCCTATGAGGGTTGAATGAAAAGTAATGCCTCCGCCTTCGTAACTCCTCAACAGATGGCAGTACTGGTATGCGGCAGGTACTGGCTTGTTCAGTAGACTCTCTTCTACAGTTCCCATTGTGGTGGGAAGCCTTAGGATTCCTATGAGGGTTGAATGAAAAGTAATGCCTCCGCCTTCGTAACTCCTCAACAGATGGCAGTACTGGTATGCGGCAGGTACTGGCTTGTTCAGTAGACTCTCCTCTACAGTTCCACTTTGGTGGGAAGCCTTAGAATTCCTATGAGGGTTGAATGAAAAGTAATGCCTCCGCCTTCGTAACTCCTCAACAGATGGCAGTACTGGTATGCGGCAGGTACTGGCTTGTTCAGTAGACTCTCTTCTACAGTTCCACTTTGGTGGGAAGCCTTAGGATTCCTATGAGGGTTGAATGAAAAGTAATGCCTCCGCCTTCGTAACTCCTCAACAGATGGCAGTACTGGTATGTGGCAGGTACTGGCTTGTTCAGTAGACTCTCTTCTACAGTTCCACTTTGGTGGGAAGCCTTAGGATTCCTATGAGGGTTGAATGAAAAGTAATGCCTCCGCCTTCGTAACTCCTCAACAGATGGCAGTACTGGCATGCGGCAGGTACTGGCTTGTTCAGTAGACTCTCCTCTACAGTTCCATTTTGGAGGGAAGCCTTAGTATCGAATGGTTGTGTTGTTAAAGTGCAAAGTATGGAACCTGCACAGACGGTCGGTCAATGCAACTTAAGCAACGTGCAGTCATTGAATTCTTGACAGCAGAAGGTGTCACTCCAAAGGAGATTCATCAGAGAATGCAAACTGTTTTTGGTGATTGTGTGGATGTGAGGACTGTGCGTCGTTGAGCGAGTAAGTTTAAAGATGTTGAGGTGGGAACATCTGATTTGCATGACAAACAAAGTGTTGGACATCCTGTGACAGCAACCACTCAGTTTCACAAGCAAAAGGTTGACAGATTGATTCAGGACAATTGTCATATCACTCAGAGAGAAATTTCAAGCAAATTGGCATTTAATAATAATAATAATGATGATGATCTTTATTTGTATCCTGCCACCATCTCTCCAACGGGGACTCGCGGCAGCTTACATGAGGCCAAGCCCAACAATACAACAACCAAGGTAAAATCAAACAAACAGACTGTTCCCGCTGCAGGCCCAGATCGCCTCCTGGGATGGCGGGCACCGCTGCTCCTCCAATCGTTCTCTGGAGTGGCGGGCTGTCTGCCGACACAGGCCCCACTGCTGTGAAATGGTGGCGGCGCTCAGCCCACAATGGGATGGCGGCGGCAGCAGCCCTTCCTCTTGTAGAAATGCCCCCACCCCCCGACGCCTTCTCCACGGGCTGCATGTGGCTGTAAGATACCCAGGTCTGGTCTATAGACTAATCTAACCACAACCATTGCACTACATTGGCTCATTCCGGTATTGTCACTAGTGATTTTAGATATCTATTTGCACATTGTTCTTTTATTTATATGTATGTATTTTTATTGTGTTATAGTTGTTGTTTTTGATTTGATGTTATTGTAATCTGTTGTTTGGGTTTGGCCTCGTGTGAGCCGCCCCGAGTCACCATCAGGGAGATGGTGGCGGGGTATAAATAAAGATTTTTACTATTATTATTATTATTATTGCCACTTGAATGTTTTGGACTTTAAAGGGACCAGATCCTGTCTGATCTTGGAAGCTAAGCAGAGACAGCCTTGGTTAGCATTTGGATGGGAAACAGCCCAGGAACACCAGGTGCAGATGGCCGTGTTTCAGAGGAAGGCAATGGCAAGCCACCTCTGAGTATTCCTTGGCTAATACAGTCATATGAAATTTACCATAGGTGACACACAGCTACATTAGAAAGGGCACATTCTCTCCGACGGCTGGTATTTCACCCCCTTCATGCTGTTTCTAACTTTTCTGGGATGTATAATGACCCCATCGCATCTTAAACATTCCCTTACATCAGCATGAGAGGCTGCGGAGTGAGTGGGGCTGTTTTTCATTTTCTGAACATCTGGGCCGATGTGATCAGTGCAGCGGCGTAAGCCTCATACACGTATTTTTTCCCTTGCTCTCTTTTATTAATACTTGTGAATTACATCTTTTCTGCCATGTGCGTCGTGCTTCAGTTTGGCAGGAAACTTGCTGATAACTCCCATTAAGTCAGGCGCAATTATTTCCACGCCCCGAAGGTTGTCTCCGAGTGCGGGAATGGGCCTCTCTGTTTTCAGGAGGTTACGGGCATTTGGCAGGTCTTTTGGGGCCCTTCTCAGCACCAAAGGTCTCTGGGTGGGGTCCCTTCTTCCACGCCTGCATGGTCAAGGAACATTTTCTATTTTCCCTTACAGGGCCGTAGCCAGGTTTTGTTTCGGGGCTGAGTTTGGTTCGGGGGGCTGAGACTGGGTGGAAAACGGTCTACCCTAGCAAACGTTTTGTATTGCTATCCCAATAACCCCATGAATGTGGGATATAATGAGCATGGTGATCAGATCATGATATAAATGCACATAACAGTTTAAATAATGTAACAGTAAGGCCTTCTCGCGGACCACCCTGAGAATTTCCTTTAGTGATGTTGTTTCCAAGTTGCGGTTCTTTCTGCGTTGTCGTTTCTCTTCGAGACCCATTTGGCGTGTCTTCTCGAAAGAGGCCGCAGCATTGTGGATACTAGTGTGTCTCCATGCCTCCCGATGTGAGGCCAGGGTGGACCATTGTTGGTGATCAATCTGGCTGAGCCTGAGATGCTGTTTCAGGGAGTCCTTATATCTCTTTTTGGGGGTGCTTCTCTTGCGCTGACCCGTGGCAAGTTCACCATAGAGTAGTATCTTTGGGAGGCAGTGGTCCTCGATCCTAGAGACCCTGAGCCCTGCCCAGCGCAGCTGTGTTCTCTATAGCAGTGTTTCTCAACCAGTGTGCCGTGGCACACTAGTATGCCGTGAGCGATCATCAGGTGTGCCGCGAGAAAAACTCTCTGCCCCCCCCCTTCCCCCTCCTCCTGCCGAACTCCTGCTGCTTGAAAAAGAAGAAGGGACCAGGGCGCTGCCTCCTTCGGCCGTTTCTCCAACCAGCCTCCAATCCGCCATGACTCCCGCTCCTTGCTTGTTGAAGCCGCACGAAGGAGGAGCCCCGCCTACTGAAGCCCATTCACCGCTCATGCTCCTCTGTGGGAGAGCTGAAGCTGAGGGGGAGGGGGGGGGGCATGACGCAGCCTGGCTCCGCCCCCTCCCCCTGGCTTCAGCACTCTCACAGCTTCGCCAGCCTTGAGGGGGCCAAGCAAGTGGTGGCAGAGCCATCACAATGCTGGCTTGGCACTGCCCCCTGAAAGCTGGCGAAGTTGTGGGAGAACTGAAGCCGGCGGGAGGGGATGGGGCCTGGTGTGGCCTGGCTCCTCCCTCTCCCCCGGGTTTGGCACTCTCAGCAGCTGCTCCCAGCAGGTCACCATCCCCCAGCCGTTACAGTGTCATTTTGGTTGGTGGTGTGCCCCCGGATTTTTTAATGTTAAAAGTGTGCCGCGGCTAAAAAAAGGTTGGGAAACACTGCTCTATAGCATGGCCTCAATGCTGGTGATCCCTGCTTGCTCAAGGACAGCAACATTCGTCACATAGTCGCTCCAGTGTATATTTAGGATTGTGCGAAGACAGCGCTGATGAAAGCGTTTGAGGAGTCGTAGGTGTTGGTGATAGGTGACCCATGTTTCAGACCCATATAGTAGAACAGACAGTACGATAGCTCTGTACACACTGATTTTGGTGCTTTGTCTCAGGTGCTTGTTGCTCCAGACTCTTTGGTGAAGCCTTCTGAATGCACTCTATGCCTTTGCTAATCTGTGATCTATCTCTTTATCAATCTTGGCATCTGAAGAGATGATGCTCCCCAGGGAGGTGAACTGCTGAACGGACTTAAGCACAGATTTGCCTATGCTGACGTGGGGATGATGGTGTTTTTCCTGTGGTGCGGGCTGGTAGAAGACTTTTTCTTTTTTTCAGGCTGACTTCCAGCCCAAACAGCTCTGTAGCTGTTGCAACGCAGGATGTTAGGCACTGCAGGGCTGCTTCTGAATGGGCAGCATCGTCAGCAAAAAGCAGCTCACGGACTAGATAGTTTAGAGTCTTAGTGCAAGCCCTCAGACGGCTTAAGTTGAACAAGCTGCTATCAGTATGATAGCGTATATATATGCCGTCTTCTTCTTCTTCGAGGTCTGCCGTAGCCCTTTGGAGCATCATGCTGAAGAAGAATGTAAATAGGGTTGGTGCAAGAACACAACTTTGTTTCACTCCATTAGTTATGAGAAAGGGATATATATATATATGGTTTATATGTGGTTTATATGTGCAACGTGTGCACATTGTGCATAGATGTGAATTATGCACTGTGCATAATTGCACATGAGCATTTCATTTCTTTTGGTTGTAGACTTGGGCCAAATGCTCATGTGCAATTATACACAGCGCATAATTCACATCTATGCACAATGTGCGCACCGTGTCACTTCCGCAACCTAGAAGCAGATATGCGCATTTCACATTGGACCAAAGAAATATCCAGATGTCGGGAGATGTACGCATATTCAAGAAACTAACAGAAGCGCATTGATTGAAGCTGAATCAGATGACACAAAGGGAAGGGATTTTCTGCTTGGCATCTCCCCTCCACTTCCTTGCTAGGAAAACACTCACCCAGAAATGCAAACAGGCAATTGTACTAATCCTCAGATTAGCCCCTGATCGGTAAACAGTGTCCATAATTAAGCTGTTGTTGGAGCCACAAATGTCCCACCCGCTCATGTTAAAAAGTTTGCCTTCCATCTCCACAACAAAGGGATGTCCAGAGACAATCCCAGGAATGTTAATGCTGACAAGTATCCATGATGCGCATCACAAAAGGCGGAGGGGCAGGAAAGGAGGGCCGGGAGGTAATTAAGCCGATGGTTGTCCATCCCTTTATGGACTCCCGGCTTTGGTGGAGGAGCAACCACCCTTGGGGAACTGATGGCTTGGCCCAAACCCCAGGGTGACGTGTCTTGCGGAGAGTCAAAACCCCGGGTGCCTTGTCATCAAAGGGCCGGCACACCCTTGGTGATGGCGGGTGACATTCATGGGCATGACAGAGGTCCAGGGGGCCGTGGGGGCCTCCATTGTTCGGGAGACCTTTTAGTCCGCCTGCAGACTGGTTGTCTTGGGATTTGCAGGGAGCTAATTGCTCCCAAGGCCACCACCGCCAGGTTTCTCTGCAGCCCTGGCCTTCTCTCATTTAGTCCAAGGAGAACACGCCACTCAAAAGCAATTGGCTTTGGTCACCCTGATCTTCCTGTCCGGAGGAAGGGCAGGGGAGGAGGAGAACGAGGGAAACTGCTGGTGAATTTCCACCACTGGGATATAGTCCTCTCAGCTTTCTCTTCTGCAGGCTAAACATGCCCAGCTCTTTAATATACTCAAGATACTCCACCCTGATTCCCACATGGCCACCTGACGTTCAGAGTAGAACCTCTATCCATCCATCTATCTCTATGCATGTATCCATCTATCTTAACATCCATCCATCTATCTCTATGCATGCATGCATGCATCTATCTATCATCTATCATGTATCTATCCATTTATCAGTCAGGAACAGGATAGGGAACAAAAAATCAAGCAGTCTTATCAAAATAGAATGTATTCATTCACAAAAGCATTGTAGTAAGCATGGAAATTCACAGTATGTAGCATATAAATCATAGGCATACAAATCATGAGCATATAGCAGCAGTCATATAATAAACAATAAACAATGATACACAGAGCAAATAGATGTAGAACCTTCCACTTGGGTGGAGCCACTCCTCACCGGTGTAGTAGGCTAATGCCTATGGTAGTCCAAGCAATAGTCCTGGTCAAGCTAAGAATGGGGAATGGAGCTTGGCTCACAAAGTTGTAGGGTGGGGAGTGCTGGAGTGGAAGGAAGGACAAGATGGTAGGAAGCCAAATAGCGGCTGGAGATGACAGACGATCCCGCTGGAGGACGCTGCAAAAGCGCCAGTGGGTAGCACCCAGCCGCGCCGGATGGCGTGTCGATATGGGCCTGTAAGTTACAGTGGCTGGTGCAAGGCAAATGCCGGCGGGGAATCGTGGAGAGTGCAGCCGGGGGCTGTGTTGCAGGGAACACAGTCCTCCCGGAGCGGAGCCTCAATAGGGGCGTTCCGCTGGAGTTGCCTAACGGCGCGAGCTCTTCCCAGGCCGGCTAGGGGCCGTTTAGGCTTTGTGTTCAGTAATTGAGTGACGTCCTCGCATTCAATATAATTATCTAAGCAAATAAACATAATTCTATAGTAATCAAACACTATCAACGGTGTTGGGGTGAGGGGAGGGGGCAACAATAGCCAATATTTACCATATCAAGACTTCCAAGGATCATGGAGAACGGACCATTCCATCAGGGGCGAAATGGTAAAGGAAAGGGAGCAGCAGGGGCTCATATATGGTGATTAGCTCAGGGAGGATCCTCACTTGTTAAGCAAAGCATTGATACTGAGTGGGTCGTTTAATCCCCCAAATTGTTTCTCAGATGCCAGCTGTATAATCCAAAATGTTTCTCTCCTCTTGAGTAAACCTATTAGGTCTGTATGTGGAGGTCCCTGTACTTTTTCAAGTACTTGAATGCCAATTTGGCTAAAGGAGTGACCTAGCTCTGTACAATGTTGATAAAGGGTAGAGTCCGTGGCCTTCAATTTTATTCTGGATTTATGTTCCAAAGATCTTTCTTTGAGACTCCTTGAACTGTACCCAATGTACTGCTTTTTACATTTACATTCGAGTAAATACACGATGGCTGAGGTTTGACAATTGGCATAGGACTTAAGTTTAAACACCCTTTTGTTGGTACTGCTGGTGACAGTTTTGGACTGGCGAATGTTGTTGCAAATGCTACATTTCCCACACATATAGGTGCCGACAGCCAGAGCACTACGGAGAGTAGGTTGGGGTAAATCCGTGTGAGTGAGTATGTCACCAATGTTCTGGGTGCGTTTATGGGCCGTCATGGGCGGAAATTCCAGGCCCTGTATGTGTGACACTAGAGGCCAGTAGCGTTTAATAATTTGTTCTATGTGGTGTTTATGGGGACTGAGGGTCAGGGGCCAGACAATGCGGGTGTCTTCCTTAGGGGGCTTGGGTTGGAATAGTGTGGCCCTGTCTGTGCGTTCAGCTCTCAGTTTAGCTTTCCTCAGTATGTGTGGTGGGTAACCTCTCAGACTCAGGTTGTACAAAAGTCTGTCTGCCTCTTCAGTGTAATGTTGAGTGTGGGTACAGTTGCGTTTGAGCCTCAACAATTGAGCATAGGGTAAATTATTCTTTAAGTTATGTGTGTGGAAACTCCTATAGTGTAGGAGGGAGTTCTTCTGGATTGGTTTTTGGAAGTTGCGCACTGCAATCCTCGACTGGGTTATGTAGGTGGTCACATCGAGGTAGTTTATCTGGTATTGGTCTGAGGAACAGGTGAAGGAGATGGCCTCGTGCCATGAGTTCAGCCATAGGTTGAATTCTTGGATGTCTACATCTCCCTGGGTTATAAAGTACAGGTCATCGATATATCGATAACACTTACGTATCTTTGGAATGAGGGGGTTATCTGGGTCAGTGAGCATCCTCTTTTCGAGGAATATCATGAAGATGTTGGCGATGGTCGGAGCAACACTGCTCCCCATGGCCACCCCATCTAATTGCAGATAGTAATGCCCATTAAACTTGAAATAGTTGTAATCAAAGACAACATCAAGGAGTTGCATCAAGAAATGGGTTGGGGGATTCAAATTAGCCCTAGTGTCTAGAAGGTCCATCACTATGCTACGTGTGAGCTCCAATGGCACGTGTGTGTACAAAGACACAACGTCCGCGGTAATCAGACGGTCATTTTTGTATGTTCTAAATCCCTCTATCTTGTTAATGAAGTCTCGTGTGTCTAGGATAAATGTTGGTGTATCAGTAGCAAAAGGATGCAATAGGTCTTCTAAATATTTGGAAATTGGTTCCAATAAACTAGACACCGCGGACACGATGGGTCTGCCCACCGGGGGACGCTGGGGTTTATGAATCTTAGGGAGGGTGTGAAAGACGGGGATTCTGGGGGAGGTGTTAACGAGGTATTCTGCTTCTTTGTCTGTAATGTAACCCATCACTTCTCCCTCATAAATAATGGAGGAGATGGTGGAGGCAAATCTCTTAGTGGGGTCTTTGTCCAATGGTTTATAGAAATTAGTGTCAGACAGTTGTCTCATGCATTCGTTGACATAGTCACTCTGATTCATCAGGACTATTCCCCCTCCTTTATCTGCCTTCTTCCATACCAGTTCGGGGTTTGACCCTAGCTGTCTGAGTTTATCTATTTCTGTGGTAGTAAGATTGCAGTGTCTTTTATCAGTGGTGTGATTGATCTTGGATACTTCCCTCAACACAGTTTCCTCGAATGTTCTAATGTTGTTAGATATAAGAGTGGGAGTGAACTTGCTTGGTATTTTAAAGCGACTCTGAGACGTGGTATAAGGGTCATTGGGTTGTTTATTAGAAAAAAATTCTTTGAGCCTGATACTCCGAAATAAACCAGCAAGATCTCTTCGTATGTCCAAATCCACACAATAAGGTGTGATAACAAAAGAAAACCCTTTGCTCACTAGGGCACATTCCTCCTCAGTGAGTTGGTAATTGGAGAGATTAAAGACTAGGTTGGGGCCTTTTTGCCTCTGGCCTGTCGAAAATTTCGTTGTTGTTTCGGGGGAGGAGCTTTCTGGTTGGGTGGTTTCGTCCCACTTCTAAGTTGATATTGCCCCGATGTGCTGGGTATAGATGGTTCTGTCTCATTTCCACTACTGTCGCCTAGATCGCCAGAGTCTACTGATTCTCTTGAGAAATGGACCTGTCTATTAGATCTCATAAGAACATAAGAACATAAGAAGAGCCATGCTGAATCGGGCCTCAGCCCATCTAGTCCAGCATTCTGTGTCACACAGTGGCCCACTAGTTGTACACAGGGATCTCTAGCAGAAAGGAGGGCAAAACCCTCACCTGCTCCCGACCCCCACAACCAGTACCGGGGAAAATCCTGCTTGCCTCCATCAACACAGAGGTGGCACTTGGATGTCCATTTCAGTAGCTACTGATTCCCTTGGTATCCATGAATCTGTCTAATCCTGCCTTGAAGCTGTCCAGGCTGACAGTTGTCACAACCTCCTCTGGAAGTGAGTTCCATAACCCAATGACCCTCTGGGTGAAGAAATATTTCCTTTATTAGTCCTGACTTTCCTACCTTGGAGCTTTAGGAGTGCCCCCTAGTCCTAGTATTGTGTGACAGAGAAAATATTTTTCTTTGTTCACCTTTTCTATCCCATGCATGATTTTATACACTTCGATCAAGTCACCTCTTAAACGCCGTCTTTCAAGGCTGAAAAGACCAAGGCGTTGCAACCTGATTTCATAAGGGAGCTGCTCCATCCCTTGGATCATATTTGTTGCCCTTCTTTGTACCTTTTCCAGTTCCGTTATATCCTTTTTGAGGTGCGGTGACCAGAATTGTACACAGTACTCCAGATGTGGCCTCACCATAGATTTGTAGAGAGGCAATACAACATTTGCCGACCTATTTTCGATTCCCTTCCTGATCATGCCAAGCATAGACTTGCTTTTTTCGCTGCTGCAGCGCATTGGGTTGACATCTTCATTGAGCTGTCCACCAAAACCCCAAGATCCCTTTCCTGGTTTGTCTCAGAAAGCTTTGATCCCATCAGTTGTTAAGTGTATTTGGGGTTCTTTGCCCCGATGTGCATGACTTTACACTTGTTCAGGTTAAAATGCATTTGCCACTTTGTTGCCCATTCACTCAATTTCGAGAGATCTTTCTGGAGCTCTTTACAGTCAGTTTCATTTTTAACTACCCTGAACAGTTTAGTGTCATCTGCAAACTTTGCTACCTCACAATTTACATCTACATCCAGATCGTTTATGAATAAATTAAAAAGTAACGGTCCTAAAACTGAACCTTGGGGTACGCCACTTCTCACCTCTTTCCACCCAGAGAAGTGTCCATTTATTTCCACCCTTTGTTTCCTACAGTTTAGCCAGGTTCCAATCCAGGACAAATCTCAGGTTGGACTTTCTTTGCCATTTAAATATCTTTCCTTCCTTGTAATCAGTCTCATCTCTCTTCAATTTAGAGAGTTTGCTCTTCTTAATGTCATTATATAATTTCTGGCAGTCTAGCTGGATTTTCTCCAGATCAGCCTTGTTAGTGGGGGTATCTAGGGTGGTTTTAAGTTCAGCAATCTCCTTTTCTAGTTGGTCACATTCAATAGATGCCCTCTTAATTATAAGTACTTGGAGATCACGAGAGCATTTTTCAACTATCGCAATCCAGGACTTAATGAAGTTGGTGTCATTTTCGTACATGCCTGGAGGGACATGTACCCTCAGGCCTCTGGGTACTAGGGCCCTCCTAATATACTCTGATAGGGAGGAGGCTGTGAGCTTAACGCTCACCAGTCTCATTTCCTTTAAATAAACATCGTCTAGAGATGGTTCTAACTCGGCTAAAGCCTCATTGGGGGCTGCATCCCCAGTTGAAAAATCCTTCCATCTCTGGATGGTGGACTCAATCTCCTGTTCGTTGAAAGAACTTACAATCTCATTAGCTATATTATCTTCCATCATAGGCCCAACGATTAAATCGTGGTACACAGGCAAAAAACAGTGGGCTACACCGTATTAAACAGTCAGGAACAGGATAGGGAACAAAAAATCAAGCAGTCTTATCAAAATAGAATGTATTCATTCACAAAAGCATTGTAGTAAGCATGGAAATTCACAGTATGTAGCATATAAATCATAGGCATACAAATCATGAGCATATAGCAGCAGTCATATAATAAACAATAAACAATGATACACAGAGCAAATAGATGTAGAACCTTCCACTTGGGTGGAGCCACTCCTCACCGGTGTAGTAGGCTAATGCCTATGGTAGTCCAAGCAATAGTCCTGGTCAAGCTAAGAATGGGGAATGGAGCTTGGCTCACAAAGTTGTAGGGTGGGGAGTGGGGAGTGCTGGAGTGGAAGGAAGCCCACTGTTTTTTTGCCTCTATCCATTTATCATCTATCTCTATGCATGCACCCATTTATCTCAACATCCATCTCTAGACATGCATGCATCCATCTATCTCTCTATTATCTCTATCTATCTATCTATCTATCTATCTATCTATCTTAACATACATCCATCTATCTCTATGCATGCATCCATCTATCTTAACATCTATCTATCATCTATCTATCTATCTCTATGCATGCATCCATTTATTTCAACATCCATCCAAGACATGCATGCATCCATCTCTCTCTCTCTCTCTCTCTCTCTCTCTCTATCTATCTATCTATCTATCTATCTTAACATACATCCATCTATCTCTATGCATGCATCCATCTATACTAACATCTATCTATCTATCTATCATCTATCTATCTCTATGCATGCATCCATTTATCTCAACATCCATCCATCCATCTCTAGACATGCATGCATCCATCTCTCTCTCTCTCTCATCTCTCTCTCATCTCTCTCTCTCTCTCTCTCTGTCTGTCTTAACATACATCCATCTATCTCTATGCATGCATCCATCTATACTAACATCTATCTATCTATCTATCTATCATCTATCTATCTCTATGCATGCATCCATTTATCTCAACATCCATCCATCTCTAGACATGCATGCATCCCCCCTCTCTCTCTATCATCTTAACATACATCCATCTATCTCTATGCATGCATCCATCTATACTAACATCTATCTATCTATCTATCTATCATCTATCTATCTCTATGCATGCATCCATTTATCTCAACATCCATCCACCTCTAGACATGCATGCATCCATCTATCTCTCTATCATCTATCTATCTATCTATCTCTATGCATATATTCATCTATATTAACATACATCCATCTATCTCTATGCATGCATCCATCTATCTTAACATCTATCTATCTATCTATCTATCATCTATCTATCTATCTCTATGCATGCATCCATTTATTTCAACATCCATCCATCTCTAGACATGCATGCATCCATCTATCTCTCTATTATCTATCTATCTATCTATCTATCTATCTATCTATCTATCTATATGCAGTGTTGGTAGTGTTGCTTCAAAGTGTTGGTTCTTACCTTTAAGGCCTTACACGGCTTGGGGCCAAAGTATCTGAGGGACCGTCTCTCCCCTATTGCCCAATGAGATCACTGCGGTCGGAGGGTGCCAACCTCTTAGACGTCCCCTCTACAAGGCTCGTGCGTTTGACAGCAACCCGCAGGAGGGCGTTTTCCGTCATTGCGCCCATACTGTGGAACGCCCTCCCGGCAGAAATACGCGCTATCCAGGACTTGCTCCCCTTTAGACGGGCCTGCAAGACCTACCTCTTTCGCCAGGCCTTTGACCTGTAGGTCTTGCCCCTGTGTAGCCCCCCGGTCTTTTAATTGTTATCTGTGGCGGTGTGTTGCATCACAGATTCTTTATTATTGTACTGTTTTTATGCTAATCTGTTGTTGTTTTTAACCATTGTTGTTGTTTTTATTGTGCCTTACATGGCTCTTGTGAGCCCCCCGAGCCCCCCCGGGAGTGGCAGCATAGAAGCATGAGTAATAAATAAATAAATAAAATAAATGTATCCATCTATCTTAACATACATCCATCTATCTCTATGCATGCATGCATCCATCCATCTATTATCTATCTATCATCCATCCATCTATCTATCTATCATCTATCTCTATGCATGCATCTATCTATCTCAACTCCATCCATCTCTATGGATCCATGCATTCATCCTTCCCTCCCTCTCTCTCTCTCTCTCTCTCTCTCTCTCTCTGCAAGTATCATCTATCTCAGTGCTGTCCAACTTCTTCCGGCCCAAGGGCCGGAAGAAGTGCCACTGATCACCTGGGGGGCCGTAGATGATCAGTGGGCGGGGGGCGGGGCCGATCGCGGGGTGGGGCGGGGCCATTCGGGGCGGGGCCACTCGCCACGTAGAGCCCCACCTCTTTCCCGCCCGTGTGCCTTGCACGGATCCGGGCGCCGGCGTGCGTGGGGGAAAGAGGATTGATGAAGGAGGAGGCTGTCAGCTGATTGCCTCCTCCTTCATCAATCCTCTTTCCTCCCGCCCGCGCCCTTGCCCCGATCCGGGGCGCCGGCGCGCGCGGGGGAAGGAGGATCAACGGAGGAGGCAATCAGCTGACAGCCTCCTTCGGCTCTCCTCACGAGCGCCGCGGTGCGGGGAGGGGAAGCCCCGGGCCGCCAGTTGGACAGCCCTGATCTATCTTAACATCCATCTATTTCTATGCATGCATCCATCTATCTTAACATCCACCTATCTCTATGCATGCATCCATCCATCTCAGGGCTGTCCAACTGGCGGCCTGGGGCTGTACACGGCCCCCAGCCTGTTGGACACGCCCTCGCTATGCCCCCCGGCCGCCATTTTTAAATTTAAAAAAATCTAATTTTTTTAAAAAAATGGTGGCCGGGGGAGGGGGAGGGCAGGGAGGAGGAAGTGAGCCAGCTCCTCCTCCCTGCACCTTCCCCGTCCGTCCCCTCTCTCCGCGCCGCCAATGCGATGCAGTTTGCATCGGCGGCGCCGAGAGAGGGAGAAGGGGGGTGTAGGAGGACGAGCCAGTTTTCTTTCTCCTCCCTATCGCCCTCGTTTCCCTCTCTTGGCGCCGCCGCTGCAAAATGCATTGCGCTGGCGGCGCCGAGAGAGGGAGAAGGCGGCGATACAGGGAGGAGGAAGAGAGCTGGCCCCTCCTCCTTCCCCTCCCCGCACCGCGGCTCCGCGGGGGAGGAGGAGGGGCAAAGGAGGAGGCTGTCAGCTGATTTCCTCCTCCTTCATTGATCCTCCTTCCCCCGTGCGCGCCGGCGCCCGGGATCGGGGCAAGGGTGCGGGCGGGAGGAAAGAGGATTGATGAAGGAGGAGGCAATCAGCTGACAGCCTCCTCCTTCATCA
The DNA here is from genome assembly GCA_030556195.1 of Anolis apletophallus. Lineage (NCBI taxonomy): Eukaryota > Metazoa > Chordata > Lepidosauria > Squamata > Anolidae > Anolis > Anolis apletophallus. The sequence continues at coordinate 8,404,357 of JARBWK010000021.1, forward strand.
ATCCTCTTTCCCCCCACGCGCGCCGGCGCCCCGGATCCGTGCAAGGGCACGGGCGGGGGAAAGAGGTGGGGCTACGTAAGCAAGTGGCCCCAGCCCCGCGAGTGGCCCCGCCCCCGCGAGTGGCCTTGCCCCGCCCCCGCGATCGGCCCCGCCCCGCTCACTGATCATCTACGGCCCCCCAGGTGATCAGTGACACTTCTTCCGGCCCTTGGGCCGGAAGAAGTTGGACAGCACTGATCTATCTTAACATCCATCTATCTCTATGCATGCATCCATTTATCTCAACATGCATCCATCTCTATGCATGCATGCATGCATGCATGTATCTATCTATCTATCTATCTGAAAATCTATCATCTGTTTACCTATCCATCCATCTATCTGTCTATCCATCCGTCTATCTATCTATCCATCCATCTATTTATCCATCCAGCCATCCACTTTCCTTTACTTTCCAGTAAGATGAAGATGTGTGCAGCAGATAAAGGATTTATAATACAAACCTATGAAATACAAATCATTCACTTGTCTGGACATAATGGTTGACGTGTCGGGCTCAAAAGGTTGCAACCGTGTGGTGAAAACTGACAAAACGATGGGCCATTTCTGCCATAGAGAGAAATAATAATAGCCATATGGAAAGATTGAGATATGCTGCTTGTGCCTGCAACACCCACGTTGCGCCTCCCCTGCAAGGATGATCTGAACTGACCTCTCCTGCTTCTCAATGCATCTCAAGGCCAAGAATTTAGCCCAAATCCCATTCCTGTTCTTGGGATATGTACACGTTCCCTGTGTTTGAAATAATTAGCATTATTCAAATGCTTGATCTTACCTCCCCCAAATCGTCCTGCCGGAATCCGCATGGTATTATGTCGCTTTTTCGAGAGGTTAAATCAATGTTTGTGAGCTTGGTGGGATTTAGTGCTTTAATAAAGCTCTAATTCAGAAACCTGGCTGCGATCCATTAGGAGTGGTAAGGGGAGGCGAGGAACCGGGGAGAACATTTCTCAAAGGCCACATTCAACAGGAAGAAACAAGCCTCGATGTCCTGGCCAGAATCAAATGCCATATCTCTTTACTAAAATGGAGACGTCCTGTACATGTGTGCATTTACACTGTCGCATTAGTGTGGCTTGACGCCACTTGAACTGCCCTGTCTCAACGGTATGGGATCCTGGGAGTTGTAGTTTGGTGAGGACCAACACCCTTTGGCAAAGGGAGGGGAGGTAAAGACCTTGTAAAACTACAGCTTCCAGAATAAAGGCTTGGCAGTTCAAGTGAGAGCAGCTGAGTCTAATATAAATCTGTTGAATGAACTTCTAGCTTTACATCAGTGTTTCTCAACCTGGGGGTCGGGACCCCTAGGGGGGTCACGAGGGGGTGTCAGAGGGGTCACCAAAAACCATGAGAAAACACAACATTTTCTGTTAGTCGTGGGGGGTTCTGTGTGGGAAGTTTGTCCATTCTATCATTGATGGGGTTCAAGAGGCTCTTTGATTGTAGGAGAACTATAAATCTCAGCAACTACAACTTCCAAATGTCAAGGTCTATTTCCCCACAAACTCCATTAGTATTTACATTTGGGCATATTGAGTATGCCAAGTTTGGTGTTGATCCATCATTGAGTCCACAGTGCTCTCTGGATGTAGGTGAACTACAACTCCAAAACTCAAGGTCAGTGCTCACCAAACCCGGTATTTTCTGTTGGTCATAGGAGTTCTATGTGCCAAGTTTGGTTCAATTCCACCATTGGTGGAGTTCAGAATGCTCTTTAATTGTAGGTGAACTATAAATTCCAGCAACTACGACTCCTCGAATGACAAAAAAACAACTCTACCAGCATTCAAATTTGGGCATATTGGGTATTTGTGCCAAATTTAGTTCAGTGAATGAAAATACATCCAGCATATCGTATATTTACATTACAGTTCATAACTGTAGTAAAATTTCAGTTGTGAAGTAGCAACAAAAAACAATATTATTGTTGGGGGTCACCACAACATGAAGAACTGGATTAAGGGGTCACGGCATTGAGAAGGTTGAGAACCACTGCTTTACATTGAGATAGATTGAAGCAATTAAAAACATAAACAATACAAGCAATTAGCTGTGTTAACTGAGAAAATACATAAAAACAAAATTATCAAGTGGAAGTTGAAAGAAGCATTGTTGTTGTTGCAAACGGTGTTGTTGTTGTTGTTGTTGTTATTACCCTATTCCCCCATGGGGACTCAAGGCGGCTTACAGTAATGATATACAACCCAATAATCAGGTGTCAAACAGGGATGTGTTATTGCCCCAAACTTATTCGCCATCTTCATTGTTATGATACTACACCTTGTTGATGGGAAGCTACCCACCGGCGTGGAAATCATCTATTGCAGTGTTTTACACCCTTTTTTGAGCCGCGTCACATTTTTTACATTTACAAAATCCTGGGGCACACCACCAACCAAAATGACACAAAATGACACTCTAACACAGTAATACATATAGTTAATATGTTTTTAAATGTATTTATACACTCAGTGTGGAACCTGGGCCTGTTTCGATGAACGCAACATAGATATCCTGGCAGGAATGGCAGAAAGACACAAACTTCCCACACAGAACTCCCATAACCAAGAGAAAATACTATAAGAGTTTGGTGGGCATTGACCTTGGGTTTTGGAGTTGTAGTTCACCTATATCCAGAGAGCACTGTGGACTCAAACAATGTTGGATCAGGACCAAACTTGGCATGAATACTCAATATGCCCAAATGTGAACACAGATGGAGTTTGGGGGAAATAGACCTTGACATTTGGGAGTTACAGTTTCTGGGATTTATAGTTAACACACAATCAAAGAGCATCCTGAACTCTTGCAGCAATGGAATTGAACCAAACTTGGCATATTGAACATTACCATCAGAAAGTACTGAAAGGATTTGCTTGGGAATTGACCTTGAGTTTGGAAGTTGTAGTTTACCTAGACTCAGAGAGCACTGTGGACTCAAACAATGTTATGTTATGTTGTTGTTTTTTTTCTATCCAGAATCACAATGTTGGAAGGAGGCTCACCACTTTAAGGTCCCTAAAACAGGCATGGGAAAACTTCGGCCCTCTGGGTGCTTTGGACTTCAACTCCCACCATTCCTAACAGCCTGAGGCCCTTTCCTGCTTAAGGGGGGGGGAGGAAAAGGGCCTGAGGCTGCTAGGAATGGTGGGAGTTGGAGTCCAAAACACCTGGAAGGTCCAAATTTGCCCATGACAGCTTTCGACAGAGACCTTTTCCTCCCCCTTCGCGCTCTTCTTCCCCTCCTGCCCAACACTTACTTTTTCTTCTACACTGCCGCTTCTGCCACCATTTTGATCCGAGGGGGCAGCGTGAGCGTGTTCAGGAGGCGAGGGGGGAGGGAGGAAGGCGTGGCCCGTGCGGGCGCTACTGCACAGACTTGCCCTAGAGCAAAGCGAGGCAAAGCGAGCAGAGCGATGCTGGGAAGAAGGGAGCCCGAGTGGAGAAGAAAAAGTGTTTGGCAGGAGGGGGAAGAAAGGGTATTGGAGGTTCCAATTTCCCACGGCACACCTGATGATCGCTCACGGCACACTGGTTGGGAAACACTGCTTTATTGGACTGATGGCAAGTTATTTAACCTCAGCAGACTGAAAGCCAAAACCAAGGTCACAACAACATCTGTTATAGAACTCCAATATGCTGATGATAATATAGTATGTGCTCATTCAGAAGAAGACCTACAAGCCACTCTAAACACCTTTGTATAAGCATACAAAAAGGTCAGCCTCTCATTTAACATCGAGAAAACCAAAGTGCTCTTCCAGCAGTCAGCAGCCAATCCCTCTCCAATGCCAGATGTACGGCTCAATGGTATAACATTAGAAAATAGTGATTGGTTGCAGATTATCTGCTTTGAACTGGATTATAGGGCAGTGTAGACACTAGGCATGAGAAAAATGAAACGGAAATTAAAAGAAATCGTAAGTGATTCGTATGTAATGGGCCTTTCAAGTTTATACGGATCGCAAGGCCAATCCCGGAAGTGGACTTTCTTTTACGCACCCCTGGGCCCAAAATTTCGTTAGATTACTAAATATTTCGGATGTCCCCACAACAGGAAAATTTACCCCTCCAAAATAGCTTTGCAGACATAACTCACAGTGAAATCGGGGCCTTTCCATGCTTGAAGCCTAATTAGAGTGGAAGGCCTCCTCCAGGAAGTGAAAAGGGAGCCGGAAACCATAGAGAGCCCGAAATCGGGACTCCTAGAGGGGCTGGAGGACTGACGAAAAAAGTGATTTAAACACCCAGGAAGGGGGTTTAGATAGAAGAACAGAGTAGGATGACATAAGAACTGCTGAGAGAAGGGCAGCAGGAGTGAAAAGAGCACAGAGAGGAGAAGGAAGAGTTCAGAATCAAGAAAAGCCATAGAGTTCCAACGGAGGTCCTAGACTGCTATGGTAAAACTGAATGGGGAAAAAAAGATGGAGTGAGGAGACCTCTACAGATTAGCAAGGCCTGCACCAGAGGTAGGCCTAGGCATTTATTTAATAATATTAATAATAATAATATATTAATGCATTATATGTGTCCCTGCAAAGGAACCCTGTCCTTTAATAATATTAATAATAATATATTAATGCATTATATGTGTCCCTGCAAAGGAACCCTGTCCTTTAATACTATTAATAATAATAATATATTAATGCTTTATATCTCCCAGCAAGGAAACCAAGGGAAATGTTGCCCCTTGATTTGCCTGTGTTTAAAACAGTCTCAGTCCTGTTTCCCTGCTTTGTCTACTTTAGAACTACTAACAAATTTCGTAAGTAATTAAGTTACATTTCCGAAATTTTTGGGAATTTTTTTGTAAGTCTTTGATATACTAATAAAAAAAAAAATCCCCCCCCCCCCATTTGATTTTAGAATCCCGATTTTAGGATTCTAAAACATGCCTAGTAGACACATATAATCCGCTTCTAAGCAGATAATGTGGATCATCTGGTTGGAAAATCTGGATTATATGGCAGTGTAGAAGGGGCCTTAAGATGGATCTACACTGCACTATAAAATCCAGAGTATCTGCTTTAAACTGGATTATCAGGCAGTGTAGACTCAGATAATCCAATACAAAGCAGATAATCTGGATTATCTGCTTTGAAAATCTGGTTTATATTGCAGTGAATAAGGGGCCTTAAGATGGATCTACACTGCAATATAAAATCCAGATGATCTGCCTTGAATTGGATTATCTGGCAGTGTAGACCACCAACGGCCGCTCTGGGGACTCAGCGAAGAAGCTCCTCCCCTAGAAACAATATAATATTATATAATACTAATATTATTAATGATGTATTAGTATTATGCTAATAATATAGTATGTTTTTATGTAGATATGACTTGTAAGCCGCTCTGAGTCCCCTTGGGAGTGAGAAGGGCGGCACCGGGAATGTGGCGCAGCTGGCTGGGTGTCAACTGCATAAGATCTCTACTGACCAGAAGGTCATGAGTTCGAGGCCTGCCTGGGTCGAGGTGGGCTCTCGACCTATTGTGTAGCCTGTTGTCGACCTTTGCAACCCGAAAGACAGTTGCATCTGTCAAGTAGGAAATTACGGTAACACTTAGTGGGGAGGCTAAATTTAACTGATTTACGAGGCCTTAAAAAAAGATCTCCAGAAAACATGCTCAGGAATGAAGGAGTGCGACAGCTCCCCCTGGTGGCCAGATGTTAAATTGCCTCTGTCTGTCTTGTGCGTTTGTGTGTCTAAATGTAATGTGTACATTGTAATCCGCCCTGAGTCCCCTATTTATGAAGTAAATAATAAATATAAATGTTGTAAATAAATAAATAAGTCAGACAATGTGGATTATCTGCTTTGAACATCTGGATTATTTGGCAGTGTAGAAGGGGCCCCAATGGGTTTCCATGGATGAATGAGGATTCAGACCCTAGTCTTGGAGTTATATAGTCCAATGCGGAAACCACTTTCCTTCCCTGCTTGCCATTTACCTTGCCGTGTATTTAGGTCCATCTCCAAATCTATGAGCATTTCCCTCTGTTGCCGCGACCTTATGCTCCCACCAAGGGTTTCCCCGGATGCATAGGAGGGAACCGCTGCTAATTAAAGACTTCTCCCTGGCTTATCCCTTGTGACAAATGATTGGTTTGTAATTGCCCCACAGTGATAACTTGTCATTACTCCCTGTAGCTACTGCAGAGTGAGCTAATGGGGGCAGAGGAGGAGGTCGGGATGGAGATGGAGGAAACCCTGAGTTCAAGCCAAGACAAAGGGGCAGGGGGTGGGGGGGAGACAACACAGGAAAAGGATTGGGCTTTATTGTGATGTGGGATGCTTTGCACTGTTCAAACAATTAATTTCTCCAGATGTGTAAGCAGTTTGCAGTAATATTGAAATGATGTTCGTATCGTCCTGGAACCACCAGAAGTTTCCCATCCTGTTTCATTGCCAGGGGCGGTCTAAGGTAATTTTAAGTGGTAAGCGAACACTATTTTGGTGCCACCCCAATTATTTCGGCGCCCCCGTCCGCCGGCTCCTTCCACTCGGCTCCCTCGGCAGGCGGCGGCGGCTCCCTCTTCGCCGCCCCCCCTCTCGCCTTCCCTGACTTACCGGCCTCGTCCTTTGGCGGCAGCCATGAGGCAGGCGAGGGCTGGGAGGCCGGGAAGCGGATCAGCGCGAAGGCGGCGGAGAGCGGGTAGGAGAAGTAGAAGTGGCGTCAGAGTGCACAAGGCCCAAAAGCAGGACCTTGTGCGCACTGACATCGCTTCTGGGCATGCTTGGAGTTTTTCGCGCATGCGCAGTTGAGCTCCGGAGCCACTGCGCATGCGCGAAAACCTCTGCACATGCCCAGAAGCTCCTGCAGGCAGCAGCAGGGAGGTTTGCTATGGCGGAGATTTTCGCGCATGCCCAGAAGCTCCGGAGCTGAAGTTCAGGGAGGTTTGCTGCGGTGCGGCCGGCGCAGCGGCGCCCATCCAAGATGGCGCCCCACGCAGCCGCGTAGTTCGTTTACACGGTGAGACCGCCCCTGTTCATTGCCCATCAGTCACCACTCTCTTGTATCTTCTGTGGTTCGATCCAGAACAATATTATCCCAGCGAAAGAAATGGTTTTAACCTGAATCCCTTGTTACCGTAAGTCGTAAGAGGATCAACACCAAGTGTGTGTGTTAAAGCAGTGTTTCCCAACCGCTGTGACGCGGCACAGTAGTGTGCCGTGACGGACCTCCTGCTGTGCCATGAGAAAAGCTCTCTGCCCCCCTTCCTTCCCCCCCTCCTGCCGAACTCCTGCTGCTTGGGGGAGAAGGAGGAAGGGCCGGGCGATGGCGAAGAAAAAGAAGAAGGGGCCGTGGCGCCGCCTCCTTCGACCATTTCCCCAGCCAGCCTCCAATCCACCATGACTCTCGCCCCTGTATAATCCGTTTTAGCATTTAGCTGCATCCACACATATGATTTGAAAAATTTGGTATGTATTGACCAACCTCTTGCCTTCTGGGGAGGGTTCTCCTATGTGGGATAATATAATGTGAAATGGATATGTTGAGTGCTAAAACAGATTATACATTGTAAGAATATTTTATGTTTATATATTTTTTTAAACAATTTTTTATTTTATTTTAACACACACAAAAAAAAACATACCAAACACTCACAGAACATTTACAATTCCCACCACCAACATGAGGATTATTCCCTTTTATATATTCATTTCTTATGGAGACATTTTTTTTATATCTTTATCTTTATACCTTTCCATTCTATATACTATATAACATTTGTATCCTATTTCTTATGGCTTGATCTCCAGAATGATTCATAATATGATTCTTTACCCTTGTCCATCTTTCTTCCATTTTTCTCATTCTATTTTCATTAATTTTTGAAGCATTTAATTTCCCATTCATAATTTCAAATTCCATTTGTTCCACCATATAATGATACCATTTGTTTACTGTCCATTTTGATTTATCTTTCCATCCTAATACTATTACTGCTTGTGCACATTCTATTATTGCTTCTTTTATTTCCCTATCATTTTCCGTTTTCACCATTTTTCCTATTACCGCAATTTCCTTTGTTATAATCCACTCATTTCCTAGAATTTGTTTTGCCTGATTTTGTATAGTCTGCCAAAAATGTTGTATATATTCACATTCCCACATCATGTGCATAAATCGCCCTTTCTGTTGGCATCCGTGCCAGCACTGACTACTCCCCTTTTTATAGTAGTATGCTAATTGACAGGGTGTACGATACCATTTATGCAGTATTTTCCTCCTCATTTCTCGTACTTTGGTATTCCTTTTCATCCCTATAATCTCTACCACATTTCTCATCTCTTGTTCTGTAATTTGTAGCTCCATTTCCCACATACTTTTCAAATCCCGTATTGTACCTCCATCTGCCTCTAATAGCATTGTATATATATTGCTGGCCTGTGCCTTCATTCCTTCCCATTTGTCTCTTATTATCTTTTCAAAGGCGGTATCTTCACTCTTAACCATATTAATATTATCTTTTATTCTACAGTATGCACAAATTGCTCTTATCTGTAACCAATTTTCTTGTCCAAGCCATTGTTTAATTCTATGTTAATTCTTTTATGTTTATATTGATAGATATCACTGAGAACATAAGAACATAAGAACATAAGAAGAGCCATGCTGAATCGGACCTCAGCCCATCTAGTCCAGCATTCTGTATCACACAGTGGCAAACCCTGACCTGCTCCCAACCCCCCAACCAGGAAATCCTGCCTACCTCAACCAACTCCGAGGTGGTGAATGTCCTTTTCAGTAATTACCGATACACTTGGTATCCATGAATCTGCCAGTGGATTTTTTAAGTGGATTGAAGAAGCCGGAAACGGTGAAACGGCAGGGCCTTTAGAGACCGTCGACCTGGTGCATTGGCATTTAATCTGGATTATATATATTATCTATGAAAAAGAATGTTTTGAATATGATTTTTGGATGAGATGATGCAATGCCAATGATTGATTGTTTTTCTGGAATAACCTACACTCCACTATCCACTTTGAATTGATGATGAAAATAAATCTACTATATTGAAGAGATTGTGATATCCCACTTCTCCCTTTTCTGTGCGTACTCACGGAGAACACCCCACTACCTATATTCCCATGCCTGGTGTAAGGCCTTGTGGAAAAGGCCTGAGGCTGTTTAGGAATGGTGGGAGTTGTGGTGGATGTTTTTTTGGGGCGACGGGACGGGACGGGACACAAAATAATGTTGGGGGGGCCCAAAATAATGTTCGCTTACCATTAAAAATTACGTTAGACCGCCCCTGCCGCTCTGAGTCCCCTTTGGGGTGAGAAGAGCAGAATATAAATAAAGTAAATACATAAATAAATTAATAAATTGATGATATAAAGATGCAGGCAGAGTGAACCAGACATCCCTTGAAGACATCTTGCCCAGATAACTTTGCCGGCCGCAGATGCAGGCGAAATGTTAGGAGAGAATGCTGCTGGAACATGGCCATATAGCCCGAAAAACTCACGGCAACTCATGGCCCCCTTTCCTTTGCTGCCCCTCTCCCTTCCTTTCCTTCCCTTGAGCTCCGTGACAACATAGCATTGGCAAGTTGGAATCCGGCCAGGACCTGGGGTTAAGTCTCTCAGCCTCAGGAGATAAAAGGGTGTGTTGAGATCTCTAATTGACCCACCTTGCTTTTCCCTTTCCTTCCTTCTTTCCTTCCCTTTCTCCCCCTCAGAACATGTCATGCGGATTATGATGTCTCCGGCAGTGCAAGGACCTCCGACACCAATTGGGGTCACTGGTTCGGGGTTCCTAATCCATGCAGCAGTATTTTGGTTGGGAACAACGATTTCTTCAAGCAGCAGGGATAGTGCTGGGAGTGTTCTCCAAATAAGAAAACAAAAGAACTTGTGAGCTACTGGACAGAGGTCGAGGTTTCTTATCCTAAAGAGCCACACAGGATTAGAATGGAGATCAATAATGAAACAACCCCCTGCCACAGATGCAGGCCAAACGTCATGCTTCTAGAACAGGGCTGTCCAACTTCTACTGGCCCAAGGGCCGGAATTTCGGTCACTGATCACCTGGGGGGCCGAAGGGTCTGCCTCCGCCCCCCGCCCCTCTCCCCCAGCCCTCCCCGGCTCCGCCCCCTCCCCGGCTCCAATTTACTTACAATTACTAGTTGCATTATTAATTATGGATTGGGGGGCTAGGAATTTAGCCTGCCATTCTGAAGCATGTAAATATGAGTAGGCCAATAGGTACTGCTCTGGTGAGAGGTAACAGCAATCCATGCAGTCATATGACTCTACGGTTCCAAGGCAGGTAACTGTGAGTACCTAGCTTAGGCTCCTAAGGCTGTGCTTAGGCTGTGCTTTCTGCAACCAAACTTGCCTATCTCAGGTTGGCCTTTGTAGTCATCAACGCACTTGTAAAAAGCGTGGGATGAGTCCGGCCTAAGAATCTTCGTTCGCGCAGTAATGCCGAGAGATACAAATCAGGAAATATTTAATTTGTTGTCTGTTTGCAAGGAATAACATAATTATATGCATACATACATACATACATATATATTTAAGAGTATATAAAAACTCAATTACAAAGGTGAATCTAAGGCTGTGCTTAGGCTGTGCTTTCTGCACTCAATTACAAAGGTGAATCTAAGGCTGTGCTTAGGCTGTGCTTTCTGCAACCAAACTTGCCTATCTCAGATTGGCCTTTGCAGTCATCAACGCACTTGTAAAAAGCGTGGGATGAGTCCTGCCTAAGAATCTTCGTTCGCGCAGTAATGCCGAGAGATACAAATCAGGAAATATTTAATTTGTTGTCTGTTTGCAAGGAATAACATAATTATATGCATACATACATACATATATATTTAAGAGTATATAAAAACTCATTACAAAAGGTGAATCTAAGGCTGTGCTTAGGCTGTGCTTTCTGCACTCAATTACAAAGGTGAATCTAAGGCTGTGCTTAGGCTGTGCTTTCTGCAACCAAACTTGCCTATCTCAGATTGGCCTTTGTGGTCATCAACGCACTTGTAAAAAGCGTACATACATACATATATATTTAAGAGTATATAAAAACTCAATTACAAAGGTGAATCTAAGGCTGTGCTTAGGCTGTGCTTTCTGCACTCAATTACAAAGGTGAATCTAAGGCTGTGCTTAGGCTGTGCTTTCTGCAACCAAACTTGCCTATCTCAGATTGGCCTTTGTAGTCATCAACGCACTTGTAAAAAGCGTGGGATGAGTCCTGCCTAAGGTGAATCTTTAAAATACTACTCTGTGACACAAATAAAAAACACCCACAAGTTTTAAAGACAATAACAGTTGACAAGAGGGCACTGGATTTCAACAAAGCTCTTTTTAAAAGAGACACAGACCAACCTCCTCGAGTCGACTACATCAGTCAGAAGTCTATTCTTAAAGAATATATATAATTTCCTGCTTTTTATTGCTTCCCCCTTTTTATATATAAAAAAATTATATATACTGTATATTGTATTTTAATTGATGTTAAAAATATAATTAAAAAGGCGGAAGCAATAAAAAGCCAAGAAAACTCACAACAACACAGTAATTCCAGGTATTAAAAGCCTTCGACAATACAGTGAACATCTCTACGGGGAGAAACTGTTCCAAGACACACGAGACCTCACAACCTATGAGGATGCCTGCCATAGATGCAGGCGAAACATCAGGAGAGAATGCTACTGGAACACGGCCATGCAGCCCAGATAACTCACAACAATACATAGGCGATATTGTGTTGTCGGAGGCTTTCATGGCTGGAATCACTGGGTAGTTGCTGGGATTGGTAGTTCGCCAAGAGCATTCTAAACCCCACCAATGATGGAATTAGCCAATCTTGGCACAAACTCCCATGACCAACAGGAAATACTGGAAGGCTTTGGTGGGCATTGACCTTGAGTTTGGAAGTTGTAGTTCACCTTCCATCCAGAGAGCACTGTGGACTCAAACAATGTTGGGGTTTGTGGAAAATAGACCTTGACATTTGGGAGTTACAGTTTCTGGGATTTATAGTTAACACACAATCAAAGAGCATCCTGAACTCTTGCAACAATGGAATTGAACCAAACTTGGCACACAGGACTCCCATGACCCACAGAAAACACTAAAAGGGTTTAGTGGACACATTGGCCTTGAGTTTGGAAGTTGTAGTTCACCTTCCATCCAGAGAGCACTGTGGACTCAAACAATGATGGAGTTTGGGGAAAATAGACCTTGACATTTGGGAGTTACAGTTTCTGGGATTTATAGTTAACACACAATCAAAGAGCATCCTGAACTCTTGCAACAATGGAATTGAACCAAACTTGGCACACAGGACTCCCATGACCCACAGAAAACACTAAAAGGGTTTAGTGGACACATTGGCCTTGAGTTTGGAAGTTGTAGTTCACCTTCCATCCAGAGAGCACTGTGGACTCAAACAATGTTGGAGTTTGGGGAAAATAGACCTTGACATTTGGGAGTTACAGTTTCTGGGATTTATAGTTAACACACAATCAAAGAGCATCCTGAACTCTTGCAACAATGGAATTGAATCAAACTTGGCACACAGGACTCCCATGACCCACAGAAAACACTAAAAGGGTTTAGTGGACACATTGGCCTTGAGTTTGGAAGTTGTAGTTCACCTTCCATCCAGAGAGCACTGTGGACTCAAACAATGATGGAGTTTGGGGAAAATAGACCTTGACATTTGGGAGTTACAGTTTCTGGGATTTATAGTTAACACACAATCAAAGAGCATCCTGAACTCTTGCAACAATGGAATTGAACCAAACTTGGCACACAGGACTCCCATGACCCACACACAGGACACATTGGCCTTGAGTTTGGAAGTTGTAGTTCACCTTCCATCCAGAGAGCACTGTGGACTCAAACAATGTTGGAGTTTGGGGAAAATAGACCTTGACATTTGGGAGTTACAGTTTCTGGGATTTATAGTTAACACACAATCAAAGAGCATCCTGAACTCTTGCAACAATGGAATTGAACCAAACTTGGCACACAGGACTCCCATGACCCACAGAAAACACTAAAAGGGTTTAGTGGACACATTGGCCTTGAGTTTGGAAGTTGTAGTTCACCTTCCATCCAGAGAGCACTGTGGACTCAAACAATGATGGATCTGGACCAAACTTGGCATGAATACTCAATATGCCCAAATATGAACAGGAGAAGGAAGGAAGGAGGGGAAGAAGAGAAGGATGGAAGGGAATGGAGGGAGGAAAGGGAGGAGGGAAAGTGAGAAGGAAGAAAAGATAAAAGGGTGGCAGGAAAGGAAGAAAAGAAGGTGAAAGAGAGAGGGGCAAGGAGGGAGGGAGAACAGTTGAAAGGAAGGACAAAAGGGTGCGTGGGTGGAAGGAAGGAAAGAAGGTGAAAGAGAGGGAGGGAGGAAAGAAGGAAAGAGTGGAAGGAAAGGAAGGGAGGGAGTAGAAAGAGAGAGAGGGAAGGGGGAGGAAAGAAGGCCGGGCGATGGAGGCGAGTGCGCTGAGGGCCTGAGGGCGCCCCGAGACTGAGCAGCAGCAATCCTGAGGAGGAGGAAGCGGCGAGAGGAGAAAGATAGAGAGGGAAGGGGCAGGGAAGAAAGAAGGATGAAAGGGTGGAATGGAAGGAGGGAGGGAGAAGAAATGTGGCTCACCTTAACGCTGAATGCTTCCTTGCAATAACTCCCCTCCCTGGGAAGGGAGGGAGGATGAGAAGGAGGAAGGAGCGCTGCCGAGGGGGAAAGCCATGCGGCCGGGTCGCTCTTCCTGTTTGCTGCCAAGGGGGCGGGGCCCGAGAGACGTCACTCCCTCCCATTGGCCCCCTCCCTCAGGAGAAGAGGAGGGGGCCAATAGAAAGCCAAGGGGTGGGACCAAAAATAATAATAAAAATAATATTTTTAATTGAAAAAATATTTTTAAAATATTTTTAAAAATATATTATTTATTGCAGAAGGGCAAGGGGCCGTAGCCAAGGGGCTAGGGGGCCGTGTATGGCCCCCGGGCTGCCTGTTGGACAGGCCTGTTCTAGAACATGGCCACATAGCCCGATAAACCTACGAGAACCCAATAATGAAACTTCTTGCAACATTTCAACCAGATTCTCTATAATTTGATGCAACAGGATCTCATTTTTTCTCTCTAAAACAAGCTGAGCATCCATTGGCCCGATTTCTGAAATTTGAAATATTTCGAAGTTGTGCACGTGGATGGTTGACATAGTGAGACCATTGCTTTTGATAGTTCACAATACAAAACCTTCCTTCCTTCCTTCCTTCCTTCCTTCCTTCCTTCCTTCCTTCCTTCCTTCCTTCCTTCCTTCCTTCCTTCCTTCTTCTTTCTTCTCTTTCTCTCTCTTTCTCTCCCTTTCTCTCGCTTTCCTTCCTTCCTTCTCTTCCTTCCTTTCTCTTCCTTTCCCTTTCTCTCTCTTTCTTTACCTTTCTCTCTTTCCTTCCTGCCTTCCCTTTCTTTCTTTCTTTCTTTCTTTCTTTCTTTCTTTCCCTTTCTCTCTCTCTCTCTCTTTCCCCTTCTCTCTCTTTCCTTCCTGCCTTCCTTTTCTTTCTTTTTCTTTCGTTTCTTCCCCCTCTTTCTTTCTTTCCACTTCTCTCTCTTTTTTCTTCCCTTTCTCTCTCTCTCTCTCTTTCCTTCCTGCCTTTCTTTCTTTCTTTCTTTCTTTCTCGTTTTTTTCTTTCCCTTTCTCTCTCCCTTTCTTTTTCCACCCATTTCTCTCTCCTTCCTTCCTTCCTTCCTTCCTTCCTTCCTTCCTTCCTTCCTTCCTTCCTTCCTTCCTGCCTGCCTGCCTGCCTGCCTGCCTGCCTGCCTGCCTGCCTGCCTGCCTGCCTGCCTGCCTTCCTTTTCTTTCTTTCTTTCCCTTTCTCTCTTCCTTTCTTTTCCTCTCGCTCTTTCTTTCCCTTTCTCTCTTTCTCTTTCCTTCCTTCCTTCCTTCCTTCTCTCTTTCTTTCTCTCTCTTTCTTTCCCTTTCTCCCTTTTTTCTTTTTCTCTCTTTCTTTCCTTTTCTTTTCTCTTTCTCTCTCTTTTTCTTTCCCTTTCTCTCTCTCTTTCCTTCCTTCCTTTCTCTTAAAATATTTAACTCTATTTACAGTACTTATTTCAAAACATTTTATACTAGCTTGGGGACCTGGCGGTGCCCGGGTTATTTGAGGAAGGCATTGTGTGCCATAGTTCGTCATTGGTGTGGGCCACAGTGCTCTAAGGAAGTGAATTAAAGTACTGCAAGTCCCATCATCCATGGTCCATCCTTCCTCAAACTGCTCCAGGATGTATGCACCATCTTCGGGGGTCTGTCTGCCAAGTTTGGTCTTGTTCTGTCATTGTTGGGGGCCTAGTCAAGAAAATCAAGTTGAGGAAGCTGAACAATATCCCATGAGCTGAGGCCTAGTCAGGAAAATCAAGTTAAGGAAGCCTTGTTGTCAATTTTGGGCCTGGTCTGTGATTTATAGGGGCTGCAGTGTTGTTTGGGAAGTGAATGATGTGAAGGTACTGCAAATCCCATCATTCGTGGCCCATCCTGCCCTAAACCACACCAGGTTGTGAAGTGGGCCATTGGTCCCTTGTTTGCCATGTTTGGTCCTGATCCGACATTGCTGTGGGCCGCAGTGGCTGACTGCCTGAGGCGTTTTGGTTACAACAGTGTTTAAAAATATATTTAAAAATATATAGTGTCCCTACTCCGCGGATTTTCACTTGGGGCTTCTGCAAGCAGTAGTTTGCTTTCTGCGGACTCGCTGTTTAGCAAATAGAGTTGAAAATTGATATTTTAAATATATTTTTATACATTTTGTGATTTTAAAATCACAAAATGTATAAAAATAGATATTTACAATATTAATTCTCAACCCTAACTGTGAGTCAGCGGAAAGCGAACCGCGAAACAGCGAGGGAACACTGTACCCCTTTCTTTGAATGCTGCTAAAGCTGCTACCTGCAGTTCTTACAGCAAAATGCAAGGCTGCTCTGGCGAGTCAATCCAGCCGTCTCCAGGAATCTATGGAATCACAGATATTTGGGGGCTGGTGGAAACGAGGAAGAGAGAGAGAAAACATCTGTCGGCTCCTAGAAGAGGCTGGATTGCAGCTCTGTTGAATCCATCTCCAATGGCGGAGAAAGGGAAAGGGGAGGAGGTGGAGGAGGACAATATGGTTTTTAGCACAAAATAACTTCTGAGCTGATGGCTCTTCAAAGGTGACGTGCAAAGGGAAATCTCTGGCCTAGTTTTACACAAGCACATACTATTCTCCTTTGGTCAGACCTCACCTGGAGTACTGGAATATTTATTATGTATGTATGCATTTATTTACAGCATTTTTATCCTGCTCTTTCCAGCCCAAAGGCGACTCAGGGCGGCGTACAGATTGGCAACAATTAGATGCCATAAACATATATACATACATATCAATTAAAAACATCACATAATAAAAATCCATATAGAAACCAATCTATATATATAAAGGAAGAGTCGTCATGGAAAGACCGTCCCAAACAGAGAAACCTTACAACGCAGAGACACCAAACTTGCCAACAGAAATAGGCCTCAGACAAGTTAGGTTTGCAGCAAAGAAGCTTTCCCCCCCAAAACCTAAAAGGCCCCCAAAACAATGAGTAAAAAAACTACATTTCCCAGCATCCTCCGGGGCTGCCAACGACTCTCCCAGCCTCTACATTCTGACAACATGATTGGCTGCCAATAAGGGCGGATTTGCATGACTCCTGAACTGGCCAGCCAACATGAACATTCCGACCCATAATAAACTGTCAGAGGAGGATAAGGCAAAGGGCTGAGGCACAAACACAAACACCCAATTCACTTCCCACAGAAAATTTACACCCCTACAAATCACAGACCACGCCCAAAATTGACAGTAAGGCTTCATTAACTTAATTTCCCTGACTAGGCCTCACTTAATGGAATGCTGTTTGCGCTCTGAATTGACAGTAAGGCTTCATTAACTTGATTCTCCCGACTAGGCCTCAGCTCATGGGACATTGTGTATGGCCTGAATTTACAGTAACCTACCTTGGCACACAGAGCCCCTATGACCCACGCTACATTCTACTACAGTTTGGAGGAGGGAGGACCAAGGATTATGGGACTTGAAGTACCTCCATGGATAATGGGATTTGTAGTACTTCAAAATCCACCATTCCCCACAGACCCAAGAACCAAGACCGATAAAGACCAAACTTGGCAAACAATGCACCCCATGACCCACACTCCATCCGACTGCAGATTAGAGGAGGACACACCATGGATAATGGGTTTTCAAGTACCTCCACTCACTTCCAAAGTACCCCACCCACACACGCATCAACCTCTACATCAACACAGCAGACGGAAAGACAAAAAACATTGTATATCCACAAGCTATGCAGAACGCCAGCAACACCACAGAACAACAACTCCACAGGACTCCAACATCCCACCCACCACAACAACACAGCCATGACCCCAACAACACCATATCTAACAACAATTCCAACCCTTACATACTCAGACTTCCTCGCATCTCCAAAATAGGGCACAGCAACGCGTGCCGGGTATAGCTAGTTAAAACTATAATAAGTAATGTCTACCAGTTCGACTCCTTATCCATTTGTGTCATCTAAGCCGTTCCGTGTTTGTTGTTTCATCATACTGTATTGTCCAATTACTAGGCCTGGGCAATCATGGTTCTAAATGGTTCTAAAGTGCTTATGAAACTAAAGTTCTGGTGGTGAACACTAGGTGGCGCTGGTGCTTTGCTTCTACAGTGTTGCTAAAGTTCTGGTGGTGAACACTAGGTGGCGCTGGTGCTTTGCTTCTACAGTGTTGCTAAAGTTCTGGTGGTGAACACTAGGTGGCGCTGGTGCTTTGCTTCTACAGTGTTGCTAAAGTTCTGGTGGTGAACACTAGGTGGCGCTGGTGCTTTGCTTCTACAGTGTTGTTCAAGTTCTGGTGGTGAACACTAGGTGGCGCTGGTGCTTTGCTTCTACAGTGTTGCTCAAGTTCTGGTGGTGAACACTAGGTGGCGCTGGTGCTTTGCTTCTACAGTGCTGCTAAAGTTCTGGTGGTGAATACTAGGTGGCGCTGGTGCTTTGCTTCTACAGTGTTGCTAAAGTTCTGGTGATGAACACTAGGTGGCACTGGTGCTTTGCTTCTACAGTGTTGCTAAAGTTCTGGTGATGAACACTAGGTGGCACTGGTGCTTTGCTTCTACAGTGTTGCTAAAGTTCTGGTGGTGAACACTAGGTGGCACTGGTGCTTTGCTTCTACAGTGTTGCTAAAGTTCTGGTGATGAACACTAGGTGGCACTGGTGCTTTGCTTCTACAGTGTTGCTAAAGTTCTGGTGGTGAACACTAGGTGGCGCTGGTACTTTAGTTCTACAGTGTTGCTAAAGTTCTGGTGGTGAACACTAGGTGGCACTGGTGCTTTGCTTCTACAGTGTTGCTAAAGTTCTGGTGGTGAACACTAGGTGGCACTGGTGCTTTGCTTCTACAGTGGTGCTAAAGTTCTGGTGGTGAACACTAGGTGGCACTGGTGCTTTGCTTCTACAGTGGTGCTAAAGTTCTGGTGGTGAACACTAGGTGGCACTGGTGCTTTGCTTCTACAGTGTTGCTAAAGTTCTGGTGGTGAACACTAGGTGGCGCTGGTGCTTTGCTTCTACAGTGTTGCTAAAGTTCTGGTGATGAACACTAGGTGGCGCTGGTGCTTTGCTTCTACAGTGTTGCTAAAGTTCTGGTGATGAACACTAGGTGGCGCTGGTGCTTTGCTTCTACAGTGTTGCTAAAGTTCTGGTGGTGAACACTAGGTGGCGCTGGTGCTTTGCTTCTACAGTGTTGCTAAAGTTCTGGTGATGAACACTAGGTGGCACTGGTGCTTTGCTTCTACAGTGTTGCTAAAGTTCTGGTGGTGAACACTAGGTGGCACTGGTGCTTTGCTTCTACAGTGTTGCTAAAGTTCTGGTGGTGAACACTAGGTGGCACTGGTGCTTTGCTTCTACAGTGTTGCTAAAGTTCTGGTGGTGAACACTAGGTGGCACTGGTGCTTTGCTTCTACAGTGTTGCTAAAGTTCTGGTGGTGAACACTAGGTGGCACTGGTGCTTTGCTTCTACAGTGTTGCTAAAGTTCTGGTGATGAACACTAGGTGGCACTGGTGCTTTGCTTCTACAGTGTTGCTAAAGTTCTGGTGGTGAACACTAGGTGGCGATGGTGCTTTGCTTCTACAGTGTTACTAAAGTTCTGGTGGTGAACATTTCAGAACTTTAACAAAACTTTCAAAGCTTCATTATTATTTCATTATTGGCAATTTTTAAGACAGAACCAATTAGGAACTGCCATTTATAATGGATTTATTTATTTTTATTTATTAACTTCATTTATACCCCGCCACCAGGGCCGTAGCCAGGATTTTGATTCGGGGCTGAGTTTGGTTTGGGGGCTGAGACGGGGTGGAACAATACAAACCTTTTGTATTGTTATCCCAATAACCCCATTAATGTAGGATATAATGAGCATGGTGATCAGATCATGATATGAATAAACATAACAGTTTAAATAATGTACCAGTAAGGCCTTTTCGCGGACCACCCTGAGAATTTTGGGGGGCTGAAGCCCCCTTAGCCCCCCCCCTGGCTACATGCCTGCCCACCACCATCTCCCAAAAGGACACGGGGTGGCTTACATGAGGCCAAGCCCAACAACACATAATAACAACACAACAGCAATGATAAAAACAATACAATCAATAAAACTCAACATAAGCAGTAACAAACAGTTTAAAACTATTTCGGGCGGGCCAAATGTGAATATTTAAAATTTAAAATTAAATAAACACTGGAATGGTGCAATGGAGGTAGACTGGATGGGATGCCTCCCAACTCCGGCATTATTTGTATGAAATCCAGATGCACCAGCGTGCAGGTTCCCTTGTTTGGCCAACCTGCAGGCTTGTTTCACACCTGTGTTTCATCCCCAAATAATGTCCCTGGCGAAGGGAAGGTAAGTTCCTTGGCGAATCTCCTCCAATGGCAACATCCTTTGGCCATTCGGTCCTTCACGTGACGTTCTTCCCATTTTTGGAAAGCAATGCCAGATTACGGGAAGACGTCATCCTTGCCGCTTTCTGGTTCGCAGCCTGCAATTGGCTTTGCTGGAGAGAGAGAGAGAGAGAGAGAAAAGTATCGAGTTTTCCTGGAGGGAAATTGTTTTAATAGATAACAGCATGTTGTACAATGTTTCATCAGTAATATTTGGGCCTAAATTAAGAGCAGTCGTGGGATGGGTTC
Organism: Anolis apletophallus; assembly: GCA_030556195.1. Classification (NCBI taxonomy): domain Eukaryota; kingdom Metazoa; phylum Chordata; class Lepidosauria; order Squamata; family Anolidae; genus Anolis; species Anolis apletophallus. Next base: position 8,424,675 of record JARBWK010000021.1, read on the forward strand.
CCGATCGTTTCTCGTGATAAAAGGGAAATAGTTCAAGAAACACGGACCAGATGTTACCTTAATCCAGTCCGCATGGAAGGAAAGCACATTACGGGACAGTAATAATATTCTGTCCCTACCTGGTTCTAATTTCCCTGCTCTCAAGCAAACCCCTGTGAAAAATAGATTAAACCGGCACACATCATGTCTGAATCAGCACCCGCCGAGTCTGGAGCGGGACGGGGAGCTCTTGGGGAGCGCAAAACGTCCGGGCATTAAAACTCTGATGTGGGTTTTAAGAAGGTCTCTTTGACAGGCAAAAGGGAGGAGACAGATTGTGGGGAGAGTTATGGCAAGATGGATTCAAGCACTTAGGATCCTAGAGTTTGGAGATACACCAAGGACCATACCCTATCCCAGGGGTGGGCAATTATTTTTTCCAAGGGGCCACACGAGAGCCAAAAAATATTATGGAGGGCCGCACCTAAAGGCTGAACTACATTCGAATCTACATTATTTATTTATTTATTTACTATATTTACTATATATTACACATCATTAATATTAACATATTAATATATCAAGAAATATTCATATATTATTAGTATTAATATCATAATTATTATATTATAGTGTATATATATAGACATTATAATATAATATAACATTATATTATATATTATATAATTATTAAATAATTATTATAAAATAATAATAAAAACCACTAAAATAAAATGAAATGAAATTCAAGAAGACAAGGTGTGAACCAAGATAGAGGCTGACATCCTCAAGAGAGGAAGGATCCCAAGATGGAATGGCCCAATGGACCCAGCCCAGAGGATGGCAAAGCGGCCGCAGCAGAGAAGAGCAGCAGACGATCGGAGGCTGCAGGCCTTTGCCCGCTCTCGCCCCCAGCCGTTCCCCAGCTGATCGCCCTGCCATGGGCAATGAGCAAGCCGCCAGGACCCCCGACACCACCCGGCTCTATCACAACGATGACGCCGCCGGCGGGATGACAGCTCTTGTGAGACTTGGCAGAGCAACAATCCCGCCGGAAACGCCGCCACCTTGAGAGTGGCGGATAGACTTAGATGTTGGCTCCCCGTGCAGGAGCCATGTTTGGAGTGGCTAGTCCAGGTATGGCCGCACTCGGGCCCAGGATGGCAGGCACTCCAAAGCCACCGCTCCTCCGATCGTTCTCTGGAGCGGCGGGCTGTCTGCCAACGCAGGCCCCACAGCCCGCGATGGGATGGCGGCAGCAGCACCCTTCCTCTTGGCCCCGCCCCTGACGCCCTTTCCCCCGGGCCGCACAGAATCGTCTGCCGTAGGGCTGTAGGTTGCCCTATCCTGTCATGTAACAGGACTCCATCCAAGCTTGCCCGGCAGATGGCTATCGGGCCCTGGCGCTCATCTTGCCACGCACAGTGTGGTGACATGACCGCCCATTGGTTGCTGCAGGGGGGGGGGGGTGGAGGGTGGGACCAAGGCGAAGGCACGCGCATGGATAGGATGCGAGGCTGTGGGAGGAATGGAGGGAATGTGTGTGTGTGTGTGAGAGAGAGCCAAGGAGAGAAGAAAGAAATCCAGAGAACTTTTTCGGATCCTTTTGGCAGGCAGGCAGGCAGGCAGGCGGGCGCTGGAAGGAGAGAGGGAGAGAGAGAGAGAGAGGCAAAGGAGGCCGGGCAAAGTGGGGCAAAGCCAAGCAAGCCCCACCGCAAACCCTGCTGCTGCCCTCGGGACTCCCATTCCAAGCCGAGACCTGGGTGAGCGAGCTGTGTGGGGCTGCTTTCTTTCTTTGGTTGGGGGCGAGGAGGGAGGGCTCCGCCGTGTTCCTGGGGCTGAACCCGAGGAGGAGGGGGCTGCGGGGATGGAGACTCCACCTGCTGCTGCTTGTGCCCTCGCCGCCTTTCTCCGCCTCGCCTCCTCACCTTTGAAGGAGAAAGGCGGCGAGGGGCCGGGGGGAGAGAGAGAGACAGAGAGAGAGACAGAGAGAGAGAGAGAGAGGGTGGCTCTTCAGAGCCGCCACCCCCCCTCTCTCCCGTGGGCATGGACTGCCACCAGTGGGAGGGGTCCTCCTTCCTGCCAGCCGTCCACTTGGGCGCCCTTTCTGAGTGACACCCTCAAAAGGAAGGAAGGAAGGGCGCCCCCCCCCCCCCCCGCGGCAGATGTCACAGTGGGGAAGCCCCACTTCCCCACTTCCTTATCCGGCCCAGGTAAGGAAGCCTCGAGGGAGGGGGGAGGCTGCTGTGGGGAGGCTCCAGCCTCACGTGGGTCCCTCTCTCAGTTGAGTTTCCCGGCCCAGGCAGCAGCCAGGCGGCCCCTCTTCCCAGCCCTGCACCTTCTGAGCCGCCGCCGAAGCCATATCTGGCCGGAGCGCTGGTGGGTGCGCCTATAAATACCCTCCTGCTGCGTGCGCGAGAGGGGCCTGCTGTGCACACAAGAAGCAGGACGGGATGGGGACTTCCTGCTTCACGAAAGCACGCAGCAGGAAGGAGGAAGGCAACGAAGACATTAAGAGAGAGCGCGCAGGCAAAGAGGATCCCCTTCCGGGTGCGCGGCAGCGAGTTCATGGGCAGGCAGAAAGAAGCCCTGCGCGGATGAAAGGCTGCAGTAGGAGTGTGCGCGCGTGTGCGCACACGCTCACCTGCACAACAGGCGATCTTTTAAACTTGATTGTTCATATAGTAGCTCGCATGATGAAAAAGTGTGAGCACCCCTGTTCTACTCCAACTCAAGAACAGAAAAAGTGTGTTTGAAATCAGGAACAACCGTAGGGAGACTATGGTGCTTGCTTACAAAGCTATTGTCCTCCCAACCTTGCTATATGCCTGCGAAACATGGACTGTCTACAGATGTCATACACAACTCCTGGAATGATTCCATCAGTGTTGCTTCCAAAAAATCCTGCAAATCTCTTGGGAAGACAGGCAGACAAATGTCAGCGTGCTAGAAGAAGCTAGAAGAAAGCTAGAATGTCAGCGTGCTCGAAGAAGCAAAGACCACCAGCATTGAAGCATCAACTCCGCTGGACCGGCCACGCTGTCAGGATGCCCGACCACCGTCTCCCAAAGCAGTTGCTCTATTCTGAACTCAAGAATGGAAAACATGTGTTTGAGAACAGGAACATCCGTAGGTAGACCAAGGTTGTCCTCCTGATCTCGCAAAACCCTCTTTATACTGCCGAGGTTTATTAAATATGGTTTTCTGTGAGCAGATGGTGACTATTGCATGGGATATGTTTCCAGGGGCGGTCCTACAGGTAGGCCAAGGAAGCGGCAGCATGGGGCGCCATCTGGGAAGGGGCGAATTCCCCCGCCCGCCGGGCGCCGGCGCCAGACAGTGTCCTGGCCCTGCCGATGTTCCTCAGGCAGCGCCGCGGCTGCCTCTTTAGGGCTCCGGCCTTGTGCGCTCCGGCGCGCTTCTGGGCATGCGCTGAGTTTTTCGGCGCAGGCGCAGTTGCTCAGCTGAAGTTGAGCGCAGGAGCAGCTGAGCATCTTGCGAAAAACTCCGCGCATGCCCAGTAGCTCTTGTGCGCAGAAGCCTGTAAGCAACGCACTCCCTATCGGGCAGGCAGGGAGTGCTTCCCCTCTCCCTTTGTCTCCGCCCTGCCGCCGAATACGGTGACCCAATTGGGCAGGCAGGGGGTGGAGACAAAGGGAGAGGGGAATGGAGCCAATGGGGTATTGGCGACGTATTACCTCCTGACAGCCACCACCGGAAGTAGCGAACTCCCTCGTCAGGCCCAATCACGTGTGAACCCTACCACACCTGCCCACCTCCCCGCGTGCGTGCGTGCGCCAACCTATCAATCAACTTCTCCTTTAACTCCTTTCCACCTGGTTCCTTAACACACACCTCACCTCTTGCATTTCCCTATAAATCCCCAATCTCATTGTATTTGTTGTCCACGATCTGACCTGAAGACATATATGTCCATGATATTCCTGTGGTATGTATTCTGCTTTTGCCGGCGAGCTTTTCCTTTTGAGCCTATAATTATCATTATATTGATATATCTATATATGTGTGTATTTACTCCCCTTAGCATCATTTCGAGCCATTGTACCCGTTAACTGCTGTTGTCCCGGGTCCAGAGGAAGCCCCAAACGTCGACCCGTTGGATCCCAGTTTTATCAGTTATCATTTGAATTGGACGCTTTGCGTCCCCCGTCTTGCCTTCACACTGTTGCAGACTGAGCATTTTCTATTCACTCCACTGGGAACTCTAACACACGGGACTTGTGCCGCGTGAGTACGCGCCTGGGGTTTGTCTCCCCGCCATTGCTATTTTCCGCAAATGAGGCTTATGTTTTGTGCCCATTTTTATGTTTGTAGTACATGACTTAATGTGCTGAGCATTGACCTGTGATTTACTTGTGATTCATTGAATATACCTGTTACCTGAACCCTCATTGTGAGTGTTATTACTTTGCTCCTTGCCTTGCATTGTTTAAAGTAGCCGCCACCCTTTCCGCACGCAGCTGGCTAAGTGTCAGCTGCATAAGATCTCTCTGACTAGTAAGTCATGAGTTTGAGGCCTGCCCGGGTCGAGGGGGTGCTCGACCTTTAAGTCTAGCCTGCTGTTGACCTTTGCAGCCCGAAAGACACTTGCATCTGTCAAGTAGGAGATAGAGGTGCCACATTAAGTGGGGAGGCAAATTTTGACTGAATTGTGAGGCCATTAAAGAATTCCAGGAACGCTGAGGAATGCGCAAGGAACAACAAGGGACGCTGGGAATGCTGAGAGATGAGGAGTACGCCAGCTCCCCCTGTTGGCCAGAGTTTGCCTCTGTTCGTCTATATGTGTGTATGTGGAAACGGCAGGGATGTTCTGCTAAGTATGTGTACCTGTAATCCGCTCTGAGTCCCCTTTTGGGTGAGAAGAGCAGAATATAAATAAAGTAAATAAATAAATAAATAAATCTGTATACCTTTATAAAGCGGAATGTTTGTATGTATGTGTGCGGAGGGCGGGAGGGCGGAAGGGCGGGAGGGCGGATATGTGGCAGCCACTTTCACAGGCCACAGCGACCAGCGCGGGTGATGGACCTGCACCAAACTTGGTACACATAACCCCCCTAACCCCTTTACGTCCTGGTGTGACATGACCCACGGATTATGGGATTTGTAGTACTTTCAAACACTTTGGTTCCCACAGACCACTGAGGCCACCAAAAGGACCAATACAGACCACACTTGGCACACAGAGCCCCAGTGACCCACTCTATACACTACTGAAGTTTGGAGGGAGCCAGAACATGGATGATGGGACTTGCAGTACCTTCCCTCACTTTCCAAGACTGCTACAAACCTAATCCTATGACTGATCAACACGAAACCTGCCACACAGAGCCCTCATGACCCACTCTACATCCTGGTGCAGATCGGAGAAGGGTGGACCATGGATGATGGGACTTGAAGTACCTCTACTCACTTCCCAAGTGCGCTGCGACCCTCATCCAATTACTGATCCAGACCACACTTGGCACACATAACCCCCATGACTGCCTTCACGTCCTGGTGAGGTTCGGGGAGGACTGACAATGCATGATGGGATTTGTAGTACTTTCACACCCTCTGTTCCCACAGACAACTGCGGCCCCAACAAACACCTATAAAGACCACACTTGGCAAACCGAGCCCCAGTGACCCAATCTACTTCCTACTGATTTTTGGTGGGGGCAGAACATGGATGATGGGACTTGCAGTACCTTCCCTCACTTTCCAAGCCTGCTACAAACCTAATCCAATGACTGATCAACACTAAACCTGGCACACGGAGCCCTCATGACCCACTCTACATCCTGGTGCTGTTTTGTGTGAGACGGACCACGGATGATGGGACTTGAAGTACCTTCACTCACTTCCTAAAACAATGCAACCCTCATCCATTCACCAATACAGACCAAACTTAGCACACAGAGCCCCCATGCCCCAATCTACATCCTACTACACTTTGGGGGAGGGTGGACCATAGATGATGGGACTTCCACTACCTTCAGTAATTTCATGATACCACTGCAACTCCCAATAATGATGGATCAAGACCAAACTTGGCACACAGAGCCCCCATGACCCACTCTACATCCTGCTGCACTTCTCAAATGACCCGGGCACCGCCGGGTCCCCAAGCTAGTAAATAAATAAAATAAGACGTTGAGAGAACTGTGAGACGCTGGTTGCGGAAACAGAGTGCCGACGTCTGACGGCTTCAGAAAACCTGTTCATCGTTGGCAGAAATGTATCCAATTGCCTGGTGATTATGTGGAAAAGTTAATAGTGGTATTTAAAGAGCACATTCTAAGAATTATTTATGTGTTTGATTTATTAAAATATTCCCATCCAAACCCAAGTAACGAGGGTGGAGGCATTACTTTTCATTCAACCCTCATAGAATGAATGCAGTTCAACACCACTGTAAGTGCCCTGGCTTGCCGTCCTGGAATCTTGGGCAAAGTAGGTTTATAAGGTCTTGAGCAGAGTGTGGGTGCCTCACCATACTACAAGTCCCAGGATTCTATAGCACTGAACCGTGCAGAGTGGTGTCTAAAACTTTGAACAGTTATTATTTTGGTTCATGGCTATGCTGATTGGGGATGTTGGGAGATGTAGTCCCAGACCACTCCCTGGGAGTTGTAGTCCCCAACTGTGCTAGGAACCCTTTGGAGGACACAGCCCCAAAACTCATGTTGATATGGGTGGCTCGGAGGTAAATAGGTTAACCATGAAAAGAAGTTATTAGCAAGGAGGGGAGGCCTTTGACCCGCCGCCCCGAATTCTTCTCCTCTTTATTTTCGTACTGTAAAGAACAGGACGGCATAAAGCCCGTCTTGTCGGGCTCTTTAGTAACCTATTAGTGCATTTATCTTTTCATCCTTTGACAGGTGGAAATAGTAGCCCAACCTTTTCTTTTAATTATAAAGGATTCCAGATGTGGGGAGGGCCATAAATTAGAAGCAGACTGACCCCTGCAATTTTTCAAAGCAAGCCAAACTTCAAGGTATCTGCTTCTCATTTCGAAATGTTATTAAAGCTATTACGAAGAAATCCATATTCCGAGTGGAGGCCCGGGGAATCGACACTTGGAACGCAGCGGGGCAGATTTACAGTGTGCCGAAAAGAAAATTTGTCTTTCAGGAGGACTTTGATAGTTTCGTTTTGGTCGAAATGGAAAGGTGGTCTTTGGACCCGGGACAGACAGCTGCAGGGGGGGGGGTACGCGGCCCACTTTCCGTTTCCTTTCCGCACCTTCTTGTGAACAATCACTTCCATTTCACATTTGTCAGTGTTGTTATTATTCGTTGATATTCTACATAAGCTCCTTAGTTACGCATGCATTGCATACCTAAGGTCCAGGATCAGAAAATCCCAGATTCGCTTCAATGTCTCCATAACGCATGGCAACATCGAGAATTCTGGGTTTTATGCCTTTAGCCAGGCCCAGATTACCCATAAAGCCAGACTAGGCCATGACCTCGGGCGGCAGGTTTTGGGGGGCAGCGGATTCGGCCCCCCGAAAACATACTTTTTTTTAAAAAAAAAAACCACGCCTCCTCGCAGCGCTTTCCCCCCACCCTCTCCCAAGAGAGTCATCATACCTCGGGAGAGGGCGGGAGAGCGCTACGCGCGAAGGAGGGAATGGCGCCCTCCCTCGCCTGGGCCGCCCCCTTGCAAGGGAAGGAGCGGCGGAGGAGGAGGAAGGGAAGCTCCGCCCCGTCGGCGGGCATGCATGCATGCGCACGCATGCCCGCCAGCGGGCTTCCCTTCCTCCTCCTCCTCCTGGCCGCCTCCTTCCTTTGCAAGGGGCGGCCCAGGCGGCTGGGAGGAGGCGGGACTTCCCTTCTTCCTCCTCGCGCCCTCCTTTCGGTCGCTGGAGGTGGTGGTGGAGGGACGCCGCGCGCCACTGCTCGCGGCCGGGGCTTCTGTCCGCCGCCTCCTCCACCTCCCGCGACCGAAAGGAGGAGGAAAGAGCTGGGACTTCCCTTCCTCCTCGCGCCTTCCTTTCAGTTGCAGGAGGAGGCGGCGGACGGAAGCGCCGGCCGCGAGCAGTGCCACGCGCCTTCCGTCCACCTCCTCCTCCTGCAACCGAAAGGAAAGCGAGGTGGATGGAAGCCGCGGGGCGTGCCTTTAGGCTGACTTCCGCTTTAATTGCAGGAAATCATTGGAATAGGGCTGGAAATGCCATCCCGCTTGCAGCCCAATTGGCACTGAACCTTCACCCAATCTGGCTCCTGGTTTTTAAGGCGAGCTGCTAGGGTTGGATTACTTAGACCAGATATAAACTGGCCACTCAGCAGGCCCGGATTACCCATAAGGACCACCCTAGGCCAAGGGGGACGAAGTTCACACGGACCAAAATAAATGTTGAAACAAAACCGCAATGCGCGGCATGGAGATGACTCTCTCTCTCGGGGAGGCGGGAGAGAGCGCGCTGGGGAGGGAGGAGGGAGGGAATGGCACACCCCTCGCCATCACCCCGCCCCCTTGTCAAGGAAGGAGGGCGCGAGGAGGAGGAGGAAGCCCCCCGGACCGCTGCCGGACATGCGTGGCACCCAGGAACATGGTGGAGGAGGCAGAGGCGCTCACGCCCTCTTGCTGCGCATGCCTGGCAGCGGCCCCTGAGGGGTTCCTCCTTTTTTTGAGTCAAGGAAGGAGGGCCTCCTCCTCCTCCCACCCTCCTTCCTTGAATCAAGGAAGGAGGGCGCGTGGCACCATGAGGGCCTGGGGGCCGCCTCCAGGGCCTTCCTCCTCCTCCTCGCGCCCTCCTTCCTTGACTCAAGGAAGGAGGGCGTGGCACAGTGAGGAGGAGGAGGCAGAGGGAAGCCCCGCCCCCAGGGCTGCTGCTGGCCCCAGGGGCGGGGCTTCCCTCCTCCTCCTCTTGCGCCCTCCTTCTTTGACTCAAGGAAGGAGGGCGCATGGCGCCGCGAGGAGGCAGGGGTGAGGGGGTGCAGTAGAGGTTGGTTTGGGGGCGTAATTCCAAAGTGTGGCTTAGGGCGCCAAAAGGGGTTAATCCGGGCCTGCCACTCAGTCCAGAAACTCTGCAGTTATGGGTTAGTAAGCTAGAGTTATGGATCCATTACTATTCTATAGAAAAATAATAATAATTATTATAATTTAGTGGCTTTTCTTCGAGAACGACGATTCAAATTCAGGAAGGGCTCATCCCACGCTTTCTACAAGCGCGTTGCTGACTAAGAAGGCCAATCCGAGATAGGCAAGTCTGGATGCAGAAAGCACAGCAGAAAGTCTCCTTGAGTGATGTTGTTTCCAAGTTGCGGTCCTTTCTGCGTTGTCGTTTCTCTACGAGACTCGTTTGGCGTGTCTTGGAGGTTGGATGTGTCCTTCGAGCCTGTGCAATGGATTTTTCTGGTGGAGTGCAGCGTGCACAGAACTGGCCTCACCCTTTAAATCAAATGTCCATCTGCTAGGGCCTAGCAAGCTTGGACGGTGACAGCAAGGTTCTCAGGACGTAGGTTTGATTAGAGTTTCCCAACCGCTGTGACGCGGAACACTAGTGTGTCGTGACTGATCTCCTTCTGTGACACGAGGAAAGCTCTTTGCCCCCCTTCCTGCCCCCTCCTCCTGCCGAACTCCTGCTGCTTGGGGGAGGAGGAGGAAGGGCCAGGCGGCGGCGAAGAAAAAGAAGAAGGGGCTGGGGCACCGCCTCCTTCGGCCGTTTCCCCAACCAGCCTCCAATCCGCCATGACTCCCGCCACGACTCTCGCCTTTCGCTCGCTGAAGCCGCAATGAGGAGGAGCCCCGCCCACTGAAGCTCGTCCACCGCTCATGCTCCTCCTCTGGCTCCGCCCCTCCCCCGGCTTCGGCACTCCCAGCAGCTGCTCCAGCCTTGAGGGGGCAGTGCCAAGCCAGCATTGTGCCACCGCTGGCTTGGCACTGCCTGGAGAACTGGGAGAGCTGCAGGGCACTCCCAGCAGTGCCAAGCCAGCCAGCAGTGCTGGCCATGGAGGGCGCGGGGCATGGCCAGCCTCCGCCCCGCTGGCTTTGGCACTCCCAGCAGCTGCTCCAGCCTTGAGGGACAATGCCCAGTGCCAGCTATTGGGCATTGTGCCAGCTGGCTGTCTAGCACTGCTCCCCCAATCAAGGCTGTGAGCAGCCTGGGGAGCGCTGAAGCCAGGCCATGGAGCGCGGGGCATGGCATGGCCTAGCTCCGCCCCTCCCTCCCCAGCTTTGGCACGCCCAGCAGCTGCTCCCGCCTTGAGGGGACAATGCCAAGCCAGCATTGTGCCACCGCTGGCTTGGCACTGGCCCCTCAAGGCTGAGCAGCTACTGGGAGCGCTGAAGCCATGGAGGGCGCGGGGCATGGCACGGCCTAGCTCCGCCCCTCCCCCGGCTTTGGCACTCCCAGCAGCTGCTCCAGCCTTGAGGGGACAGTGCCAAGCCAGCGGTGTGCACAATGCTGGCTTGGCACTGCCCCCTCAAGGCTGGAGCAGCTGCTGGGAGAGCTGAAGCCGGGGAGGGGGCGGGGCATGCTGCTCCCAGCAGGCCACCATCCCCCAGCCGTTCTTTACTGTGTTCGAGTGTTGGTTGGTGGTGTGCCCCCGGATTTTTTTAATGTTAAAAGTGTGCCGCGGCTCAAAAAAGGTTGGGAAACACTGCCTTAGATGGTTGACCTTACAGGGTTAGACGAGCACCATCTGCCCGGGTTTGAAATCAGAGTTGTACTTCTCTTAGGATGGTTGCCAAAAGGCTAGAGAGCCCATCCTGCCCATTTACGCTCTTTGTCAGACCCTTTGGTTGTGACCTGTCTGGCATGGGAGGTTTTCCCCTTAGGACCGGTGGCTATTATGCCACCGCCAGCATGGTTCACAACTTCATTAGGGTACGCAAACCTCTCCCCCATGACAAGGGGGTGCCAATGGAGAGGAATAATAATAACAATAATAATAATAATAATTTTATTTGCACCTCGCCACCATCTCCCCGAAGGAACTCGGGGCGGCTAAAATGAGGCCATGCCCAAGCAATTACAAATACATACAAAACAGACGATAACATCAAATGAAAATACTAAACAATAACATAGTAATACAATAAAATAGTGACAATAACATAATAAAACAGAGTGTAAAACGGTACAAGGGTTCAATGAGGGCAAATTGGGCCAGGGTTAGAGTTTAATCCCATCACTAAAGCAGGTTGAAAGGGCATTATATAGCCAGTGTAACTTGTGCCCTCTCTCCAGGTGTTCTGGACTTCAACTTTCACAACTTCTAATAACTGGCAGGCTGTTAGGGATTGTGGGAGTTGAAGTCCAAAACACCCGGAGGGCAAAAGTTGGCCCATGCCTGGTCTAGACTCATATAGTCAGTTCCATGCAGTTAAATTGCATTATATGGCACTGCAGATGGGACCAAAGCTTAATTATGTAGATAATAATAATAATAATAATAAATAAACTTTATTTATAAGTTGCTTCCCTCTCCCCAAAGGGGACTCGGAGCGATTAACATGGGGTTATTAATCTGGCAGCCGAGCTTTGGACAAGCTGAAGTTTCTGGGCCGTCTTCAAGGGAAGCCCCACGTAGAGCGCATTGCAGTAATCCAGTCTAGAGCAGGGGCGGTCCGAGCTCTCCCGGGGGGTAAGCGAACATTATTTTGGCGCCCCCCCGGCACTCCCAATGTGCGCTCCATTGTGAGGCGCCGCGGCTCGCCCGCCTGCTGCTGCGCTGCGCGGCGCCTCACAATGGCGCCCCACCCCGGAGCGTCCAAGATGGCGCTCTACGCGGCCGCGTAGGCCGCGTAATGGCAAAGACCGCCCCTGGTCTAGAGGTAACCAAGGCATGGACCACCATAGTCAAGTCAGACTTCACAAGGTATGGTCGCAGTTGGCGCACAAGTTTTAACTGTGCAAAGGCTCTCCCAGCCACCGCCAACACCTGAGCATCAAGCGTCAGCACTGAGTCTAAGAGGACCCCCAAACTGCAGACCTGTGACTTCAGGGGGAGTGTAACCCCATCCAGCACAGGTTGCCAACCAATGCCCCGATCAGACGAGCGACTGACCTGGAGGACCTCTGTCTTATCGGGATTGATCCTCAGCTTGTTCCTCCTCATCCACACCATCACAGCGGCCAGGCACTGGTCCAATATCCGAGGGGCTTCCTTGGAGTCTGGTGGAAAGGAGTAGTGGCGTTGAGTGTCATCTGCGTAGAGATGGCAACACACTCCAAAACTCCGGATGACCTCGCCCAGCGGTTTCATGTAGATGTTAAATAGCATGGGGGATAAAATAGATCCTTGCAGGACCCCACAGGCGAAAGGCCAGGGGTCCGAGCAGGAGTCCCCCAGCTTCACCGACTGGGATCGACCCTCCAGGAAGGATCGGAGCCACAGAAGAACCGTGCCCCCGAGTCCCATCCCGGCAAGTCTTCCCCAGAAGGATACCGTGGTCGACAGTATCGAGATGTCCAAGAGAATGAGCAGGGTCACACTCCCCCTGTCCAGCTCTCTGCGGAGGTCATCCACCAAGGCGACCAAAGCCGTCTCGGTACTGTGCCCAGGCCTGAAGCCAGACTGCGAACGGTCCAGGTAATCGGTGTCATCGAGGAAGCCCTGGAGCTGCGAGGCAACCACCCGCTCCAAAACCTTGCCCAGAAAGGGGAGGTTGGAAATGGGTCTATAGTTGTTACAATTTGTTGGATAGTACAATTTAACTGATTTAGGATTCTGGTTGTGGTTCTTGTTTTTTTTTTTTTTTAAAGGTGTTTTTTTATTGGTTAAAATTCCATACAAACATTTAACAAAACATCACACAACGGGCGGAATGGGGGGGTGGGGTAGGGGTAGGGGAATGGGGTGGGGGTATTGGGATTGGGATCAACATAGGGACTCACATTACAATCCTAACCTAAAAGGTTGACTTCACCCACAAGAAAGCAATCTCTTCCCTATCTTGGCCCACAACTTATTCTTCAAAACCTTATATCCAATAGCCCTTTAACACAGTCTTCATATTTTTTTTAACATAGTTGATCAGCGGTATCCACGTCTCTTCAAATAGTTTGGTTGGGCCATTTCTCAGAAGGGCGGTTAGTTTGTCCATTTCCGCTATGTCCATTAGCTTATATATCACCTCATCCAATTCCTGGATCTTTGTTTCCCTCCAGTACCTGGCTAGGGTAATCCTGGCGGCAGTCGCGATAAAAGTTAACAATCTTCCTAGGTCTTTCCCCAGGTCTTTTTGGTCTATAACAGTGCTGTCCAACTTCTGGCGGGTCCAGGGCCGGATAAGAGGTCACTGATGACCTGCGGGGCCGCTCGGCCACGCCCCCAGGCCCCGCCCCCAGCCCAGGCCCCGCCCCCCTCCTAAAGCCGCCAAAAAAGGAGGAGTAGGCGGCGCCACGAGCAGCGCGTCACAGGCCTGGCGTGACGCTGCTCTTGGCACCGCCTACTCCTCCTTTTCCCCCCTCCCTTCCTAGGCCGGGAGCCGCCGAAAGGAGGAGTAGGCGGCGCCAAGAGCAGCGCGTCATGCCAGGCCTGTGACGCTGCTCTTGGCGCCGCCTTCTGCCCTTTTTCGGCTCCCTGCCCTAGGAAGGGAGGGGCGCCAAAAGGGCAGAAGGCGGCGCCAACGGCGCGTCACAGGCCTTGGCACCGCCTACTCCTCCTTTTTAGGGCCCCCCTTCCTAGGGCGCGAGGAGCCGCGAAAAGGAGGGAGTAGGCAGCGCCAAGAGCAGCGTGTCACGCCAGGCCTGTGACGCTGCTCTTGGCGCCGCCTTCTGCCCTTTCGGCGGCCCCTCCCCTAGGTAGGGAGGCGCCAAAAAGGAGGAGCTAGCTCTCTTCCTTCTCCCTGCCCCGCCTCCCCCCTCCCCGGCCGCCATTTAAAAAAATCGATTTTTTAAAAAAATTAAAAATGGCGGCTGAGGGCATAGGTGGGGTTGTGTCCAACAGGCTACGGGGCCGGATCCGGCCCAGGCCGCCAGTTGACAGCCCTGGTCTATAATATTCAAAAGGAATAATTCAGGTTTGAACGCAATAGTTTTACCCGTTACATCTTCCATAAATTTGTGAACTTTTTTCCAATATCTTAACACATCCCCACATGACCACCATACATGGTAATAGGTACCCTTGATCCTCTGGCATTTCCAACAGCTGTCTGTCTCGGTTTTATAGATCTTATTTAATGTCTCTGGGGTCATATACCATCTGTAGGCCATTTTAATTAAATTTTCTCTTAGTGCATAGGCCAGGGGTGGGCAACTATTTTTTCCAAGGGGCCACATGAGAGCCAAAAAATATTATGGAGGGCCGCACCTAAAGGCGGAACTACATGCTAATCTACATAATTTATTTATTTATTCACTTACTATATTTACTGTATATTACACATCATTAATATTAACATATTAATATATCAAGAAATATTCATATATTATTAGTATTAATATCATAATTATTATATTATAGTATATATATATATAAACATAATATATTGAAATTATAATATATCATATAACATTTTACATTATTTATTATATTATTTTATTATTGTTATAAAATTATTATACAACAATAATAAAAACCACTAAAATAAAATAATGCTTCCTTATAGTCCCCTTCTCTGGAGATTTTTATGCAGAGGCCAGGCAGGGGAGGCAAGCCAGGGGCCCTTAGCCGGGCCGGATAGAATCAGCCAAAGGGCCGCATCCGGCCCCCGGGCCGCGGTTTGCCCACCCCTGGCATAGGCGCATGTATAGTTCGCGTTGTTTGTCCAAGTTCTCTCCCATTTTTCCTGGCTGATTGTGTACCCTAGGTTTTTATTCCATTTTTCCCTATACTCTGTGGGGTTTTTTTTTTCATATTTGTTTCTGATAATAAGTTTATATAGTTTACTGACACATTTACTCTGTGTCTGAGTAGGATTTTCCCACCTATCGTGGGTTTTTCTTCCCATCCTATTTCTTTATCAGTTGTAAATCTAGCTTTTAACTGCTTATACTGGAACCATCCCATATTGGTTGTGGTTCTTGTTGTTATTGCATTGGTGTCATTGGAAAATGCAGTGTACACAGCATAAAAATTCTGGAAGGTGGTGGTGGTGGTATGCAGACGTTGTGGGAATCGTTCGTAGTTTGCAGAGCTTGGGAGAGCCACTTTGTGGGAGGACAGGCCTTTGAAATGTACACCATGTTTTAGAACAGCGATTCTCACCCTGTGGGTCCCCCGATGTTTTGGCCTTCAACTCCCAGAAATCCTAACAGCTGGTAAACTGGCTGGGATTTCTGGGAGTTGTAGGCCAAAACACCTGGGAATCCACAGGTTGCTTGAGAATGATTGGCTTGGAGATTTTGGGAGCTGTCCGATGAAAAAGCAACTTTCCCAGGCTTTGATGCTCTCTCCTTCTCTTTGTCCGTGTGAGCATGAACCAGACCTCAATAGAGATTTCCCCTGAGTCTGTGGGGTTCTTCCTCCTGGTCCTGACAGGCTGGATGGTCAAAAGTTTGTTGACTTTGGCTGGGTTGCATTATATCAGGAAAATGAACCCAAAATGAACCCCCAAAAATGACATTTATTCACTAAAATTTCACAAAACAATGGTTAACAAAATCTGAACATTAGTATCATTTGTGATCCCTTATATTAATGATCATTTTCAGTCACATTCGCTTCAAAGCCCATTTTGAGTTTCACTTATTCCTGGAAAGAGGTTCTTGGTTTTCTACAGACATATAAAAAAACTGATTTTGTCATTTGGGAGTTGTAGTTGCTGGGAGTTATAGTTCACCTGCAATCAAAGAGCATTCTCAACTCCACCGATGATGGAACTAAACCAAATGTGGCACACAGGACTCCATGACCAATAGAAAACACTAGAAGGGTTTGGTGGGCATTGACCTTGACGTTTGGGAGTTGTAGTTCACCTACATCCAGAGAGCACTGTGGACTCAAATAATGATGGATCTGGACCAAACTTGGCACGAATCCTCAATATGCCCAAATGTGAACACTGGGGAAATTTGGGGGAAATAGACATTTGGGAGTTGGAGTTGCTGGGATGTATAGTTCACTTACATTAAGGAGTAGTGTCACGCCGTGACGGTAGGTGGCGGCCGGCGCGGCGGGCAGCTAGGAAGCGCTCCAGGGCCACCGCCTCGCGGTGCTGCCCCTTTCCTGCCTCAAAGCCACTTGCCAGGCCCTACCCCTTGCCTGCAAGCCATGGCAGAGGCAGAAGAGCAGTGAGGGGGAAAGAGTGTAAGGCGGAAGAGGGGGGAGAGCGCAAGGTAGTGGGGAGTGCACAAGGCGGAAGGGAGGAGGTGGCCCGCGGGCCGTGAAATGCCCAGGTCTGATCTACACTGTAGAATGTAGGCCTGTTTGATTGCAGGTGTAGGGGGCGCTGACGGTTAGAATCTAAATGACTTTTGAAATTTTCCAAAAAATTTGCGGAAATTTTTACGAAAATCTTATCGGAAATTTCAGAATGGCTTCATTAATGGCAGACACGCATGTGCGGTAAGAAAGAAACAGCACTGGTTAAACACCCAGTTTGGGCACGGATCTCCTTCCTTCCACGTTAAACCTGGGGTGAGAGCCAGGTCTAACGCGGAGGGAAGGAGATCCGGGACCAAACTGGGTTAAACACCCAGTTTGGACAGGGAGGTCCTTCCATCCGCGTCAGAACTGGCACAAGAGCCATGTGTGGCTCTCGCCCCAGGTCTAATGTGGAGGGCAGGAGATCCGCGCCCAAACTGGGTTAAACACCCAGTCCGGACGTGGAGGTCCTTCCTCCACCTTAAACCTGGGGCGAGAGCCAGGTCTAACATGGAGGAAGGAGATCTGTGTCTAAACTGGGTTAAACACCCAGTCCGGACGTGGGTCCTTCCCTCCACCTTAAACCTGGGGCGAGAGCCAGGTCTAACATGGAGGGAAGGAGATCTGTGTCTAAACTGGGTTAAACACCCAGTCCGGACGTGGAGGTCCTTTCCCCCACCTTAAACCTGGGGCGAGAGCCAGGTCTAACATGGAGGGAAGGAGATCTGTGTCTAAACTGGGTTAAACACCCAGTCCGGACGTGGAGGTCCTTCCCTCCACCTTAAACCTGGGGCGAGAGCCAGGTCTAACATGGAGGGAAGGAGATCTGTGTCTAAACTGGGTTAAACACCCAGTCCGGACGTGGAGGTCCTTCCCTCCACCTTAAACCTGGGGCGAGAGCCAGGTCTAACATGGAGGGAAGGAGATCTGTGTCAAAACTGGGTTAAACACCCAGTCCGGACGTGGAGGTCCTTCCCTCCACGTTAAACCTGGGGCGAGAGCCAGGTCTAACATGGAGGGAAGGAGATCTGCGTCCAAACTGGGTTAAACACCCAGTCCGGACGTGGCAGTCCTTCCCTCCGCGTTAAACCTGGGGCGAGAGCTAGGTCTAACATGGAGGGAAGTAGATCTGCGTCCAAACTGGGTTAAACACCCAGTCCGGACGTGGAGGTCCTTCCTCCGCGTTAAACCTGGGGCAGAGCTAGGTCTAACATGGAGGGAAGGAGATCTGCGTCCAAACTGGGTTAAACACCCAGTCCGGACGTGGCGGTCCTTCCCTCCGCGTTAAACCTGGGGCGAGAGCTAGGTCTAACATGGAGGGAAGGAGATCTGCGTCCAAACTGGGTTAAACACCCAGTCCGGACGTGGCGGTCCTTCCCTCTGCGTTAAACCTGGGGCGAGAGCTAGGTCTAACATGGAGGGAAGGAGATCTGTGTCTAAACTGGGTTAAACACCCAGTCCGGACGTGGCGGTCCTTCCCTCCGCGTTAAACCTGGGGCGAGAGCTAGGTTTAACATGGAGGGAAGGAGATCCGCGTCCAAACGGGGTCAAACACCCAGTTCGGACACAGAGGTCCTTCCATCCGCGTCAGAACTGGCGAGAGCTAGGTCTAACGCGGAAGGAAGGCATCTGCATCCAAACTGGGTCAAACACACAGTTTGGATGCAGAGGTCCTTCCCTCTGCGTCAGAACTGGTGCGAGAGCCGCACATGGAAGGGAAGGCACAGGGAAAAGAAACCCACTGATTTTTTTCCGAAACTGGCGGTGGCGGCTTCGAAATGACAAATTCACTTCCGGGTTGCTTACATCGCTTCAAAACCGCTTCAAAAGTGAATGTAATCCGAATTCATTCTGATTTTACGAGCATTCCGACGACCCTACCCAGTCGTCATAGAATGCATGCAGTTTGACCCCCACTTTAATTGCTATGACTCAATGCCGTGGAATTTTGGGAGATGTAGTTTCACAAGACCTTTCCCCTTCTCTGCCAAAGGGTGCTGGTGCCTCACCAAAGTGCAGCTTTCATGATTCCATCGCATTGGGCCATGGCGGTTGAAGTGGTGTCAAAGTGCATTCATTCTGCCATGTAGTCGAGGCACCATGCAAAACTCACCTAGAAAGAAAATAGTTGGCGAACCCGCACTTTTTCTCTTCCCAACTCCAGTAATTGGAATGAGGGCAAGCCGGTTGGAGAAATGGAAGAGTGGGTGCCGGTTGCCTACCCTGGATGGCGAGCGGCTTAACCCATCGCCATCGGTTAAGAGCTTGGGGGTTGTGTTGGACTCCTCGCTGACCATGGAGGCTCAGGTCTCCTTGGTCAGCAGGACGTCATTCTTTCACCTCCGGCAGGCTAGGCGACTGGCGCCCTACTTGTCCAGGGACGACCTGGCCACGGTAATCCAAGCGACGGTCATCTCGAGATTAGACTACTGTAATGCCCTCTACGTTGGCCTTCCCTTGTCGACAATCCGGAAACTCAAGCTAGTGCAGAATGCCGCTGCTCGCTTGCTGGCGGGATCGCCAGTGAGGGAGCACATTACACCTATCCTCCGGCAACTGCACTGGCTCCCTATTGAGTACCGAATCGCCTTCAAGGTGTTGGTTCTGACCTTTAAGGCCTTGCACGACCTAGGGCCTGCGTACCTGAGGGACCGCCTTACCCCGTACTTTCCCCCAAGATCACTGCGTTCAGATGAACAGAATCTGTTGTCAGTACCATCAATCCGCTCCTGCCATCTATCGACGATTAGACAGAGAACTTTTTCCGTAGCGGCGCCGGTGCTCTGAACGCCTCCCGGACAGTGCCCGAGCTATCTCGAACTGGCCCCTTTTCGGAGGGCTTGTAAGACGGCCCTTTTGGCCTAGCTTCAATTAGCCACACCGGACTAAGAACCATGTCGCATGTCCTCCCATACCTGTGTGGTGTTGTAATGTGTTTTAATGTGTTTTATGTTTTTATGCTTTTTATTGTAGGGCTACATGCCAACATGTTGTGACATGTTGCCCGTTATATCTGTGTTATCCGCCCCGAGCCTGCTGGGAGGAGCGGAATACAAAAATGAACAATAAATAAATAAATAAATGAAAGAAAGAAAACGAGAAGGGGATCGGTGTGCGCAGAACCAGATCGGCTTCCAAGGGCCAACTCTTGGGCTCTTGCTTTATCCTCCAGAGTGTGATTGAGAGGCTGAGAAGTTAATTTGGCAGATTCGCTTCCCCGGTTTCATAATGTGCCTTTTTCTCCCCCTCCGAACCCCCCCCCCCCCCGCGTCTTCTGCTCCTGCCCTCGAACAAGGCCAGGAGCGTGACCCGCAACGCAACCCTTCTCCCCAGGGCGCATCCTGAGCGGCAACGGCTTAGCTCAAGTGTTTCTCATGAGCGGCTGTCCCCCAGCACTTGATCTAAATCATGCTATTTCCTTCACAGTATGGCCCAGTTAACAAGTTAGTGCATCGGCTGCAATCTGCAGATGGTAGTTCAAAAGGGACAGGCAGCTCAGCCAGATAAAGGGGGCCACGGGGCGAGCACTGGGGCCGGGCTCATTACTGGGGGGCTGCGGAGAGGGGCCTGAGCCTGGAAATAAAGGGGGGGAGGGAAGGATGGAGGGCGAGGCCAGGCAACACTTTTGTGCACAAGAAGGAATGAAGGAAGAGCGTGACGGTTGTTTGTTGTTATGTGCCTTCAAGGTGTTTATTTATTTATTATTTGTTTATTTCAATTATGTATACCCAGGGGCGGTCCAAGGTAATTTTAAATGGTAGGCGAACATTATTTTGGTGCCCCCCCCATGTAAAACAAATATAATATCACAATACTATTAGTAGTATTATATTGTATCAATGTATAGACAATATATTATACCATACTCATACTATCATAATTATACTATACTACATTACAATATAATTATATTATAATATATTGACATTATAATACAATATAACATTCTATTATATTATTATTATTATAAAACAATAAATAAAATTATTTATTTCAATAAAATTATCCTCTACTAAATATTTTCGTGACTCCTATAAAACTCAAATAACCCAAAATAAAGTAAAATAAAATATTATATATTACTATTTTGTACAATACCACTATACTGCAATATTGTTTGTAATATTACATGTAATATAAAATATATCGTTATTCTATTATTATATTGTATTTGTATTATATTGTATGACAATATTAAGCAGAACTGTATAATAGTCAACAAGAAATGCAATATAAATGCATCAAAATCAGAATATATTACCTCCCACCCGTCTCATAATTCATAGGAGTCTCCCATAAGTCCAAAATTAGGATCCCAATGTAAATGTAAATAGAAAAACAGCCAAAATGTTCAAATGAGGTCGAACACAGGCAAACACAGGCCTGGGCAAACTTGGGCCCTCCCTCCCTCTAGGTGTTTTGGACTCCAACTCCCACAACTCCTCATAGCCTCAGGCCCCTCAGGTCTAGACAGAAATAGAGCCGAAGAAAGGAAGGAGGGAGAGAAGAGGTCACAGAGGAGGAGGAGGAGGAAAGCCCTTCATTCATTCCTTCACTTACACTTCCTTCACTGATTCTTTTCTTCTTCCCCGTAAACGTGCGCGCGGCGGAGACAAAAGGAGACGGGAAGCACTCCCTGCCTGCCCGATAGGGAGTGCTTGCTTACAGGCTTACAGGCTTCTGTGGAGGCTACTGGGCATGCGCGGAGGTTTTCGCGGATGTGCAGTTGCTCCTGCGCTCAACTTCAGCTCTGGAGCAACTGCCCCTGTGCGAAAACCTCCGCGCATGCCCAGAAGCGGCGTCGGAACACACAAGGCCGGGGCCCAAAAGCAGGCAGCTGCGGCGCTGCCTGAGGAACATCGGCAGGGCCAGGATGGCGCCCCATGTGGCCAGGATGGCGCCCCCTTCCCAGATGGCGCCCTGGGCGGCCGCCTACTTGGCCTACCTTGTAGGACCGCCCCTGTGTATACCCTGCCCTTCTTTACCCCCAAAGGGTAGCGATTCGATGCAGGCCCGGATTACCCATAAGGCCACCCTAGGCCATGGCCTTGAGCGGCAGATATGGGGGCGGCTGATTCGGACCCCTCAAAATTAATTTTTTTTAAAAAAAGTTTGATCTTTGGTGCTTTTGCGCCTGCGCGCAGGGCGCCATAGACTCTCAGAGGCAGTTCCGCTGCCTCTGAGAATCTATGGCAACCCCCTGCGTGCAGGCGCAGAAGCGCCAAAGATCGCCCCGCGGCTCCTCCCTTCCTCCTAAAGCTGCCATGCCGCCCTCAGAAGCGGCCAAAATTGCCCGTCTGAGGACGGCATGGCGGCTTTAGGAGGAAGGGAGAAGCCGCGGGGGAGCCTCTCTTCGTGGCTTCTCCCTTCCTCTTAAAGCTGCAATGCCGCCTCAGAAGCGGCCGAAATCGCCCTTCTGAGGGCGGCATGGCGGCTTTAGGAGGAAGGGAAGAGCTGCGGGGAGGCCCCACCTTTGGGGCTACTGCCGCGCATGCGTGGCATCAGCTCCGGGGGTGGGGTTTCCTTCCTCCTCCTCCTTGCACTGGTGAGGAGGAAGAGGCGGAGCTGGGGGCGGAGCCAGGGGCAGAGCTGCGGGTGGGGCGGGCTGGGGGTGGTTAGGGGGCGGGGAAGAGGTTGATCTAATTTCGCTGGGGAGCTCCACAGGCGAGGGGTCACCACCGAGAAGGCCCTGTCCCTCGTCCCTACCAAACATATTTGCGACAATTGTGGGATCGAGGGCAGGGCCTCCCCGGAAGAGCGTAAGCTTCGAGGTGGGACATAAGGGGAGATACGTTCAGACAAGTAAGCTGTGCCAGAACCATATAGGGCTTTATAGGTCAAAACCAGCACTTTGAATTGTGCTCAGAATTGGACAGGCCACTGGAGCTGACACAACAGGGTGGTGGTATGTTCCCTGTATGTCGCCCCAGTGAAGAACCTGGCTGCTGCCCGTTGGACTAATTGAAGTTTCAGAACAGTCTTCAAAGGCAGCCCCACGTAGAGTGCGTTGCAGTAATCAATGGAATCCCAGAGATGGAAAGGACCCCAAGGGCCATCCAGTCCAGTTCCTTTCTGCCAGGCAGGAAGACCAATGCAAGATACTCCACTTAAGCAGAAAACATGAAAGGCAAAGACGGGCGGAAGATGGCAGGCCTGGCCTCGCCATTATGAGAGTGGCAGGACAACCAAGCCAGACCCTTCTTTCCCTCTCCCTCTTCCGCCACCGTTTCTCTGGATGTGGGGGAACTACAACTCCCAAAAATGAAGGTCAGTTCCCTCCCAAACCCTCCTGTATGCTCAGTTGATCATGAGAGTCTAAGTCCAGTCCGTTGTTGCGGGGAGGGGGGGCTCACAGTTTCTCTGGGTGCGGGTGAACTGCAACTCCCAAAATGAATGGCAATTTCCCCTCCTGCTGCCACCTGTCCTGTCCTGTCAATATGGGACAGGAGCTGAAAATACGGGACACGAAATTCAGAGCAAAAATGCAGGACGGCCCATATAATACGGGACAGGTGGCAACCCTAGTTGTCGTTCACCCACATTTTATGCATTTTCAAATGAGATTTATAGATATATAGACATAGATAAGATTGTTTTCTATTAGGTTTGCTTGATGTCGCTGCATTGCATTCCTTCCATCAGTGTTTCCCAACCGGTGTTCCGTGGCACACTAGTGTGCCATGAGCGATCATCAGGTGTGCCGTAGGAAATTAGATCCTAATCTATCTGATGTCATGTATAAAGCTGGCTACTCTGTCTCCGGAACTTCAGGACGCGGGTCCCTGTTTCCGGGAGGGCCTCGCAGTAGGGCGGACCTGTTTGGACCCCTTCCGTTCCGGTCCGGCGGGGAGCACTTCCGGTCCAGCCCAGCCCTGTTGACGCTGTGCGAGGTGTGAGTCAGAGAGCAGCGGAGCCCGAGCGCTGAAAGCAGGCAGGCAGGCAAGCAGCCAAAGGGGCAGGCAGGCAGGCAGGGAGTCAGCCAGCTAATGGGGGAAAGGAGGGAAGAGAACTTGTGGGAGAAATATGGGTCCCCCAAAGGCCATCCAGCCTGACCCTCTTCAGCCAAACAGGATGGCACCATCCAAGCCCTCCCGACAGATGGGCATGGAGACTCTAGCTATACATTAAGGCAGACAGCATCTTAAGGGCTTGGAAGAAGGTTTAGACTAGATATGGTCAAACTTGGGCCTTCCTCCAGGTGTCTTGGACTTCAACTCCAACACTGTGTCCTGTTCTGGGCACCACAATTTAAAATTAAGATATTATAATTGTATATTTACGTTACATGTAATATTGCAAATATTATTGTGATATAATTCTTATAATACAATGTGGTATGTAATTGTTGTACTGTGACAATGACATAGAATGTTGTATTTGATATTATAGTATCAAATAATACTATAATATCAAATATTAGGCACATCTGTGCTTAAGCCCGTTCAGGAGTTCACCTACCTGGGAAGCATCATCTCTTCAGACGCCAAGATTGACAAAGAGATAGATCACAGATTATCAAAGTCATATAGTGCATTCGGAAGGCTTCACAAGAGAGTCTGGAGCAACAAGCACCTGAGGCAAAGCACCAAAATCAGTGTGTACAGAGCTATCATACTGTCTATTCTCCTCTATGGGTCTGAAACATGGGTCACCTACGCCAACACCTACGACTCCTCGAACGCTTTCATCAGTGCTGTCTTCGCACAATCCTAAATATACACTGGACCGACTATGTGACTAATGTTGCTGTCCTTGAGCAAGCAGGGATCACCAGCATTGAGGCCATGCTATTGAGAACACAGCTGCCCTGGGCAGGGCACGTCTCTAGGATGGAGGACCACCGCCTCCCAAAGATATTACTCTATGGTGAACTCGCCACGGGTCAGCGCAAGAGAGGCGTCCCAAAAAAGAGATATAAGGACTCCCTGAAACAACATCTCAGACTCGGCCAGATTGATCACCAACAATGGTCCACCCTGGCCTCACATCGGGAGGCATGGAGACGCACTACCCACAATGCTGCGGCCTCTTTCGAGAAGACATGCCGAACGGGTCTCGAAGAGAAACAACAACGCAGAAAGAACCGCAACTTGGAAACAACATCACCCAAGGAGACTTTCTGCTGTGCTTTCTGCAACCAAACGTGCCTATCTCAGATTGGCCTTTTTAGTCATCAACGCTATTGTAAAAAGCGTGGGATGAGTCCTTCCTGAATCTTCGTTCGCGAAGTAATGCCGAGAGAGATAGCATGGTATACGTATATTGTGTATATATATAGTATTGATAGTGTTGTAATGTAATGCAATATAATACTAATAATAATATACTATAACTATATATTTTGTGTTCATCGAAACAGGCCCAGGTTTCACACTAAGTGAGTGTATAAATACATTTATAAACGTATTAACTATATGTATTACTGTGTTAGAGTGTCGTTTTGTGTCATTTTGGTTGGTGGTGTGCCCCAGGCAGGGGTGGTCCTACAAGGTAGGCCAAGTAGGCGGCCGCCTAGGGCGCCATCTGGGAAGGGGGCGCCATCCTGGCTGCATGGGGCACCATCCTGGCCCTGCCGATGTTCCTTAGGCAGCACCGCAGCTGCCTGCTTTTGGGCCCCGGCCTTGTGTGTTCCGACGCCACTTCTGGGCATGCGAAGAGGTTTTCGCGCAGGCGCAGTTGCTCCAGAGCTGAAGTTGAGCGCAGGAGCAACTGCACATCCGCGAAAACCTCCGCGCATGCCCAGTAGCTCCCTTGCGCAGAAGCCTGTAAGCAAAGCACTCCCTATCGGGCAGGCAGGGAGTGCTTCCCTTCTCCTTTTGTCTCCGCCCCGCGTTTGCAGGGAAGGAGAAAAGAATCAGTGAAGGAAGTGTAATTTTATATTACATGTAATATTACAAACAATATTGCAGTATAGTGGTATTGTACAAAATAGTAATATATAATATTTTATTTTACTTTATTTTGGGTTATTTGAGTTTTATAGGAGTAATGAAAATATTTAGTAGAGGATAATTTCATTTAAATAAATAATTTTATTTATTATTGTATAATAATAATATTATTATATTATTATTATTATAAAATAATAAATAAAATTATTTATTTAAATGAAATTATATTGTATTATAATGTCAATATATTATAATATAATTATATTGTAATGTAGTATAATATAATTATGATATAATATAGTATGAGTATGGTATAATATATTGTATATACATTGATACAATATGATACTAGTAATGGTATTGTGATATTATAATTGTATATTTGTTTTACATGGGGGGGGGGTGTCGAGACTCCCACAGATGGCAAGACACACCAAGCTAGTTAAAAGTATTCACAGTTTATTTAAACAAAAAACACAGCCACAGTCCGGCATATAGAAAAAACCCACACCCCAAAAGCCTAACTAAAACAAGAAAGACGTCCGTCTTGTGAAGTCCTTGATCTTTATCCCGGCTCGAAGTCTGTGTGATGCGAAGACCCGTCCGAGAAAAAGAAAGGAGGAGTGCTTCTCCAATGCCAGGAGCTAAGTATACAAACAAACACATCAAAGCCCCCGCAACCCACAGCACTCCCCTCCACCCATTATACGATACCAAACAAGAGACAGGCACTTACAGCAACACAGGAAATGGTCAAACGAAACGCGGTAGACACTAAACATAAAAGCACACATTAAAGTCCCAACCCCCCAACATACAACAGTGTCAGCTAGAGCTGCCATAGCAGCTCCCCCAGAACACAACATGAAAACCACCCAATACTCACAGCTTGCTGGGAACAGGAACCAAGACACGAAATAACAAGAGCATCAGATACAGGAACTAGCAACCCACCAGCAACACCTTGGCCGACCGCAGATTCCCAAATCCCCAGGCCTTACTTTAATACCCTTACAAATCAGAGTCATCAGACTCCCCACCCAAATCCGCCCCAGTCCCCTCAGCTGCAGCCCTGGGTGTGTTCCTCCAATCTTCCCACCTTTGCTGCGCAGTTAAAGGGCCTCAGTCCGATTCAACATCCCCACTAGGCCAAGCAGGGTCACTCGAAAAGCCAAAAAAGGAGCTTTCGCTGAACTCAGCATTTATCACATCCCTGACATCTTGCACCAGTGCTGAATCCAGCTCGGTATCACTCTCTTCTGAGGGTAACTCCACGTCAAACCCCTCAAAAGTATCATCACTGGTAGGCTCCCTAAGTATTTGTCGGACCTTTCTCCTGTGCTCTGCCTCTTCCAAACTCTCAGCACTTGCAGCCCTTTTCCTCCCAGCTGCAGTAATTCTGCTCAAACCTCCCTCTTCCAGGGACATGTCTGACAAACTATCCTCCTCACAGTTACTACCTGTAGCAACTACAGGCTCAGGTTGCTCAACTACAACAGGGGCAAAATAATGTTTTTTTTGGGGGGGGGGCACCAAAATAATGTTTGCCTACCATTTAAAATTACCTTAGACCGCCCCTGGCCCCAGGATTTTGTAAATGTAAAAAATGTGCCGCGGCTCAAAAAAGGTTGAAAAACACTGCCTTCCATGATTGCCTGTTGATGACAGTGGGCCGAATCTGCAAGAGAGCCATTTTCTTTTAACACCATGACTGGAGATGCTGAGCACGGGAGCCTTCAAAAATAAAGCCAGCCACTTTCCTGCCCATGTGCCTCAAACTGGTGAAGATGGACTATTTGACATCTCCTTTCATTTGGAGAAGACCCAGGAGAGGAAGGAGTGACGAAGCCCAGCCCTTTCCCCCCGGCTCCCTTTATCTCTTGAGGCCTGGCAGACCCAGTGCCATTTCCGCCCGACCACTGGTCCTCCGGATCAAAAGGTTTCGGGGAATGCTTTCGAGGAAGACAAGATATACGCTCCTTCCCTTCCCAGCCTCTTTCTCCCCATCTCCCCCTAATATCTCTTAGTGCTTACGAACCAACTTGAGTCTTGCTTCTCCCCAAATTACATTTAGATCTCCCATACCCGGTGCAAAATCCAGGAGACATATTGGCCCTTCTGACTTCAAAACGCCCTTAAATTGGAAGCACATTGCCAGAAATGCGCCTTCGCTAACATTTATTTTACTTGAGTTACCAAATCCAGACCCAAATCCCAGGGACTCGGCAGGGGAGGGTCTAATGTATTAGGAAACAAAGCAATGTACGAGTGTGTGTTTGTGCATTCCGGCTGCTTGGATAAAAGTGCGTATATCAAAAGTTTCCTCGCACTTGTGAGGAAATGAGTAGAACAGGGGTGCTCATTAGGTAGATCGCGATCTACTGGTTGGTCGTGTAGGGCGTCCTGGTAGATCGCAGGCAGGACGGGAGGAAGGCTCAGTCGGGACTCCCAATGCCGCCCACAAGCAGAAGGAGGTTGGACTGGATGGCCCTTGGAGGTCTCCTCCTGCTCTAGGAACCCGTTGTTGTTGCTATTATTATTATTATCAGAGGCTGAACGGCCATCTGTGAGGAATGCTTTGATTGTGTTTTTCCCTTATGGCAGAAGGAGGTTGGACTGGATGGCCCTTGGAGGTCTCCTATTCTAGGAACCCATTATTATTATTATTATTATTATTATCAGAGGCTGAATGGCCATCTGTGAGGAACACTTTGATTGTGTTTTTCCCTTATGGCAGAAGGAGGTTGGACTGGATGGCCCTTGGAGGTCTCCTTCTACTCTAGGAACCCGTTGTTATTATTATTATTATTATCAGAGGCTGAATGGCCATCTGTGAGGAATGCTTTGATTGTGTTTTTCCCTTATGGCAGAAGGAGGTTGGACTGGATGGCCCTTGGAGGTCTCCTTCTACTCTAGGAACCCATTGTTGTTGTTGTTGCTATTATTATTATCAGAGGCTGAACGGCCATCTGTGAGGAATGCTTTGATTGTGTTTTTCCCTTATGGCAGAAGGAGGTTGGACTGGATGGCCCTTGGAGGTCTCCTTCTACTCTAGGAACCCATTGTTGTTGTTGTTGCTATTATTATTATTATCAGAGGCTGAACGGCCATCTGTGAGGAATGCTTTGATTGTGTTTTTCCCTTATGGCAGAAGGAGGTTGGACTGGATGGCCCTTGGAGGTCTCCTTCTACTCTAGGAACCCATTGTTGTTGTTGTTGTTATTATTATTATTATTATCAGAGGCTGAATGGCCATCTGTGAGGAATGCTTTGATTGTGTTTTTCCCTTATGGCAGAAGGAGGTTGGACTGGATGGCCCTTGGAGGTCTCCTTCTACTCTAGGAACCTATTGTTGTTGTTGTTACTATTATTATTATTAGTAGTAGTAGCAGCAGCAGAGGCTGAATGAATATTATCATCATCATTATTGTTATGAATAAATTCAGGGGCTTATTATACTCACATTTAGTTGGATTCAGTCTTAAAATATATTATATGGCTCTCACTGAAATACATTTCCAAATATTTTGCTTTTATGGCTCTCTGAGTCGTGGGTAGGTAGATAATTTTGCCTTGGTTGTTTTATAAGTAGCTTGCATGCTGAAAAGGTGTGAGCGCCCCTGGACTAGAAGGCCCTCACCACTAGGTTTCAGCAACGAACAGGTTCCTCCCCATCTTTTCTCACCCTTCCCCAGGTTGGTTCAGTGTGTTTTCGAAGGTCCCTGGGGCATAGTTTGGATTGCCGGCCGAACAGATTGCAGGGCCGAGTCTCAGGTATCAGAGAGGAGATAATTATACACATATAGCCGAGATGGAGCAGGGGCAATTGCTCCGTGAATTAACAGAGGGGGAGATCCGTCTTGGGAGACCGTAACAAAGCTTCCCCCCAGGAACCGATCTCCGTAAATGGATCTCTTTGGGAACCACCAAAGCTAGGCTTTACCAGGCCAATGTCAATTGTGTGGAAGGGGAAACAAGGCACTCCTTTGCTACCTGGGATGCCTCCGAACTTGGACGAGCGCTTGCAAAGATGGGCCGTCTTCCGGCACATTTTCCAAATCAGTGTGTTTAGTAGCGGTGGTTGATCCAGAAAAAAATTGATTCTAAACTCGTTGGGGGGGAGATCTCCATTGCTGGGTCATTATAGAAATTAATCCGAAAAATTTTCAATAATTTTTGTAATTGAAACGTAATTAATAATGAAAATTCATTGAAGACACCCAGCCATGCCATGTGTCCAGATCCTGGGAAGAAACGGGACCCGGAAGCAGTCAGCCGCCGGATGTCCTGCCCTCGGAGGACCCTGCACCCGGATGCAGTCAGCCACTGGAAGTCCCGCCCTCGGAGGACTCCGCTCCTGGCATGGACCCCGCCCGAAAACAGCGAAGCCCTCGGAAGAGGAGGAGACGGAAACGGAAACGGAAGGAAGGGAATCGTGTCTCCACCCATACCATGGACCGGGGGACAGGGCCGACCCTCCTCCGAGAGGGACGGGTTTGCAGAGCCAGGCCCCCTGTAGGTCCACCGGATGAAGGGCGGCCCGGACAGAAGACGATGAGGACCCAGAGGACATTTCCTACTAGGACATTCTGGAGCTCCTGCTATAGGCAGTTGAAGCTCCAAGGGACATGTTCAAGGGGATAAGGACACTCGGCGGGTGGGTCGGAACTGCCAGCATAGGCTGCCATATGGGAGCTTGCGGGCCCCGCCCTCTACCTACACCCGGGTGCCAGCGATCCTGCTGAGGCCCCCCTGCCTGCCCTCTTTTGATGGCGGGATAGTACCTTAGCGGGCTATCGCTGGGTGGCTGCTCACCCCTACCCTCTCCTCCCCCCCTTTGTCCTCCCTATTGTGTCGTGTTGTTCATGTTGCTGTTGTGTTACTTAAACTTCTGTAAACCGCTCCGAGCCTTCGGGGAGTGGCGGTATACAAGTTTGAATTAATAAATAAATAAATTTCCTGTTAGTTAGTGCCCGCACCCCTTTCCCTGCCAAGAACTAACGCACATCAAGCCTTGAGTCGTGTTAGTTCTCGGCAGGGAAGGAGGTGGACGCACCTCTTTCCCTGCCAAGATCTAGCGCGAATCAAGCCTTGAGTTCGCTCCTCCTCCCCTGCCAAGATCTCAACCGCACTAAGGCTTGACACACTTTAGATCCTGGCAGGGGAGGAGGAGCGGACGGGGCCCCGTGTCCCCTGCCAGGATCTTGCCAAGCCTTGACACGCTTTAGATCCTGGCAGGGGAGGAGGAGCGGATGGGGTTGATTCAAGGCTTGATTCGCGTTAGTTCTTGGCAGGGAAAGAGGTGCGTCCACTTCCTTCCCTGCCGAGAACTAACACAACTCAAGGCGCCCGCCTCAGCTCTCAGCTGGCGAGAGGAGAAAGGAGGGTGCTGCTGCCCTCCAGTCTCCTCTCGCAAGTTGAGAACTGAGGAGGGGAAAAAACGACCTAATAACGTGACCTTTACAAAAATGGCGGCGCCCAGGTTCAGTATAAAAATTACCCTTCCGGGTTGGGCCTTGAGGGTGAAAAAACTTTGAAATTAATTTTAAATACGAAAATTAACGGATTTCAAAGTATTTAAAACCGGAGATATCCACCCCTAGTGTTTAGCTATTGACAGAAAGACTTGAAAATGCTTTTCTTGACCACTCCTGCAACCAAAGGAAATGCACAGATATAGGAGGAGTGACACCTGGCTTGAGAACAGTACTTGTGAAAGGTATCGGCGGGCCCTTCCGCACAGGCCTGGGTGATTAAAAAAAGGTTCAAAACTCATCTTAATTGATTTCTGAAGTTTTCTGGAAAAATGTTTCAAAATCCCTGAAGTTTCAGAAGTTTCAGAAATGCTTTGTTAATGGCTTTCTTTCCCTCCGACGTGGGGTATTTAACCCAGTTTGGAAGTGGCTTTCTTTCCCCTCCCGTGTCCCTCTTTCCCAGGGGTGGGCAATTATTTTTTCCAAGAGGCCACATGAGAGCCAAAAAATGTTATGGAGGGCCGCACCTAAAGGCTGAACTACATTCGAATCTACATTATTTATTTATTTACTATATTTACTATATATTACACATCATTAATATTAACATATTAATATATCAAGTAATATTCATATATTATTAGTATTAATATCATAATTATTATATTATCGTATATATAGACATTATAATATATTGAAATTATAATATAATATAACATTATATTATTTATTATATTATTAGTATATTATTATAATAAAATTATTATAAAATAATGGTAAACACCACTAAAATGAAATGAAATTCAAGAAGACAAGGTGCGAACCAAGATGGAGGCTGACATCCTCACAAGAGGAAGGATCCCAAGATGGAATGGCCCAATGGACCCAGCCCAGGGGATGACAAAGCAGACCCAGTCGCCGCCGCAGCACAGCAGTGCAGAGCAACAGACGATCAGATGCTGCAGGCCTCCGCCCGCTCTCGCCCTCAACCGTTCTGTCAGAGGCGTTCCCCATCGGTTTATTGCCCTGGCAACCCGGAAGACGATCAAGCCCGCGATGGGATGGCGGTAGCGGAAGCCCTTCCTCTTGTGGAAATGGCCCCACCCCCGATGCCCTTTTCCCCAGGCGCCAAAGGATCCACTGGCCGGTCAGCCCGCGGGCCGCGAGATGCCCAGGTCTGCTCTTTCCCCTCCTGAGAAGGACGTGGGGTGAGACCTTTTAACCCAGTTTGCAAGCGGATTTCTTCCCTCCCTGATCAGTCTGCTGCGGGAGGGAAGAAATCCGCTTGCAAACTGGGTTAAACACGGGTCTCGCCCCATGTCCTTCTCGCGGGGAACAAGGAAAGAGGGAACAAAGGAAAATGTAACAGGGTTCTGATATCCAACAGGGTTTGGTGCAATCTCTACAGCTGGTTGCCTCCAGCCAATGAGGGGAAAGCACCTTGGAAGGGGCGCGAATCTAATGCTGATTCCTTTCCGAAAATGGCAGCGGTGGCTTCGAAATGGCAAATTCACTTCTACGTTGCTTACATCTCCCTCCCCCTCTCTTTATATATATACTAGCTGTACCCGGCACGCGTTGCTGTGCCCTATTTAGGAGATGCGAGAAAGTCTGAGTATGTAAGGGTTGGAATTGATGTTGCTTATGTTCTTTGTGGGGTCATGGGTTGTTCTGGCGGGTGGGATGTTGAAGTCCTATGGAGTTGTCGGTGTGTGGTGTTCCTGGCGTTCTGCAGAGCTTGTGGATATACAATGTTTTTTGTCTTTCCGTCTGCTGTGTTGATGTAGAGGTTCTGTGGTTTCCCAACTCTGGAACATGCTACGTAGAGTTGTCCGTGGGAGAAGCATTCTGTGTCAAGGTCTGTGCTACAGATTTGTAGTGTTTGTCCTTGAGCCTTGTTTATGGTGATGGCAAAAGCTAATGTAGTGCAGTGTCTTTCTGTTCTGGCGTTTGTTCTGCCCTTTTTTGTGTGATGTATGTAGCGTTGCGAGTGTGTCGTCCGATGCTGTTCTTTTTAGGAGGCATGGCTTGTCTTTTGGGTCAGCTTATGCCTGTGTGGAAGGAAGGAATGGCATACAAATGGGTTGAGCAGTAGATGCAAGGTTGTGTTATGTGCGTATTGTGTTGTGTGTAGGTATTACTTTTGTGTTATTCTGGGGGTATGTGTTTGTCAGTGGTGCCTGTGTCCCTGGTGCCCTATTTGTCTCCCTCCTAGATCTTGGCCGTGGCAGTTTAACCCTCAACTGAAATCACTCAGCATTCTAAGTGGCTTTGCCCACCGTTACTATGGTAACTGATGTTGGCCAATGGGTTTCGCTGGCTGCCGCAGAGGATGCTGGGAAATGTAGTTTTATTTTTACTCGTTGTTTTGGGGGCCTTTTAGGTTTTGGGGGGGAAGTTTCTTTGCTACAAATGTACCTTGCTTGAGGCCTATTTATGTTGGCAAGTTTTGTGTTTCTGCGTTGTAAGGTTTCTCTGTTTGAGGTAGTCTTCACATGACGACTCTTCCTTTATATATATAGATAGGCTCTCACTGAAATAAATTTCGAAATATTTTGCTTTTATGGCTCTCTGAGTCAAAAAGGTTCCTGACCCCTGATGTAGACCATGTTAGAAGATTCCCACTGCCATGCAATCTTGGATCTCTTCTGCAAGGGAGAATGCCCTATATTCTGAAAACAGAGAAAAAGGGACACCGTGGGACATATATTGACACAGAGAGGAGAGCTCGATTCATGCTGGGTTATTTGTTGGTGCTCATCCGATGACCGGAAAAGAAATGTTTCGGTCTCTCTGAAACAACACACTGTCAAATAAAACTTGAGACCAACCCCATTGGGTGAAATAAATGCAAAACGTTCTGGGCCTGTTGCCAAAGTTTCACAAAAACGTCACCTATCAGGCCATCGCAGAAAGAGACGTTTCATGTCAGACGCCTCATGCAAAACAGCACGCTGACAAAAAAAAATTGCACGTGAACCATGTTGTGTGAACCCCAACTCAACATCCTGGGATCTCTAGCCCAGTGTTTTTCAACCTTTTTTTGAGGCGCGGCACATTTTTTACGTTTACAAAATCCTGGGGCACACCACCAACCAAAATGACACAAAATGACACTCTAACACAGTAATACATATAATTAATATGTTTTTAAATGTATTTATACACTCAGTGTGAAACCTGGCCCTGAACACAACATATATATGACTTCCTCTCACATACTTATACATGGCTATCATGTCTTCTCTCAGCCTTCTCTTCAGCCCAGCTCTTCAAGCCGCTCCTCATAGGACTTGTTCTCCAGACCCTTGTGAAATTTCACCCTGAGTTAAACTTGCTTCCAGTTAACTATGGATGTCATGAAGCTGTTATACACAGTTTCTTGGGGGAGGCAACTCTCTAAAAGTCTAGTAAAATACTAAAAAAAAAACCCCAAACATTTCCAAGCAGAGAGGCTCAATTTTTTCTTGGAAACCTGTGAATGGGTAGTCTATTCGTTTCATAGATCTGTGTGGCCTCTTTCACTGCCTCCCCCCTCCTTCCGCAAAAGCAGAGCACTGGGCGGAAGTGATTGAGTTGGCGTTTTCACGTTGGCTTGGATTTCTCACGAGAACACACTGAAGAATCAAGCGGGATATCACTGTTCTTCATATAATGTTGTTTTATTCAATCATCTATTTTCATAATATAAGTGGATATATAGTGGAATGTCAATCATCCAAAGTATCAGTCATTGGCATCGCAATTATAACATCCAAATAAATCAATTTTTCTTGAAAGTAAATTCAATGACGGTAATTTGTATAATTTGGGTTATAATGCAAATGCACCAGGTCGAC
Organism: Anolis apletophallus; assembly: GCA_030556195.1. NCBI lineage: Eukaryota > Metazoa > Chordata > Lepidosauria > Squamata > Anolidae > Anolis > Anolis apletophallus. Next base: position 8,459,126 of record JARBWK010000021.1, read on the forward strand.
GGTCTATAAAGGCCATGCCGTTTCGCCGATACACGGCTTCATCGGGACCTGACCGATAAGTTCAATCCACATTAGGGTATCCACTGGTCCGATTTCTAATGACAAAGATATAAGATACATTTACAATCATGTATATCTTATCAATTATAACATATATATACATTTTTACTAGGTTAATCTCAAGAGTAACCCCACATCGGAGAAACATCCCAAAAAGGCTAGAGTCACCCAATACATACCAAAATTATAATCACAATCTCAAGTGTGGACGCAGCCACTATGCTCCATACCAGGGGTGCCCACCCTTTTTCATCATGCGAGCTACTATATGAACAATCAAGTTGAAAAGATCACCTGTTGTGCATGTGAGTGTGTGCGCGCACGCGCGTGTGCATGCTCCTACTGCAGCCGTCTGCACGGGGCTTCTTTCTTGCCTGCCCATGAACTCGCCGCCGCGCGCACCCGGGAAGGGGATCCTCCTTGCCTGTGTGCGCACTCTCTCTTAATGTCTTCGTTGCCTTCCTCCTTCTTGCTGTGTGCTTTCGCGAAGCAGAAAGTCCACATCCCGTTCTGCTTCTTGCGTGCACAGCAGGCCCCTCCCACGCACGCAGCAGGAGGGTATTTATAGGCGCACCCGCCAGCGCTCCTGCCAGATATGGCTTCGGTGGCGGCTCGGAAGGCGCAGGGCTGGGAAGAGGGGCCGCCTGGGTGCTGCCTGGGCCAGGAAACTCAACCGAGAGAGGGACCCACATGAGGCTGGAGTCTCCCCACTAAAGCCTCATTTTGGCAAAAGAAGCCCTGCGAAGATGGCGGCAGGAGCGCACGTGCGCGCGCATGGCAGGAGCGTGCCATCCGGCTGGTGAGGCCCAAAGATCACCTGGAAGAGGGTCGAAGATCACCTAGGTGCTCCCGATCATCGTAATGAGCACCCCTGCTCCATAAGGTCGGACAACACAACTGAGAAAAGCCGTGGTTAAAAAGCATAGCATTACATGTCACCAGGTGCTAATCATAATAGAATTTTGCTAATGGATAAAGGGTCATAAAGTCCTCTTGGAAATTCGGATTCTAGGGAGGTGATCCAGAAACATTCCCGTCTTCGTAGAGCTAATTTAACATCTTGATGTGGAGAAGGTTTAATTTGTTCCAGGACTAGCACTTTAAAGCCGTCATATCTGTGATGTTGTTTAAAGTGGGTGTACAAAACTGATGATTCATTTAGTGTTCTGAATTTCGAACGATGCTCCTGAATCCTCACACGTAAATCACGCCTAGTTTCCCCAATATAGTATTTAGAACATTTGCATAAAATACAATAAATCACATTTTTAGATCCACAGCTGGCCTGACAGCATAAGGAGAGAGGGAGAGAGAGAGAGAAAGAGGTGAAGGAGGCCGGGCAAAGTGGGGCAAAGCCAAGCAAGCCCCACCGCAAACCCTGCTGCTGCCCTCGGGACTCCCATTCCAAGCCGAGACCTGGGCGAGCGAGCTGTGTGGGGCTGCTTTCTTTCTTTGGTTGGGGACGAGGAGTGAGGGCTCCGCCGTGTTCCTGCGGCTGAACCCGAGGAGGAGGGGCTGCGTGGATGGAGACTCGCGATGCTGCTGCTGCTTGTGCCCACGCCGCCTTTCTCCGCCTCGCCCTCCCTCGCCTTTGCAGGAGAACGGCGGCGAGGGCCCACGGGGGGGAGAGACAGAGAGAGACAGAGACAGAGAGAGAGAGAGGGTGGCTCTTCAGAGCCTGCTAGGAAGAGCTGCCACCCCCCTCTCTCCCGTGGGCATGGACTGTCACCAGTGGGAGGGGTCCTCCTTCCTGCCAGCCATCCACTTGGCGTCCTTTCTGAGTGACACCCTCGACAGGAAGGAAGGAAGCCCCCGCTGCATCTGTCACTTTGGGGAAACACCTCTTCTACTCTTCCTTCTCCTGCCCAGGCAAGGAAGCTTTGAGGGAGGGGGGAGGGGGGGAGGCTGCTGTGGGGAGGCTCCATCCTCACGTGGGTCCCTCTCTTGGTTGAGTTTCCCGGCCCAGGCAGCAGCCAGGCGGCCCCTCTTCCCAGTCCTGCACCTTCCGAGTCGCCGCCGAAGCCATATCTGGCCAGAGTGCTGGCGGGTGCGCCTATAAATACCCTCCTGCTGCGTGCGCGGGAGGGGCCTGCTGTGCACACAAGAAGCAGGACGGGATGGGGACTTCCTGCTTCGCGAAAGCACGGAGCAGGAAGGAGGAAGGCAACGAAGACATTAAGAGAGGGCGCGCAGGCAAAGAGGATCCCCTTCCCGAGTGCGTGCGGCAGCGAAGTTCATGGGCAGGCAAGAAAGAAGCCCTGCGCGGATGGAAGGCTGCAGTAGGAGTGTGCGCGCGTGTGCGCGCACGCTCACATGCACAACAGGTGATCTTTTAAACTTGATATAGTAGCTCGCATGATGAAAAAGTGTGAGCACCCCTGTTCTAGAGAGTTCACGTTTGATTTGCTCTTGGACTCATTTATTGGACTTCAGCTGCCCATGGTATTCACAGCGCTTTCCACAAGCAGCACAATTCAAAACAAGTCATGTTCTTCCTCTCAGTTTTCCTTCCTGTCCATCTTTCACAACCAGACGTAGAAAGAAAGAAATCCAGAGAACTTTTTCGGATCCTTTTGGACCTCACAGCAGCTTTTGATACGGTAGATCAGTGTTTCTCAACCAGTGTGCCGTGGCACACTACTGTGCCGTGAGCGATCATCAGGTGTGCCGCGAGAAAAGCTCTCTGCCCCCCTTCCTTCCCCCCTCCTCCTGCCAAACTCCTGCTGCTTGGGAGAGGAGGAGGAAGGCCCAGGCAGCGGCGAAGAAAAAGAAGGGACCGGGGTGCCGCCTCCTTTGGCCGTTTCCCCAACCAGCCTCCAATCCGCCATGACTCTCACCCCTTGCTTGTTGAAGCCACGCGGAGGAGGAGCCCTGCCTACTGAAGCCCGTCCACTGCTCATGCTCCTCCTCTGTGGGAGAGCTGAAGTCGGGAGGGAGGCGGGGGCATGATGCTGCCTGGCTCCGCCCCTTTCCCCAGCTTCAGCACTCCCACAGCTTTGCCAGCCTTGAGGGGGCAGTGCTAAGCCAGTGGTGGCAGAGCCAGCACAATGCTGGCTTGGCACTGCCCTCTCAAAGCTGGCGAAGCTGTGAGAGAACTGAAGCCGGGGGGAGGGGGCAGGGCATGGTGAGGCCTGGCTCCGCCCCTCCCTGGCTTCAGGGCTCCGCAGCTTTGCCAGCCTTGAGGGGCAGTGCCAAGCCAGCGGTGGCAGAGCCAGCACAATGCTGGCTTGGCACTGCCCTCTCAAGGCTGGCGAAGTTATGGGAGAACTGAAGACCGGGGGGAGGGGGCGGGGCATGGCCTGGCCTGGCTCCTCCCCCTCCCCAGCTTTGGCACTCCCAGCAGGTCACCATCCCCCAGCCATTCTTTACTGTGTTACAGTGTCATTTTGGTTGGTGGTGTGCCCCCGGATTTTTTTAATGTTAAAAGTGTGCCACAGCTCAAAAAAGGTTGGGAAACACTGTGGTAGATCACGCATTGTTAACCCGTGACTGGGGTTAGGGGGGACAGCTCTTAAATGCATGTCCCCCTTTCTCCAAGACCGGGGACAGCGGGTGGAGAGGGGAGGTATGGTTTCCGAGAGGCTCCCCCTTAGTTGCGGGGTCCCTCAAGGGGCCATTCTCTCCCCTTTATTATTTAACATCTACATGCGACCACTTGCCAAATTGGTGCGGAGTTTTGGTCTGGAGTGTCATCAGTACACATCTGCCAGTGTGCCCTTAAAATCCACATCATGTGTCCCAAGTGGAATGTAGCAGTGTTCTTGGCAGTGTCATGCTACTTTGAGGGCTTTCTGGTGTATTTTAAAGTCCTGCTCCTGTAGCTCCTGAAGTATTAGAAGAGGGAGAATTAGTGCTGAGGATGGCCGGCCGGCCGGACTCTGTTCCCAATTGTTTCCAGCTATGCCTCGAAGCTGTGTCTGGTTGGCTACGCACCAGCCGGTTGGGAGTGAACCCTTCGAAGACGGAGATCCTGTGGCTGGGTGGTACAGGTGGGGGTGGGCTCCGGCTGCCTACTCTGGACGGCGAGGCACTACACCCGTCGGCATTAGTAAAGGTCCCGGGGGTCCAGTTGGACCCACTGCTGACGATAGAGGCCCAGGTCTCCGCTGTCAGCAGATCCACATCCTTCCATCTGCGGCAGGCTAGGCAGCTGGCGCCCTATCTCACTAGGAACGACTTAGCCATGGTGATCCAGGCGACGATCATCTCGAGACTGGACTACTGTAACGCCCTTTACATTGGCCTTCCTTTGTCGGTCATCCAGAAGCTTAAACTGGTGCAGAATGCTGCAGCGAGACTCCTGGCTGGAGTGCCAGCCAGGGCTCACATCACTCCAACCCTGCAGCAACTGTACTGGCTACCAATCGAGCACCAGATCATCTTCAAAGTGCTGGTTCTGACCTTTAAGGCCTTGCATGGTCTGGGGCCGGTGTACTTGAGGGACCGTCTACTCCCATATCTTCGATCTGAGGTCCATAACCTCCTGCAGATTCCTTCCCTTCGTACCATTCACCTATCATCAACGCGACAGAGGGCTTTCTCCGTGGTGGCACCATGTCTATGGAATGCTCTATCGCCGGAGGTCCGAGCAACCTGTGAATTGCCGGCCTTCAGGAAAGCCTGTAAAACTGCTCTCTTTAGGCAGGCTTTCGGCCTTTAACTCTTGGTTTAGTAGATTAATACTGTTTTAGTGGGATTACTGGGAAGGGGTTTTTTATATTGTCTTGTTGTGATTTTATGTATTGTAAACCGCCCTGAGCCATACCGGAAAGGACGGTATACAAATTGAAATAATAAATAAATAAATAAATAAGATGGATGGATGGTATCCTTGAAGTGACTGGCTTGACTCTGAAGGAGCTGGGGGGGGGGGGGTGGCGGGCGACAGGGAGCTCTGGCCTGGGCTGGTCCATGAGGTCACAAAGAGTCGGAAGTGACCGAAGAAATAAACAACGAAAAAGGACTTTCTTTATTTGATGGCAGGTATAGACTTGACGGCAGTCTAACTTATGACTCATAATTAAGAGCAGAGGTGAGACAAGAAGAAGTGAGAGAAATCTACCCCTCGGAAGGGAAATTGTTATTATGGGGGAAAGCAGGGGCGGTCTAAGGTAATTTCAATGGTAGGCGAAAATTATTTTGGCGCCCCCAACATAATTCCCCCAACATTATTTTGCGCGCCCCTCCAAATTCAGGCGGTACCTTGCGTGCTCTTTCCATTCCTCTCCTCGTGCCTCCTGGTTCCCCTGCCAGCCCCACCCACGGGCGTTGCAGAGGGAAGGGCAGCGCTTTCCCTGCCCTCTGCAACGCCCATGGGAGGGGCCAGCAGCGGGAACCAGGAAGAGCGCCTCCTGGTTCCCCTGCCAGTCCCACCCACGGGGCGTTGCCGAGGGCAGGGCAGCGCTCTCCCTTGCCCTCTGCAACGCCCCATGGGAGGGGCCGGCAGCGGGAACCAGGAAGAGCGCCTCCTGGTTCCCCTGCCAGCCCCACCCACCGGGCGTTGCAGGGGGCAGGGCAGCGCTCTCCCTTGCCCTCTGCAACGCCCCATGGGAGGGGCCGGCAGCGGAACCAGGAAGAGCGCCTCCTGGTTCCCCTGCCAGCCCCACCCACGGGGCGTTGCAGAGGCAGGGCAGCGCTTTCCTTGCCCTCTGCAACGCCCCATGGGAGGGGCCAGCAGCGGGAACCAGGAAGAGCGCCTCCTGGTTCCCCTGCCAGCCCCACCCACAGGGCGTTGCAGGGGCAGGGCAGCGCTGCCCTGCCCTCTGCAACGCCCCATGGGAGGGGTCAGCAGCGGGGACCAGGAAGAGCGCCTCCTGGTGCCCCTGCCAGCCCCACCCACGGGGCGTTACAGAGGACAGGGCGGTGCTTTCCCTTGCCCTCTGCAACGCCCATGGCCGGGGCCCGCAGCGGGAACCAGGAAGAGCGCCTCCTGGTTCCCCTGCCAGCCCCACCCACGGGGCGTTGCAGAGGGCAGGGCAGCGCTCTCCCTTGCCCTCTGCAACGCCCATGGGAGGGGCCAGCAGCGGGAACCAGGAAGAGCGCCTCCTGGTTCCCCTGCCAGCCCCACCCACGGGGCGTTGCAGAGGGCCGGGCCGCGCTTTGCCTTGCCCTCTGCAACGCCCATGGGAGGGGCCAGCAGCGGAACCAGGCAGAGCGCCTCCTGGTTCCCCTGCCAGTCCCACCCACGGGGCGTTGCAGAGGGCAGGGCAGCGCTTTCCTTGCCCTCTGCAACGCCCATGGGAGGGGCCAGCAGCGGGAACCAGGAAGAGCGCCTCCTGGTTCCCCTGCCAGCCCCACCCACGGGCGTTGCAGAGGGCAGGGCAGCGCTTTCCCTTGCCCTCTGCAATGCCCATGGAGGGGCCAGCAGCGGGAACCAGGAAGAGCGCCTCCTGGTTCCCCTGCCAGCCCACCACGGGCGTTGCAGAGGGCAGGGCAGCGCTTTCCCTTGCCCTCTGCAACGCCCATGGGAGGGGCCAGCAGCGGAACCAGGAAGAGCGCCTCCTGGTTCCCCTGCCAGCCCCACCCACGGGCGTTGCAGAGGGCAGGGCAGCGCTTTCCCTTGCCCTCTGCAACGCCCATGGGAGGGGCCAGCAGCGGGAACCAGGAAGAGCGCCTCCTGGTTCCCCTGCCAGCCCCACCCACGGGGCGTTGCAGAGGGCCGGGCAGCGCTCTCCCTTGCCCTCTGCAACGCCCATGGGAGGGCCAGCAGCGGGAACCAGGAAGAGCGCCTCCTGGTTCCCCTGCCAGCCCACCCACGGGCGTTGCAGAGGGCAGGGCAGCGCTCTCCCTTGCCCTCTGCAACGCCCATGGGAGGGGCCAGCAGCGGGAACCAGGAATAGCGCCTCCTGGTTCCCCTGCCAGCCCCCCCACGGGGCGTTGCAGAGGGCAGGGCAGCGCTTTCCCTTGCCCTCTGCAACGCCCATGGGAGGGGCCAGCAGCGGGAACCAGGAAGAGCGCCTCCTGGTTCCCCTGCCAGCCCCACCCAGGGGCGTTGCAGAGGGCAGGGCAGCGCTTTCCCTTGCCCTCTGCAACGCCCCATGGGAGGGGCCGGCAGCGGGAACCAGGAAGAGCGCCTCCTGGTTCCCCTGCCAGCCCCACCCCAGGGGCGTTGCAGAGGGCAGGGCAGCACTTTCCCTTGCCCTCTGCAACGCCCATGGGAGGGGCCAGCAGCGGGAACCAGGAAGAGCGCCTCCTGGTTCCCCTGCCAGCCCACCCACGGGCGTTGCAGAGGGCAGGGCAGCGCTCTCCCTTGCCCTCTGCAACGCCCCATGGGAGGGCCGGCAGCGGGAACCAGGAAACGTGAAGAGGAGCCTTTGAAGGCTCCTCGCTCTACAATGCCCCGCGGAAACGGTGGCGCGCGGGAGCGGCTGCGCCCGGTGGGCGGGAATTCGCCCCACGACGCCCCCTTCCAAGATGGCGCCCTACGCAGCCGCGTAGGTCGCTTATATGGTGGGACCGCACCTGGGGGAAAGGGGTCTCCACTGAAGCTTTCAATCCTTGTGTAATGGATTGGCCTACCTTGAAGGGTTGGTGTAAAAGGCTGTAAACAGGCCTGGCTGGCCAGAGCTAAGGAGAGCTGAGGTGTGGAGCCATCAGGCAGCCTCATAGCCAGAGATGCAGTCAGATTGACTGATGAAATTGGAGGGGAACGCTGGGCAACTGGAGATGGGTGGAACCCGAGGAATAGAGAAGAAGCAAAGGCTACCATTTTAGTTCAGCTGGGAGTTTAGATTTAGAAGAGTTGGTTAGGAGTTTTGAAGGGAAGGGAGGAAGGAAGAGTTTGGGAACTGTTCGTGGTTGTCACAATGCGAGTCCTGGCCCGGCCCCTTAATCACACACACACAGACAATGTCAATTAATGATTTATTAAGCACAATTAGTTGCAGGTGAATAAGGTAAAAAGTCCAAAAATGAATCGATCAAAGAGTCCAAGGTAATCAGCAACTAAGGTTCAAAAGCAAGTCCAAAAAGCAGGGAATCACTCAAAAGAAAGGTCCATAAAAACAAAGCGAATCAAAACAAGGCAACTTAGTCCGTAGACAAACAAGGCAATCCAAGGTACAGGGTATCAACAAGGTCTCAAGATAGTTCTTGGCACGGTGAGCCAAACTATGGCTTCCAGGGAACAGCAGACCACCAATGCGTCCTTCCAGCAACGACGTGGCCGCTCAACTGAGGAACTTTCCACAGAGTGTATATTTAATTCCCATCTTTGTGAGACCAGCGCCTCTCCAGGCTCCGCTTCCAATCTTTTCGCGTAGCCACAATACTACTCCTCCGGTCGAAGCTCCTCGCAGGCCCAGCACCATCTGGCTCGTTATCTTCCTGGGAACATGCCTCCAACTCGGTTTCCATCTCTTCCTCCGCAGCTGGTGGCAACAATCGCTCTTGTGAGCCGAAACCTCCTGGTTTCTCATATTCGCAATCTGATCCGGAATCTAGCTGGCCTTCATCATCCGAATAAGCAGAAGGCCAGGTGTCATCCCATTGCAAACTGTCAGTTGGGGATGCATGCCCATCAGCCCCTGCATCCCCTCCATCTTGGTCCAAAGCAATCGGGAGCCCTGGAGCGGCACCCCGCCCCTTTGGCTGGAACGGAGGCTGGGTTGCTGCACTGGTTTTAAGATACCGCTTTGAGGAAAATAGTTAGGCCTCTATAGTGATTAGAGTGCTGGTGTGAAAGGAAGGTCCAAAAGGTTCAAAAGATCCGGTTTGTAATTCCTGTGTGGGGAATTTTTGTTTAAGAAACTCAAGATACAAGATGGTTCTCTGTAGAAAGTGACGCTTGTTAATCTATTTGAAACCATTACGCTTCTTTACTGTTCCAGAACAAAATAAACAACATATTTCTGTTTTATTACAACTGAAGAGTTTGTGTGGCTTTTGAAACATTCCAGTGAAGGAGGTGGACTACGAAATAATAAATTGGTGGCAGCAAAAAAAAACCCTTTAAATAAATATTTGGTGGCAGCAAAAGAAATATAATATACAGTGGTAGCTTCCCACTGCCTGGCCTTGTGTGTGTGAGGGTGTATATACTCCTGTCCCTCACGGCCTTGCCTTGGGCCAGAGCTTTGTAGTTTGTCCACCTTGTATCCATCCATCCACCCAGGGCCGGATCTTACCGTTACACGGACTATGAGCCTGTGGGGGGCACCACAAATTCAGGGGCGCATTGGCTGCCAAACACCCCTTCTCAGTCTCCGGCCCTGTGGAAGGTGGCCCGTCCGCGCTGCACCAAATGTAGTGTGAGCAGGCCAGAGCCGCCCGCACCTGCTCCATGAGGCTGGAGACCTCTGCCCCCGGCTGCCAAACCTTCCTCCTCAGTTTCCGTCCCTGTGGAGGGTGTGTATGCGTGGAACATACACACCCTCCACAAGGAAGGAGGGAGCGAGCGAGGAGGAGGAAGGAAGGGAAGCTCCTGGGGCCCCTGCCGCACATTCCTTGCGCATGCCGTGCATTCCTTGAGTCAAGGAAGAAGGGCGCAAGCGAGGAGGAGGAGGAAGGAAGGGAAGCCCGGGGCCGCTGCCGCGCATTCATTGCGCATGCCGCGCATTCCTTGCGCATGCCGCGCATTCCTTGAGTCAAGGAAGGAGGGCGCGAGCGAGGAGGAGGAGGAAGGAAGGGAAGCCCCCAGGGCCGCTGCTGCGCATTCCTTGCGCATGCCGCGCATTCCTTGAGTCAAGGCAGGAGGGCGCAAGCGAGGAGGAGGAGGAAGGAAGGGAAGCCCCCAGGGCCGCTGCCGGGCAGTGGAAAGAAGGAATGTGGGGGAGGGGGGTGCGGTAGGGGTTGGTTTGGGGGCATAATTCCAAAGTGTGGCCTAGGGCGCCAAAAGGGGTTAATCCGGGCCTGCCTCACTTGCTTATTTTCCAACAGACCTCACAATCTCTAAGTATGCCTGCCATAGATATGGGCAAAACGTGAGGAGAGAATGCTTCTGGAACATGGTCATACAGCCTGGAAAACTCACAGCAATCCTATGCTGAGTTGGCTGAGACTCAGAGAATCCATGAAAAACTATAGCAAAATATGTTGCAGGATGTCCCTCCTGCAATGACAAAAGTTTTTTGCAGTTTAGTAAACGTTTCCCATGTTTTTATGACAGAACCAAATAGGAAATGACATTTGTAACACAGGAACAACAATTGTGTTACCTAGTGTTATTCAGAGGTGTGCCTCTTCTGCTTGTGACTTCTGCAAGTTGGGCGACTGGCATCTTAAGGCCTTGCATCTCCTGGACAAACGAAGGCAGGGAGGGCAAGGGAGCAGCTGTATTTTCTGTGCAGAGTGGAAAAAGAATGAGAACTTGGGAAGTTCCAGTTGGAGCCGAATCCTGGCTCCGGAGGCCAAGAGCTGAGTGGGAAAACACAGCCCCACAAGGCGCTCCTGCCTCCTCCTGTGCAGCTGTCATCGTGTTCTTGCAACACCGCCAGGCACTGCCAAATCTCTCCGGGTTGCCCTACATTTCCAAATTGCTTGATCTCATTGGTTCTCGATCCTCAATGTGCCATCCTTTCAGATATTTAAATATGGTTGTTATTATGTACCTTTCAATCTTCTCTTCTCCAAGTTAAGCATCCCCACCTCCCTAAGCCACTCCTCATCAAGCTTGGTTTCTAAACCTTTCACCATTTTGGTTGCCCCTTTTTTGACACATTTCCGTTTGTTCATAGCCTTCTTGAATTTGGTGCCCAGAACTGGACACAGGATAATTCCAAGTAAGGTTCGACCAAAGCAGAAGAGAGAGGATTATGACTTCCCTTGCTCTACACCAGTTGTCCCCAATCTTTTCTTTGACCGGGGGCCACTTGACCAGGGACCAATTGAACACGGATCACTTTGACCAGAGACCACTTGACCAGGGACCAATTGAACAGGGACCACTTTGACCAGGGACTACTTGACCAAGAACCACTTGATCAGGGACCACTTTGACCAGGGACCACTTGACCAGGGACCATTTGATCAGGGACCACTTTGACCAGGGACCACTTGACCAGCGACTACTTGACCAGGGACCACTTTGACCAGGGACCACTTTGACCAGGGACCACTTTGACCAGGGATCACTTTGACCAGGAATCACTTTGACCAGGGACCACTTTGATCAGAGATCACTTTGACCAGAAACCACTTGACCAGGAACCGCTTTGATGAGGGACCACTTGACCAGGAACCACTTTGACCAGGAACCACTTGACCAAGGACCACTTGACCAAGAACCACTTGACCAAGGACCACTTGACCAGGAACCACTTTGACCAGAAACCACTTGACCAGGAACCACTTTGACCAGGAACCACTTGACCAAGGACCACTTGACCAAGAACCACTTGATTAGGGACCACTTTGACCAGGGACCACTTTGACTAGGGACCATTTGACCAGGGACCACTTTGACCAGGGACCACTTTGACCAGGGACCACTTTGACTAGGGACCATTTGACCAGGGACCACTTTGACCAGGGACTACTTGACTAGGGACCATTTGACCAGGGACCACTTTGACCAGGAATCACTTTGATCAGGAACCGCTTTGACGAGGGACCACTTGACCAGGAACAGCTTTGACCAGGGACCACTTGACCAGGGACTACTTGACCAAGAACCACTTGACCAGGGACCAGTTTGACCAGGGACCACTTTGACCAGGGGCCACTTGACCAGGAACCGCTTTGACCAGGGACCACTCTCCAACATTAGCCCCAAAAGGGTCACAAATCAATTTTTGGTCAACTTTAGATTTGGTTTGGTTATTTGTGGTGCTGATTTAGAAAACTGCTTTGTGCAGACCACACCAGCTCAAGTTTCTGATACAGAACATATGCCGTCTAGTAGTCACCACCTGCTCACCCATAGAAAACCATATTTAAGAAGTCTTGGTACTATAAGAGGGTTTCATGAGACCAATGGCTCTCGTTGCAACGGTGTAGTAATGGTGACGTCGTGGACCATATTTTAGTTCAGCAAATGTTCAAGGCAGAGAGGAAGGAAAGGAAGGAAGGAATGAGGGAAGGAGGGAGGAAACGGGAAGGAAAGAAGGCAAGGCAAGAAGGAGGGGAGAAAGGAAGGAAAGGAAGAAAGGAGATGAGGAAGGAAGGAAGGGAAAGGAGGGAGAAAGAGAGAGCATGGGAAAATACTGTGTTTTCTAATGGTCTTTGGCAGGGCCGTAGCCAGGATTTTGATCTGGGGAGGGGTGTGTGATAAGGGGGTGAGTTTGATTGGTGTGTGTGTGGGGGGCTGAGTCTGAGTGAGAGAGGGTCTACCCTAGCAAACCTTTTCTATCATTATCCCAATGCCCCATGCATATGGGAAATATTGAGCATGGTGATCAGATCATGATATGAATAAACATAACAGTTTAAATAATGTACCAGTAAGGCCTTCTCGTGGACCACCCTGAGATTTTCGGAGGGGGGGGGAAGAAGCCCCCCAATCCCTCCTGGCTACATGCCTGGTCTTTGGTGACCCCTCTGACCCCCATTTGCCACCCCCCAAGGGGTCCTGACCCCCAGTTTGAGAAATGCTGCTTAGAGCATGTCACCAACATGAAATGTTTTGGAATGCTCTGGTCTAAACACGTATAGCCTACTACAGTGTTTCCCAACCAGTGTGCTGGGACACACTAGTGTGCCATGAGCAATCATCAGGTGTGCCGTGGAAAATTGGAACCTCGGGGGGGGGGGGGTAGAGTCTAGTGTGTTGAAGTATAAAAACCCTAAGAAACCTACCTTGATAAAGGCACAAAATTACAAACACCCGTTGTCTACTTGGTCTCTCCCTCTCCATGCATTGGGAAGGCCCGCCTCCCTTTCCCCAAGTAGAGACCTCCTCTTGCCTCCTGGGGTTTCTGTGTGGAAGGTTTGGCCCAGTTCTATCATTGGTGCTCTTTGATTGTAGAGGAACTATAAATCCCAGAAACTACAACTCCCAAATGTCAAGGTCTATTTCCCCTGAACTCCATCTGCGTTCATATTTGGGCATATTGAGTTCCATGCCAAGTTTACTCCTGATCCAACATTGTTTTGAGTCCACAGTGTTTTCTGGATATAGGTGAACTACAACTCCAAAACTCAAGGTCAATGCCCACCAAACTCTTATAGTATTTTCTCTTGGTTATGGGAGTTCTGTGTGGGAAGTTTGTGTCTTTCTGCCATTCCTGAGAAAAAAAAGGAACGCTGTTCCACATATAAAGGGCAATACAGTGGGAAAGATAGCAGAAAGCTAATCATAGACAATGGCAATCTATGTAATGTAAACAAGCAATGGAGTCTTCTCTAGTAAATGCGACATATATTGTATTAGTCCGTCATAGGTACAAAGAACATCATAAGTGCAAACATATCAAACACACATATTATATTTTATGGTAAGTACCAACATCATAAGTAAACGAAAATAATGGCGGTGAGCAAGCTCGCACAAGCGCACAAGCGGCGAGCCAAGACGCCCGGGCTCAAACGAGGAGAGTCAATGGTAAATAATGCAGGCACAGGTCCCAGACGCCTCTCCCAAACCCAGTAAATCTTCGAAAATAAATCACAGTTTTTAGGGAATTCTCACAAAAATAATATCCGGGTGGGAGAAGGTCGTCCACGGGCCGACGAAAGGGTCTCGCGCGCCTTCGTTTCTCCCCCGTAGGGGCTTCCTCAGGGCCGGGGTCGGGGCCTGGATGGCGTAATCTCGCGAGCGTCTTCACAGTTTCGTGGCACAAGGCATGGGACAACAGGAGCACTGCAGGTGGAAACAGTATCCGCAGATACTGGGCTGGATACTGGGCGGGGGAGAAACGAAGGCGCGCAAGACCCTTTCGTCGGCCCGTGGACGACCTTCTCCCACCCGGATATTATTTTTGTGAGAATTCCCTAGAAACTGTGATTTATTTTCGAAGATTTACTGGGTCTGGGAGAGGCGTCTGGGACCTGTGCCTGCATTATTTACCATTGACTCTCTCCTCGTTTGAGCCGGGCGTCTTGGCTGCCGCTTGTGCGCTTGTGCGAGCTTGCTCACCGCCATTATTTTCGTTTACTTATGATGTTGGTACTTACCATGAAATATAATATGTGTGTTTGATATGTTTGCACTTATGATGTTCTTTGTACCTATGACGGACTAATACAATATATGTCGCATTTACTAGAGAAGACTCCATTGTTTGTTTACATTACATAGATTGCCATTGTCTATGATTAGCTTTCTGCTATCTTTCCCACTGTTTCTGCCATTCCTGCCAGGATATCTATGTTGAGTTCATCGAAACAGGTCCAGGTTTCACACTGAGTGTATAAATACATTTCAAAACATATTAACTATATGTATGACTGTGTTAGAGTGTCATTTTGTGTCATTTTGGTTGGTGGTGTGCCCCAGGACTTTGCAAATGTAAGAAGTGTGCCGCGGCTCAAAAAAGGTTGGGAAACACTGGCCTACTACAACTATCAACCATAACACAATTGTCGGACTGAATGGTCCTTGTGGTCTCTTCCAACTCTTGGGTTCTATAATTCCGTGTGATAAAGCCCTTCGCTCTTGAGCAACTCTTTCAACTTTGTGGAATCTCAGTTTTCCCAGACATGTGCGGTTGCTCCAATAAACACCTAATGTGTACACATTGTGTCTCGCCCGGTGTACTCTCCGTGCAAAATAGGGATGGCATGCCAGCCTCCTTTGGCAGCGCCTCATCGGTCTGCATGCCGCAGCCAGTTGGGGCAGCAAAATATCTTGGAGTTTGGCAGCAAAAACTTGGCAGAAGGGAAGGGAATAAAGTCTATCGGAGGGGGATAGGTGGCCAAGCTGTGCGTCCCTCTCCCGAAGTGATGGGAACGTTGCTTTGCGCTCTTCCACGCTCTGTTTCTCCCCACCTGCAGGCCGCCTCTCCTGCCATTTGAAGAGTGACCTGCCTCTTACCAGAAGGTCAAGCACCAAGGAGACCTAATTAAAAGCTCGTTATAAGAGACAATCTCCATTAGCATGCCAAACTTCATGCAAATCCATTAACTCCGGGGCTTTCTTCGGAAGCTTTAAATTCTTGCCCAGGGCCCCAGGGACTAGAAAATGTGGCCGGTTAATTTGCGGTTCCCCCCTCGTCTGCGAAAACGAGGCTGACTCCAGCTTGCTTTCTGGATTATTTCACATTCCAGCAAATTAGTTTGATCCGTTCTGAGAACATTCGAACAAAGAGAACCCTTTTGGCATCGCACGGATAAAATAGTGATGGATAAGAACGGAGAAGGACGAGGCCCTGGCCCAATCGGCGACACATAACTTGCAATGGCTCGCCCAAAATGCAGCCTTTCCTGTTATTTCGCCCTTTCCCTTTTTTCCATTGGCTGTTCCACGCCTGTTGTTTACTTTTTGTATTAAAAAGACGTGTCAAATTGTGTGTCTATTGCAGGGGTGGGCAATCTAGGCCCCACGGGCCGGATGCGGCCCGGCAGCCGATTCTGTCAGGCTCGGGGAGAAAGGTGTCAGGGGCGGGGCCAAGAGGAAGGTTTCCAAACCAACTCTTTGGAGAAAGGCGGCCTCCCTGAGGCGAAGAAGCCCTTCCCTCCCTCTCCTTTCCTCTCCCGCCATGCTCCTTGCTGTCATGAGCCTCTCCCAGGAGAAAGGGAAGCCTCCGTCTCCGCCTCAGCCACCGCCGGGTGCTTCTTCCGCCGACATCTCGCCGCTCCGGCCCTTGCCCCCCTCCTCCTCCTCTTTGTTGTCAGAAGAAGGTGTGGACCTTCCTTCCTCCTACCCTCACAGAACCAACACAGGAGACTTGTGGCTCGAGGCGAAGGGGCGTGGCCAAAGGGGAGGAACGGCGGTTGGGGCAACCATTGGAGGAGCCCTGACTGATGGCCACGGAAACAACCAATCGGAGGGACGGATACGCCCCGCAAAGGGGTGGGACCACGGGAGGCGGCACGAGGACGAAAAGCGTGGGCGGGGCGAAGTGAGCCGATTTTAGCCAATGGGAGGGGAAATAGAGTGAGGGGTGAGAGCGGGCGAAGGCCTGCAGCCTCCGATCGTCTGTTGCTCTGTTGTCCTCTGCTGCGGTGGCAGATGGGTCCGCTTTGCCATCCTCTGGGCTGGGTCCATTGGGCCATTCCATCTTGGTTCGCACCTTGTCTTCCTGAATTTAATTTAATTTAATTTTAGTGGTTTTTATTATTATTTTATAATAATTTTATTATAATATTATAATAATATAATAAATAATATAATAATAAATAATATAATATAATGTTACATTATAATTTCAATATATTATAATGTCTATATATATATATCTATATATATAAAATCTTCCATGTCATGGGTCCTATCTTATATACAAAGAAACCACACAAGGCAGAAACACAAAAACAGCCCACATACCCAGAAAACCCTACGAGGTATGTTTACCAAACACACCCCCCCCTTGCCCAAAAATGAGCCAACGGCCACAAATCCAAAAAAAACATTGTGGACTTCAACTCCCATGATCCCCCCACACCACCTCCCTCTGGCAGTTTACAGTGTCGGAATGTTAGTGGAGCTGATCAATTAGAGGCATTATGCAAATACTCCCTCAGTTAGAATGTAGGCTGGGAGCCCCCCACCCACCCCTGGCAGTTTAAAGAGTTTAGAGAGTCGGAATGTTGGTGGTGGTAGGGAAAGGTAGGGAAAGGAATGGAGGGACTGAGACAAGGGGAGCAAGGGCTGATACAGAAAGGGGAGGAATGGCAGGAAGGAGGGAAAGGAAAGAAGGAAGGGAGGGAAGGAAGGAAGGAGAGGAGAAGAAAGGAAAGGAAGGATAGAAGGAAGAATGGATGGAAGGAAGGAGGAGAGAAGAAAGGAAGGAAAAAGGAAGGATAGCAGGAAGGACGGGAGGGGAAAGGAAGGAAGGGATAGAAGGATGGAGTGAAGGAAGGAAGGAAAGAGGGGAGAAGAAAGGAAGGAAAAGGAAGGATAGCAGGAAGGAGGGGGAGGGGAAAGGAAGGAAAGGATAGAAGGATGGAGTGAAGGAAGGAAGGAAAGAGGGGAGAAGAAAGGAACACAGAAACACATACACACACACATATATACATGCACAGAAATATACAAATATATCTTCGGCGTTGAGTATTTATGTCACAGCGGATAGGCAACAGAAATATAGAAGTTTAATTCCTCATCGGCCCAAAAACTCCAGTCTCTGTTCGAGTGAATAATGAAACTCTCATTCAATTCACAAGGTAAATATATAACTTTGTATTGAAATTGTATTTAACAATAACTGGCAAAACATCGAAAAACAACAGCCATCACAGCTACCTTTCTAAACATCCTTTCCTCACAGATATTAAATCCCCAACTGACAAATCCCAACTGTCACTTTGTAACTGACATTCCTCAAGGTTCCATTTAGCAGTCTTGAGACAGTGCCATCTGGTGTCAAACATGTCACACTGCAGGTCATCTCAAACTGCGAAAATATATCTTGTGCTGACTCATGAATTGCTATTCAAAATGCAATAATCTGACAATATACACATACATAAACACACCTGTACTTACACACATCAACACATATACACGCACATACATATACAAACACACATATGCATAAGTACACACATATACACACATATTTATTTATTTACTTTGCTTCTAGACCGCCTCTCTCAGCCCGAAGGCGACTCGACATACACATATACACATATACATAACTACACACACAGTCCACAAGTTAAAAAAATCCCACAGCAACACGTGGCCGGGTCAGCTAGTATACGATAATATAATAATTATGATATTAATAGTAATAATATATGAATATTTCTTGATATATTAATATGTTAATATTAATGATGTGTAATATATAGTAAATATAGTAAATAAATAAATAATGTAGATTAGAATGTAGTTCAGCCTTTAGGTGCGCCCCTCCATAATATTTTCTGGCTCTCGTGTGGCCCTTTGGAAAAAATAATTGCCCACCCCTGGTCGATTGCTTTCTGGCCACCCGGTCCCAACCCCACAGGGCTCCTGAATTCCTCTGCCTGAAACGGAGGTTTTGATTCCATTGTCACAGATCTCCAAACTTGTTAAGCACAGACTCGGTAAACGATACTATTGTGAAGCTGGAAGGTGATTTATCTTGGAAGGTGGGAGGCTGGCGGGGAAGTCACCTGCGCGAGGGCTCGAGTGAACCCAAATGGCTCAGAGTAAACAGAGGAATATAAAAGCTTTTGTGCCTTGGAAGTGGCAGGTCCTGCCTCATTAACTGCTAACAGAAGGACGGCCCGGCCTTCTGGGATACCCAACACTCCTCCGGCGGCCTGGCATCCTCCCCTCCGCTCTGGGGACAATGTGGACTTTGAGGCCCACCACCCTGCTCTTGTGATGTTGGTGGCACAATGCTCTGACCTTCACCCCTGCGGAAAACAGTTATCCACTTTCCCTCTCTTGGGTTGATAGCGGGAGGAGAGTGAGAGGGAATAGGGATACCTTTGGAGAGGATGAGAGAGCAGGCACGGTGTAAAGAAAGACGCAGTTTACCAATTTGGGCAGGGCGGACCTTTCCTAATCAATCCCACCGCTGCCACCAAAATATAAAGGAGAGGGGGATTTTAAACATTGGACAAATCCCCTACGCTGACACCACTTAGAACAGGGCTGTCCAACTGGCGGCCCGGGGGCCGTATACGGCCCCCAGCCCCTTCCCTCCAGCCCCCTAAGCTTTTTAATAAAAAAAAATTGAAAAATAAAATAAATAATAAAAAAAAAAAAACACCTACTTCCGGGTTCGGAGCAAGTATCGCGAGAATATGCAATCCACACGGGATTTCGCTGTCAACGCGAGATCACGCCGGCGTTGACAGCGAAATCCCGTGTGGATTGCGTATTCTCGCGATACTCTTCGGCTACTCTACTACTGGATCGCTGAGGCCCACAGACGCGATTAGGACCTTCTTCGACTCAGTCGGTCGATGCCTCTCTCATCGTCCGTGTACTCCTGGATCCTGCGCGTTTGGAAAAAGTAGGCCGAAGCAGGGGGCTCCTCAGGGGGCTCCTCATTCCTTCCCCCCATCTCCCCTCATGTATTAAATATAAAATTAAATATATTTAAAGATGAAATAAGGGGAGATGGGATACATTAAGGGGGGAGGGAGGATGGAATTAAATATATTTAATATTAAATTAAAATAAGAGGAGAGGGGAGGATGGAATTAAATATATTTAATATTAAATTAAAATAAGGGGAGAGGGGAGGGGAGGATGGAATTAAATATATTTAATATTAAATTAAAATAATTTAATATCTTATCCCTGCATTTTATCTCAGTAAAAGATTATATTTGACTGTATGCATGAAAGGGGTGGGGCGGAGCAGGGGAAGAGGATGGAGCCGGGGGAGGGGCGGGGGCGGGGGGGGGGGTGGGGGCAGACCCTACGCCCCCCCCAGGTCATCAGTGACCGGAATTCAGGCCCCTGGGCCAGTAGAAGTTGGACAGTCCTGACTTAGAATAAATCAAGGCTGGAACCCTTGGCTGCCACCCAAATATAACAAGTGGTATCTTGCGGTGGGTCCGTAGGTGGCTATGGAGCCCTATTCTTGCTCCGCATGTTCTCCCGCAGTGAGGACATCGGTTTCCAGGTGGAAGACGGTTCGAGTTAGGGTTGGCTTGATGTTCCTTCCTCTTGGCACATTTCTGCCTTCCACCCTCCATTCGTGCCCCTTCAAATTCTGCAGCACTGCTGGTCACAGCTGACCTCCAGTTAGAGTGCTCAAGGACCAGGGCTTCCTAGTTCACTGTATCTATGCCTCAGTTTTTGAGGTTGGCTTTAAGCCCAGCGTTAAATCTCTTTTCCTCTCCTCCAACATTCTGTTTTCCAATCTTGAGTTGGGAGTAGAGTAACTGCCTTGGGAGACGGTCATCGGGCATTCGGACAACGTGGCATTCAGTCCAGCGGAGTTGATGATGTAGAAGCATCACTTCAGTGCTGGTGGCCCTTGCTTCTCCCAGTGCGCTGACATTTGTCCACCTGTCTTCCCAAGGGATTTGCAGGATTTTTTGGAGGCAGCGCTGATGGAATTGTTCCAAGAGTTGTGTATGACGTCTGTAGACAGTCCACGTTTCACAGGCGTATAGCAGGGTTGGGAGGGCAATGGCTTTATAAACAAGCCCCTTGGTCTCCCTACGGATGTCCCAATCCTCAAACACTCTCTGCTTCATTCGGAGAAATGCTGCACTCGCAGAGCTCAGGCGGTGTTGTATTTCAGTGTCAGTGTTGACTTTTGTGGAGAGGTGGCTGCCAAGGGAGCGGAAATGGTCAACATTTTCTAACGTTACATCATTAATCCGGGCCCAGATCAGCATCTTCGGCTGCCCGAGGCCAAAACGCCCCGTGCCGCCCCCCAGGAAGCCACGCCCCCAGGGTGCTGCTGCGCATGTGCGGCAGCAACCCCGGCCGTGCGGCTTCCGTTGCCTCCTCGCGCCCTCCTTCCGTTCGCTGGAGGAGGAGGAGGCGGCTGGTGCTGTGTGGCTTCTGTCGTCTCCTCCTCCCGCGACCGGAAGGAGGGCCCGAGGAGGTGGACGGAAGCCCCGCGGCTTCCGTCCACCTCGTGCTTTCCTTTCGGTCGCGGGAGGAGGAGGAGGTGGACAGAAGGTGCACGGCACTGCTCGCGGGGCTTCCATCCGCCGCCTCCTCCTCCTCCCGTGACCGAAAGGAAGGTGCGAGGAGGAAGGGAAGTCCCGCCCTCCTCCTCGCGCTCTCCTATTGGTCGCGGGAGGTGGAGGAGGCGGCGGACGGAAGCCCCGCGAGCAGTGCCATGTGCGTTCTGTCCACCTCCTCCTCCTCCCACGACCGAAAGGAAGGCGCGAGGAGGATGAAGGGAAGTCCCGCCCTCCTCCTGGCTGCCTGGGCCGCCCCCTTGCAAAGGAAGGAGGCGGTCAGGAGGAGGAAGGGAAGCCCGCTGGTGGGCATGTGTGCGCATGCATGCATGCCCGCCGGCAGGGCGGAGCTTCCCTTCCTCCTCCTCGCCGCCTCCTTCCTTTGCAAGGGGGCGGCCCAGGCGAGGGGAGGGCGCCATTCCCTCCTCCCCACCTCCTCGGAGCGCTCTCCCCCCGCCCTCTCCCGAGGTATGATGACTCTCTCAGGAGAGGGCGTGGGGAAAGCGCTGCGAGTGGGCGGGTTTTTTTTAAAAAAAATTTAAATGTTTTCGGGGAGTCGAATCCGCTGCCCCCCAAAACCTGCCGCCCGAGGCCATGGCGTAGTCTGGCCTTATGGGTAATCCGGGCCTGCATTAATCTGTATTTTGGGCATTGGAGAGGGATTGGCTGGTGACTGCTGGAAGAGTACTTTGTTCAATTGAGCATCGATGGTATGGCACAATCATCATGAACCCATGTGATGGACAGAAGCGGCCCAAGATAATTCTAAATGGTAGGTGAAAATTATTTTGCCCCCCCCCAAACCAAACCTGGAGCAGGTGCGGAGGCAGAGTTTCCAGCATGCGTGGAGGTGGAGGCCTCTGCGCCTGCTGGAAACTCCGCCTCCGCGCCGGCTGGAAACTCCGCCTCTGCTCCTGCTGGAAACTCCACCTCCATGCCTGTTAGAAACTCCGCCTCTGTGGAAACACAGCACATGCGGAGGCAGAGTTTCCACCCGGCATGGAGGCAGAGTTTCCAGCCAGTGGTAGTGTACCCCTGCGGATCGGGTGTTCTCGACGGGCATCTACTCCGCTGAGTGTGTTAATCCGCCCCTGGTGAGGGAATACTTACAATATTCAAGCATAATGTCGGATGACGTGCAATGACTTGTGCATCAATCTGCATGCACATCCATGCTCAACCATGCACAATTGTACAAAATGCATGCAAGCATCAACAAGGATACCCAGAATCAATACATGAGCGACAGCCTTTCTGCAACCTTGAACTCCATGTGAATGCTTGATGTCAGAAATAAATAATATTCTTCATACATAATATATCCGGATGCGGGCGTTTGCATTCTCCATTACGGCTCCTTTTGGTTACACGTGATTTACTCCTTCCTTGCATGTGTGAGAAAGAGCAACACATACGCCCTGAAGAAATGAGTCTACCGGCTTCCAGGGAACATCCGATCCATAATGTCCTCCAGTTTTCTTTTCACAACTCCCATTTCCTGACCAAGCGGGGCTCTCCCTTGCCGACGTGAAATGATTTCTTTATATCTAACTGTCTCTTTCCAATAAAGGCCGGAATTGTTTCGGACAAAAGGCAACCCGAATCAGCGGAAACTATATATTAAACTCAGGACAATTTGTCTAGTTTTCATTAGGTCGCTGAGTGAAATGTCGAAGCGCCTCTGTTTTTCCCAAGGTACTCAGATATCTGCCAAACTCCCTTTCCTCCCCTTCCTCCCGGTTCATTTCTCCCACAACCAAGAATGTCAGGCTCTCGGCTGTCAAAGATGAGGACAACCAGGAACACTGACATTTCCTATTGTTTACAAGGGATGAACACCAACAAGGCACCTCCGATGGCCAGATAAACCCTTCCAGCTCCTTTGACCAAACTCCCTTCTTGTTTTTCATGGGACCTTGCCTATAATTGGCGGTGAAAGATGTGAACTGGGAAATGGGATCAAAACTTTTATCTCAGGAAAAACAAACTGGCAAACGGCTATGGAGATGGAGTATGATGGGCCTATCGTATGGCCGGGTGGGGACAACAACAAGAATTCATGGTCTCATTCATGGGCTTCCCAGAATTTTCCAAGCAAAGAGGTGATTTTGGCACTTCTTTCCAGGGCCAGACCTAGGTAATTTTAAATGGTAGGCGAACAGTATTTTGGCGCCCCCCAGCCAATCACTGATATACATACATACATACATACATACATACATACATATATGGATTGGGTGCATAGACAAATTTTGGCCCTCCAGGTATTTTGGACTTCCTACTGGCTGTTTGGAATTGTGGGAGTTGAAGTCCAAAACACATGGAGGGCTGAAGTTGGCCCATGCCATATATATCTATATATATAAAGGAAGAGTCGTCATGGAAAGACCGTCCCAAACAGAGAAACCTTACAACCAAACTTGCCAACAGAAATAGGCCTCAGACAAGGTACGTTTGTAGCAAAGAAACTTCCCCCCCCCCAAAACCTAAAAGGCCCCCAAAACAACAAGTAAAAATAAAACTACATTTCCCAGCATCCTCCGGGGCTGCCAACGACTCCCCCAGCCTCTACATTCTGACAACATGATTGGCTGCCAATAAGGGCGAATTTGCATAACTCCTGTACTGGCCAGCCAACATGAACATTCCGACCCATAATAAACTGTCAGAGGAGGATAAGGCAAAGGGCTGAGGCACAAAATTTACACCCCTAAAAATCACAGACCATGCCCAAAATTGACAGTAAGGCTTCATTAACTTAATTTCCCTGACTAGGCCTCACTTAATGGAATGCTGTTTACGCTCTGAATTGACAGTAAGGCTTCATTAAATTGATTCTCCCGACTAGCCCTCAGCTCATTGAACATTGTGTATGGCCTGAATTGACAGTAAGGCTTCATTAACTGGCCCAGCCTACTTGTCCGAACGCATCAGCCGCTATGTCCCACCTCGTAATCTAAGATCATCCGGAGAGGCCCTGCTCTCGCTCCCGCCTACGTCTCAGATGAGGCTGGTGGGGACGAGGGATAGGGCCTTCTCAGTGGTGGCTCCCCGCCTGTGGAATGCGCTTCCTATTGATGTACGATCCACCACATCCCTCCTGGCCTTCAGGAAAAAAGTAAAATCCTGGCTGTGGGACCAGGCATTCGTACACCAGCGCAAGGCAGCATTTTAGATTGGTTTTTAATGGAAGTGGGTGATTATGGCCAATGTTATTATGGACTGAACATGGTTTTAATCCAGAGTGAATGGTGCTAATGTAGTTGTATTTTAATGTATTTTTAATGTATTTTAATTGTTGAAGGGTTTATATTGTGATTATGTGAGCATCGAATTGTGCCGTACTGTAAGCCGCTCTGAGTCCCCCCTTGGGGGTTGAGAAGAGCGGGGTAAAATCCCGAAAATAAAATAAATAAATAAAATTAACTTGCCGTTCTTGACTAGGCCTCAGCTCATGGGACACTGTGTATGGCCTGAATTTACAGTAACCTACCTTGGCACACAGAGCACCTATGACCCACGCTACATTCTACTACAGTTTGGAGGAGGGTGGACCATGGATTATGGGACTTGAAGTACCTCCATGGATAATGGGATTTGTAATACTTCAAAACCCATCATTCCCCACAGACCACTGTGTTACAGAACCAAGACCGATAAAGACCAAACTTGGCACCCCATGACCCACACTCCACCCGACTGCAGTTCAGAGGAGGACACACCATGGATAATGGGATTTCAAGTACCTCCACTCACTTCCAAAGTACCCCACCACCACACAAGCATCAACCTCTACATCAACACAGCAGACGGAAAGACAAAAAACATTGTATATCCACAAGCTATGCAGAACGCCAGCAACACCACACACCGACAACTCCACAGAACTCCAACATCCCACCCACCAAAACAACCCACAACAACACAGCCATGACCCCAACAATACCATAACTAACAACAACTCCAACCCTTACATACTCAGACTTCCTCGCATCTCCAAAATAGGGCACAGCAACGCATGCCGGGTACAGCTAGTAATAAATAAATAAACAAACAGATGCTGGATGGCATTTTGCTGGGAGTGCTTTGATTGGGCCTTCCTGCACGACAGAGATGATGCTGCTATGATTCAGTGACTCTATGACTCTAACATTGGGCAATGTAGTTCTGATAGGTGCGAGACATAGCAGGGGCCTGCATCCGACTTCTCTGTCTCTTTGCTAACCTACCGTTCCTGGGATGGTTTCCCCAAAGCTGGGTAGACATGCCCCTCCGAAAGGGGATAATCTCATTACGTGCGCATGTGGATCACACATTCCAAAGTAACTTTTTGACACGTACTTGCACAACATTCCAAAGGGTGTCGAACATTGCACACACAACTGTGCCGCAGGTCCCGTGGGTTTGTGTGTTTTGGAAAAAAGGGGCTTGAAAGAGAAGAAAAGAAGATGATAACTGGAAAGGCTCTGGTGTATTGTTTGTTGTCATAATCCCATGCATGTAATATCCTCCCCTCCTCCTCCTCTTCTCTGCCTGCCCCTTTCCACCCTCCCAACCCACCCACGGCCCCCTACTCCTTCCGAAAGCTCAGCCAACACTGTGGTCAAACAGAGTTCAGAGTTCTTGCTAATGAGCCCAGCGATCTGGCCTCTCCTTCGGCAGTTGTACCAGTTCGCTCGGCGGGGTTCTGTTTCCTCTCCATTCCTATTTGAGGGCCAGGAAGAAAATATCGCCTTCTCTGTTACCCACGTATTTATTTCCCCCTCCCTTCCTCTTTGGAGTGCAAGATGTTAGGAACACATCTTTCGCGGACTAAACTGAGTTGTTTGTGGCAAAGCGTGGAGGCTTCTTGTTGGAGACCGTTCAGAGAGAGGCCCAATCTATATATATAAAGGAAGAGTCGTCATGGAACGACCGTCCGAAACAGAGAAACCTTACAACGCAGAGACACCAAACTTGCCAACAGAAATAGGCCTCAGACAAGGTAGGTTTGTAGCAAAGAAACTCCCCCCCAAAACCTAAAAGGCCCCCAAAACAACGGGTAAAAAAACTACATTTCCCAGCATCCTCCGGGGCTGCCAACGACTCTCCCAGCCTCTACATTCTGACAACATGATTGGCTGCCAATAAGGGCGGATTTGCATAACTCCTGTACTGGCCAGCCAACATGAACATTCCGACCCATAATAAACTGTCAGAGGAGGATAAGGCAAAGGGCTGAGGCACAAACACAAACACCCAATTCACTTCCCACAGAAAATTTACACCTTGGACCTTGTGTATGGCCTGAATTGACAGTAAGGCTTCATCAACTTGCTGTTCCTGACTAGGCCTCAGCTCATGGGACATTGTGTATGGCCTGAATTTACAGTAACCTACCTTGGCATACAGAGCCCCTATGACCCACGCTACATTCTACTACAGTTTGGAGGAGGGTGGACCATGGATTATGGGACTTGAAGTACTTCCATGGATAATGGGATTTGTACTACTTCAAAACCCATCATTCCCCACAAACCACTGTGTCCCAGAACCAAGACGATAAAGACCAAAACTTGGCAAACAATGCCCCCCTGTGACCCACACTCCATCCGACTGCATATTAGAGGATAATGGATAACCATGGATAATGGGATTTCAAGTACCTTCACTCACTTCCAACTACCCCACCCACACACGCATCAACCTCTACATCAACACAGCAGACGGAAAGACAAAAAACATTGTATATCCACAAGCTATGCAGAACGCCAGCAACACCACACACCGACAACTCCACAGAACTCCAACATCCCACCCACCAAAACAACCCACAACAACACAGCCATGACCCCATCAACACCATAACTAAGAACAACTCCAACCCTTACATACTCAGACTTCTGAAGCATCTCCAAAATAGGGCACAGCAACGCGTGCCAGGTACAGTTAGTATAGATATATTTCAAAATAATAAGACAACTTGGTCCTTTTCCAGTAATGGCGTAGATATTTATAATATTAGCAGAACAACCAATATTATAATTTGTGTTTCATCCCTCCAGGACTACCATATAGACCAGGTCCGGGCAAACTTGTGCCCTCCCTCCTGGTGTTTTGGACTTCAACTTCAGCAATTCCTAACAGCCAAGCGCAGTGTTTCCCAACCAGTGTGCCGTGAGTGATCATCAGGTGTGCCGTGGGAAATTGGCACTCCCCCGCTCCTAGCAGCCCCCTCACAGGTTTCCAAGAAACAAATTGAGCCTCTCCGCTTGGAAATTGGTTTTTTCCCCATTTTACTGGATTTTTCGAGAGTTGCCCCCCCCGAGGAACTGTTTATAACAGCTTCATGACATCCATAGTTAACTGGAAGCAAGTTTCACTCAGGGTGAAATTTCACAAAGGTCTGGAGAACAAGCTCTATGAGGAGTAGCTTGAAGAGCTCTACCGCGCGTGCTCCTGCTGTTGTTTTCCGCCCGCTGAGCACTTCTTCCACCTGCTGGGCATTGCAGGAAGGAGAAAGCACAAGACGGGGCATCCAGAGGGAGCGCTCCGCCCTGCCTGTCTCGCCGGCAACGGAGGCTGCACAGCTGCTTCTGGCCGAGAGAGAGGCAGGGCGCTCCCTCCAGAGGCCCCGCCTCATGCTTCCTTATTCCT
This sequence comes from Anolis apletophallus, assembly GCA_030556195.1. NCBI lineage: Eukaryota > Metazoa > Chordata > Lepidosauria > Squamata > Anolidae > Anolis > Anolis apletophallus. Next base: position 8,486,444 of record JARBWK010000021.1, read on the forward strand.
GCAAGGTGCTTCAGGCAAAAGAAGCACCGCGAGAGCGGAAGCCAGCAGCAGGAGCGCACATGCGCGCAGGGTGTGCGTGCGCATGGCAGGAGCGCCCCATTTGGCTGGTGAGGCCCGAAGATCACCTGGAAGAGGGCCGAAGATCTACTAGTAGCTCGCGAGCTACCTAATGAGCACCCCTGGTGTAGACATTGGGGAGTCCAACTTTGATCCATTGGCCCTTGCCACGCTGATTGAATAGGGAGGACCATTCCCGAGGCTGTCACTAGATGGCATTACAGTCTCTAGCATGAACTCTATCATAGATAAGTGCTTCTGGGGCCCCATCTATGCTGCCATTATACTGCAGATGCAATTGCATTACATGGTCATGTAATCCAATCCAATACAATTAAACTACATTATATGAGTCTGCACTGACCATATAATGCAGTTCAATCTGCATTATAATCGCAGTGTAGATGGGACCTGGGCCATGACCTACTGGTGATATCAGAGGTGACCACCCCTCCCTTTCAGGGTTCTGTAAAAGGTAGTTCAAAAACAAGGAATCCCTAGTTTTACCAAGGACACCAGGCTGGAATGATCCCATCATCCCCTATCTCCCCCCATGTGGGAACCTAAGGCTCTTCCCAGGGCTGGTTCGTCCATTAGGCTGACTACGCAGGCGCCTAGGGCGCCGTCACCCAGGAGGGGCGTCGCCACCTGGGGGCGCGCCCGCGCCCGCCCCCCCTGCCCCGCCGCCCGCGCCGTGCTGCCCCGCCCGCTGTTGCACTGGCCAGGCCTCCGCAGCTGGCTCCGTGGCCTCCGCCCGCCGCCTGCGCTGGCCGGGCCTCCGCAGCCGGGTCCGTGGCCTGCGCCGCGCCGCCGCACCAGCCGGGCCTTTCTTAGGCCGGCCGCACCTCCGCATGTGCAGAAGCTTCTACAGGCGCTGTAGGAGCTTTTGTGCATGCGCGATAAAGCTCTGCGCATGCGTACTGGCTCTAGAGCACTCCTCCCACTTTGGAGTCAGTGCGCGTGTGCGCAGTTTCGCGCATGCGCACTGGCCTCCAAAGCGGGAGGTGCGCTCTGGAGTCAGTGCGTGTGCGCACAGATTGGCGCATGCGCACTGGGCTCCCCTCGGGAGCAACGGGGGGGCGCAATTTTTTTCGCGTACCCCCCGGGAACAGGTAGGTCCGCCCCTGGCTCTTCCCATGGCCCCACATGGCAATGCCCCTGTACCCCACACTTTATGAACTTTCTTGTACTTTTATGAGACTTTTGTTCACTTTTTGAAAGTTTGGAAACCACTGGTGTAGATGCACCCTAGGGAAGAGAGTTGGCACCTAACGTTCCGGGATCTTATTACGATGTTGTTCCCAAATGCCTGATCTTCCCCCATGGATTTCCCAAGAGACCCCTCGTGAGTCCTTTCTGCATAGGAAGTGATTTGTCTTTATGGCCAACCAGCCGCCCTCCTCCTCCTCCACGGTGGTGGTCAGGCAGTAACAACCTTTTTCATTGCTTCTGTGTTTAGCTGTTCTTTGACATGATAGACATCAGCTGCAGCGAAGCCCTGAGCCCAGTATTTGTGTTACTTAATTGCTCACTTCCTTCAATATGGCCTGGACTCCCCCATCTCTCTCTCTCTCTCTCCCCCCATCTCCACCTTTTATGAGCCAGAAATGCAGCTGAAGGATGCAAGTCTCCCCCACTCACTCATTATAGCTTTCCTCCCCAACGCATTAGTGAAGGAGGGCAAACAACTGGAGAGTGTTAAGGGTGCATTAGGATAGGGGAGATTTTCAGAGTCCTTAAGCATTCGGATGCCTTACGGATAGGGTTTCTCCAGCATCCACTTAGAAGAGGAGATGTTTAGTGGCTGTCGTTCCAGTGAATGTTGGATCCGCTTTGGATTTTAATCCAGGCTTTAAAAGAGCCGAACGTGAGCCTGCCCATCTCCTCCATAGGCTCAGCACTTGATGTTCACCACCTTAGAATCATACTTTGGAAAAGATCCTTAAAGGTCATCCAGTCCAGTGTTTCCCAACCTTTTTTGAACATCGCGGCACACTTTTTGCATTTGCAAAATCCTGGGGCACACCACCAACCAAAATGACACAAAACGACACTCTAACACAGTAATACATATAGTTAATATGTTTTTTTAATGTATTTATACACTCAGTGTGAAACCTGGGCCTGTTTCGATGAACACAACATAGATATCCTGGCAGGAATGGCAGAAAGACACAAACTTCCCACACAGAACTCCCATAACCAAGAGAAAATACTATAAGAGTTTGGTGGGCATTGACCTTGGGTTTTGGCGTTGTAGTTCACCTATATCCAGAGAGCACTGTGGACTGTAACAATGTTGGATCAGGACCAAACTTGGCATGAATACTCAATATGCCCAAATGTGAACACAGATGGAGTTTGGGGAAAATAGACCTTGACATTTGGGAGTTGTAGTTTCTGGGATTTATAGTTAACACACAATCAAAGAGCATCCTGAACTCTTGCAACAATGGAATTGAACCAAACTTGGCATATTGAACTCTCATTACCAACAGAAAGAACTGAAAGGGTTTGCTTGGGAATTGACTTTGAGTTTGGAAGTTGTAGTACACCTACACCCAGAGAGCACGGTGGACTCAAACAATGTTATGTTATGTTGTTGTTTGTTTTCTATCCAGAATCACAATGTTGAAGGAGGCTCACCACTTTAAGGTCCCTAAAACAGGCATGGGGAAACTTCAGCCCTCTGGGTGCTTTGGACTTCAACTCCCACCATTCCTAACAGCCTGAGGCCCTTTCCTGTTTAAGTGGCTGAGGGGGGAGGAAAAGGGCCCGAGGCTGCTAGGAATGGTGGGAGTTGGAGTCCAAAACACCTGGAAGGTCCAAGTTTGCCCATGCCAGCTTTCGTCAGATACCTCTTCCTCCCCCTTCCCCTTCGCGCCCTTTCTTCCCCCTCCTGCCGAACACTTATTTTCCAATTTCCCACGGCACACCTGATGATCGCTCACGGCACACTAGTTTGCCACGGCACACTGGTTGGGAAACACTGCTCTAACTTACTATATTGTACTATACCATTATACTGTAATATTATTAGTACTATTACAAGTAATATAAAATATATAATTTCAATACTGTATTATTTTTTAAAGTGTTATCTTGTATTACATTATAATAATATAAATATTATAGGTACATATATTATATTATCAGTAAAGCACAGGAGGTAATCCTGACTGTTATCATTACTCTCATAGTCAATAACGATATACACCATGACTATGACAAATACTGATAATATAACAATATAATAGCATATACTAAGGGAAAATAATAATATTATGTTAATATATAATAATATTATGTTAATGCATATTATTATATAGCCCATGAGTCTCTTTCCACGTCACATCACAGTCTCTGAGGCCCGGTAGGCCGCTCGCGTACCTGCCCGGAGGTGGGCCCCGTTGTTCCCCGCACCGTGGCAGCAGTGGGCAAAGAGGCAGTAGAGCCGCGGGTAGAAGAGGAAGCCTGTGAATGCGGAGGTGCCGGCGCCGGCCACGGCCAGGCTCAGGCTCAAGGGCTGCACCGCCCCGTCCGGTCGGACCAGCACCAGGTCCGCCGCCAAGCCCAGCACCGCCAGGCACACCCACCGCTGCATCGCCTCAAACGAGGCACTTCCGCTCCACTGGCGTCCCCTCAGGGAAGGCGCTTCCGGTCCCGCCACCTCCGCCATCTTGGTGCCGGGTGGGAGTTCAAGGCCACCGCAACGGGATTGGCCCGCGGGGAATAAAGAGGCGTGGCTTATTCAAGACTCAAGAGGTTCCAATTTCCCACGGCACACATGATGATCGCTCATGGCACACTAGTGTGCCATGGCACACTGGTTGGGAAACACTGCCTTAGAATAATAATAATAATAATAATAATAATAATCTTTATTTATACCCTGCCACCATCTCCCCAAGGGGACTCGGGGAGGCTTACATGAGGTCAGGGGCGGTCCGACATATACGCGAAGTAAGCGGCCACTTAGGGCGCCATCTTCTGGGAAGGGCGCCGCCACGCCGGCCTCGCTGCCGTAGCAAACCTCTCTGCTGCTGTGTCGGCTTCAGCGCCTGGCCTGCAGGAGCTTCTGGGCATGCGCGGAGATTTTTGCACATGTGCAGTGGCTCCAGAGCTGAAGTTGAGCTCCGGAGCCACTGCGCATGCCCAGAAGCTCCTGCAGGTGCTGAAGCCGAAGCCTGTAAACACATCACGTCAGCACTCCGTCCGTATTCAGCACACAGGGGGCGGAGGCAAAGGGAAAGGGGCGGAGACAAAGGGGGCACCAAAGTACCATATAAAATAATCTTAGATCGCCCCTGCATGAGGCCAAACCCAATGACACATAATAAACAACACAGCAGCAAATAATTAAACAATACAATCAATATAACTTACACATAAGTAATAACAGACAATTAAAAACCTTTCTGGCCGGGCCAAATGTGAGACATTTAAAAATTTAAATAAATAAACACTGGATGCGAACAGAGGTAGAATGAATGTAGCAGGAAGGTTTTAAAGGATAATGTGGGGCAGACAATCCAACAGGTAGTTAAAGTGCTTCTGAGGACATTTTGCAAAGAATTGATCACAGCAGGGCATTATTTGCTTTATTCAGGGAAGGCACATTGGAACAGCCACGTTTTCAGGCTCCTCCTAAAAACTGCCAAAGTGGGGGCTTGTCTAATATCCTTGGGGAGCGACTTCCAGAGTTGGGGAGCCACTACAGAGAAGGCCCTCTCCCTCGTCCCCACCAAATGCGCCTGCGAAGGCGGTGGGAGCGAGAGTAGGGCCTCTCCAGATGATCGAAGAGATCGCCTGGGTTCATAGACAGAAATGCGGTCCCAAACCATTCAGGGCAGGCCCGGATTACCCATAAGGCCACCCTAGGCCATGGCCTAGGGCAGTGTTTCCCAACCTTTTTTGAGCCGCGGCACACTTTTTACTTTTGCAAAATCCTGGGGCACACCACCAACCAAAATGACACAAAATGACACTCTAACACAGTCATACATATAGTTAATATGTTTTTAAATGTATTTCTACACCCAGTGTGAATCCTGGGCCTGTTTCGATGACCACAACATAGAGATCCTGGCAGGAATGACAGAAAGACACAAACTTCCCACACAGAATTCCATAACCAAGAGAAAATACTATAAGATTTTGGTGGGCATTGACATTGAGTTTTGGAGTTGTAGTTCACCTATATCCAGAGAGCACTGTGGACTCAAACAATGTTGAATCAGGACCAGACTTGGCACGAATACTCAATATGCCCAAATATGAATGCAGATGGAGTTCAGGGGAAATAGACCTTGACATTTGGGAGTTGTAGTTGCTGGGATTTATAGTTCCCCTACAATCAAAGAGCATTCTGAACCCCACCAATGATAGAACTGGGCCAAACGTCCCACACAGAACCCCCAGGAGGCAAGTGGAGGTTTCTACTTGGGGAAAGGGAGGCGGGCCGTCCCAATGCATGGAGAGGGAGAGACCAACGGGTGGGGAGGGGGGTGTTTGTAATTTTGTGCCTTTATCGAGGTAGGATTCTTAGGGTTTTTATACTTCAACACACTAGACTCCCCCCCCCTTCCTGGATGTTCCAATTTCCCACGGCACACCTGATGATTGCTCACAGCACACTAGTGTGCCCCGGCACACTGGTTGAGAAACACTGGCCTAGGGGCGCAAGCTGAGGGGGGCGCAGTTCACACGGACCAAAAAAATTTGTAGAAACAAAACCGCAACGCGCAGCATGGAGATGACTCTCTCTCTCTCTCACGGGGGAGGGTGGGGGGAGAGCGCTGCGAGGGGGCGGGGGAGGAGGGAATGGCGCCCCTCTGCCATCGCCCCCGCCCCTTTGTCAAGGAAGGAGGGCGCAAGGAGGAGGAGGCAGAGGGAAGCCCCGCCCCCAGGGCCGCTGCCGGGCACGCGCAGCACCCAGGAGCATGGCAGAGGAGACAGAGCTGCTCACACCCGCCTTCCTTAACAAGGGGTGCTGCGCATGTGGAGGGGGGGTGCGGTAGGGGTTGGTTTGGGGGCGTAATTTGAAAGTGTGGCCTAGGGCGCCAAAAGGGGTTAATCCGGGCCTGATTCAGGGCTTTGTAGGTAAGAATCTGCACCTTGAATTGGGACTGGAAGATGAACGGCAGCCAATGGAGCTCCTTGAACAGGGGGTTTGACCGCTCCCTGTAAGTCGCTCCAGTTAGCAATCTGGCTGCCGCCCGTTGGACCAATTGAAACTTCTGGGCCGTCTGCTGCCTCGGAAGATGGATGGGCATCTGTCAGGAGGGCTTTGACTGTGTCTCTTCCAAGAGCAGCTGCAGAGACTTGGCACCAGGCCCGGATCAGGCCCTTTTGCCGCCCTAGGCCAAAGGGTCTGCCTCCGGCCCCCCCGCCCCCGGCTCCGCCCCTCCCCGCCCCTCGGATCTGCCCCTTCTCACCGGATTGAAGGAAGGAGGGCGGGGCGAGGAGGAGAAAGAGGCGCCCTCTCGCCACGTGTCCTGCACGCCGGCCACCCCTATTCGGCGGGGCTGGCGCGACTCCTCTCTGCCTCCTCCCTGGCGTGGCGTGACGACGCAAGGGAGGAGGGCCGGCAGCGCGACTTCTCTCCGCCTCCTTCTCCCTGCCTGGCGACGCCAAGTCAGGGAGGCGGAGAGAAGCCGTGCCGCCGCCGGTCCTCCCTTGCGTCGCCACGCCAGGGAGGAGGGGCGGTGGCGCGGCTTTGCCTCCTCCCTGCCTGGCGATGCCACGCCACGCCAGGGAGGAGGCAGAGAGGAGTCCCTCCGCCGCCCCTCCTCCCTTGTTTCGCGCCAGCCCCGCCGAAAAGGGGTGGGCAGCGCGCAGGACGAGCGGCGGGAGAGCGCCTCTTTCTCCTCCTTGCCCCAATCCTCCGAGGAGGCGGGGAGGGGCGGAGTAAGGAGCGGAGCCGATCCTCCCTCCCTCCTAAAGCAGAGCCGAGGGGAGCAGAGCAAAGTGAGGGGGCGGCCGCGCATGCGCCCTTTTTTTTTGGTGAAATTTTTGGGGGATTTTTTAAATAAAAAAATTGGGGGGTCCGGATTTGCTGCCCCCCCAAATGTGCCGCCCGAGGCCATGGCCTCGGGTGACCTTATGGGTAATCCGGGCCTGCTTGGCACCTGACCAGAGCAGATGAGATAGTCCTGATTTCCCCACTGTATCACCTTTATCTGCATCCTGATAGCAAGGCATCTGCCAGGTGACTGTCAAGGGAGAAAAAACCCTTTCGATGGAGCAATTATCTAATCTCTTGGTTTCCACTCTGAAATGTCAGCTTCGTTGTGCCCTGCAGATACAGGCCATGGTTCATTCTTTCAAGGGAGGGGGGCGGGGGGGTCAGAGGCAAAGATGCCAAGAATAGCTCCAAGAAGTGAGGATGTACAAATGGGCCTGTTGATAACACAATCGTCCCGGCGAGAGAGAGGATCTTTCAAAAGAGCTTTGGGCAGCGACCCCATGGCAGTCCCAGAACCAGATGGCAAAACCACTTTTAATTGGGCTGGTGATGGGTTGATGGGCATATCGACTCATGCGGACAGAATGCTGGATCTTCAGTGCCATTGAGAGCATTCAGGACTAACCGAGCTTTTATTTATTTTTTAATCCATATATTTTTTAAATGTATTACAGCGGTGTTTCCCAACCTTTTTTGAGCCGCGGCACACTTTTTACATTTTCTAAATCCTGGGGCACACCACCAACCAAAATGACACAAAATGACACTCTAACACAGTAATACATATATTTAATATGTTTTTAAATGTAGTTATATACTCAGTGTGAAACCTGGGCCTGTTTCGATGAACTCAACATAGATATCCTGGCAGGAATGGCAGAAAGACACAAACTTCCCACACAGAACTCCCGTAACCAAGAGAAAATGCTATAAGAGTTTGGTGGGCACTGACCTTGAGTTTTGGAATTGTAGTTCACCTATATCCAGAGGGCACTGTGGACTCAAACAATGTTGGATCTGGACCAAACTTTGCATGAATACTCAATATGCCCAAATATGAATGCAGATGGAGTTCAGGGGAAATACACCTTGACATTTGGGAGTTGTAGTTGCTGGGATTTATTGTTCCCCTACAATCAAAGAGCATTCTGAACCCCACCAAGGATAGAACTGGGCCAAACTTCCCACACAGAACCCCCAGGAGGCAAGAGGAGGTCTCTACTTGGGGAAAGGGAGGCGGGCCGTCCCAATGCATGGAGAGGGAGAGACCAAGTAGACAACGGGTGGGGAGGTTTTTGTGTGTGGTAATTTTGTGTTTTCATCGAGGTAGGGTTTTTTTTAGAGTTTTTATACTTCAACACACTAGACCCCCCCCCCCCTTTCCTGGAGGTTCCAATTTCCCACGGCACACCTGATGATCGCTTACGGCACACTAGTGTGTCCTGGCACACTGGTTGGGAAACACTGTATTACAGCAATAGCAGTACGAGGGTTGAATGAAAAGTAATGCCTCCACCTTCGTAACTCCTCAACAGATGGCAGTACTGATATGTGGCAGGTACTGGCTTCTTCGGTAGACTCTCCTCTACAGTTTCATTTTGCTGGGAAGCCTTAACATTGGATGGTTTATTTATTTATTTGCATCATTTCTACCCTGCTCTTCTCAACCCCCGAGGGGGGACTCAGAGCGGCCTAACAAAAGGCAACAATTCAATGCCGATACACAATATAAATACAATATAAAACCATAGACATTCAAAATTAAAATACAATTAGCATTGACACATAAAACACATACACTTAAGTTAAAAACAGAGTTCTGTCCATCACATAAACATTGAGCCATAACCATCAACTTACCAATTACAATTACAATCCAAAGTGCTGCATTGTGCTAATGTGCAAAAGCCTGGTCCCAGAGCCACGATTTCACTTTTTTCTTGAATGCCAGGGAGGATGGGGTTGATCGTATAACGCTTGGAAGCGCATTCCACAGACGGGGAGCCACCACCGAGAAGGCCCTATCTCTTGTCCCCACCAACCGCATTTGAGAAGTTGGCGGGAGCGAGAGCAGGGCCTCCCCGGCTGATCTTAGATTATGAGGTGGGACGTAACGGCAGATGCGTTTGGAGAAGTAAGCTGGACCATAACAGTATAGAGCAGGGCTGTCCAACAGGCGGCCCTGGGGCCGTACACGGCCCCCAAGCCCCTTCCCTCTGGCCCCCTAACTTGTTTTGATAAAATACAAATTAAAAAATAAAATAAAATAAAATAAAATAAACCTACTTCTGGGTGTAGGCAAGCATCGCAAGACTACGCCAGCCACAGACGAGATTTCGAGGGAGGTCGAAATCCCGTCTGTGGCTGCGTAGTCTCGCAATAGCTGCCGAAATCTCGGGTCCCGCGGCCGGCCTGGGCGCGTGCCTCCTCCTCCCTGGCGGCTGCTTCCAGGTCAGCCCCCATTCCCTCAGAGAGAGAGAGGAGGGGAGTGAGGCAGGGAAAGCCCCTCCTGGTTCCGTCCTCTTTCTGCGGAGGGCCCTCACTTCCCGCCCCGCGGATGGGAGAGCTGCCACGCCCGGCCTGAGCTTGGCCTCGGCTCCAGCGGGGCTCTGTGGGGATGGCGGCGGCATTGGCGCTTCGGCCCTGTGGTGGGGCTCCCGCAGTATGGGTAAGGAAGGGCCTGGCTTGAATCAATCAATCTAAAAACAGTGGGATGTTGGGTGAGGGGGGGAGGGGTCCCTCAGTGGCGGTTTCCCTGGCGACGCTTCCTTCCCCTCCTCCGCGCCCCTCCCCCTTGTTGTACTACCTTCCCCTGCGTGCAGGGCGCAACGTGGCTTCCTTTGCCCCTGTCCCCGCGGCTTGTTTTCCCTTCAGGGAGGGAGGGAGGGAGCTCTTTGGGCCTCCTCCACCCGCCTCTGGGAAAAGAGGCCCCATCAAGCCCCTGCGCGACGGCATTGAGGTGTTTGGGTTTTTTTGGTGTGTCCCAATTTGAGTGTGGACTCAAATAACTCAAAGGTATTAGGAAACATTCCCCCAAATCCACCAGTGTTCCCATTTGGGTATATTGAGTATTCATGCCAAGTTTGGTCCAGATCCATCATTATTTGAGTCCATAGTGCTCTCTGGATGGAGGTGAACTACAACTCCACAACTCAAGGTCAATTGTAAGTAAATTGGAGCCGGGGGAGGGGGCGGAGCCAGGGGCGGAGGCAGACCCTTCGACCCCCCCAGGTGATCAGTGACCGGAATTCCAGCCCTTGGGCCCGTAGAAGTTGGACAGCCCTGGTATAGAGCTTTAAAGGTCAAAACCAGCACTTTGAATTGAGCTTGGAAGTGGACAGGCAGCCAGTGGAGCTGACTCAACAGGGGGGTGGTATGCTCCCTGAATGTAGCTCTAGTTAACAATCTGGCTGCCGCCCGTTGGACTAGCTGCAATTTCCAATCCTGTCTTCAAAGGCAGCCCCACGTAGAGTGTGTTGCAGTAATCTATTCAGCATATGACCAGAGCGTGGATGTTCGTAGACGGATCAGACTTCCCAAGGTACGGGCGCAGCTGTGTTGTGTTGTTAAAGTGTGAAGTATTGAACCCTGCACAGACAGTTGGTCAATATGACTTAAGCAACGTTCAGTCATTGAATTCTTGACAGCAGAAGGTGTCACCCCAAAAGAGATTCATCAGAGAATGCAAGCTGTTTATGTTGATTGTGTTGATGTGAGTACTGTGCGTCGTTGGGACAGTAAGTGTAAAGATGTTGAGGTGGGAACGATCGTCATATCACTCAGAGAGAAATTTCAAGCATAACTGGCATTTCACAAGAACGTGTAGATCGCATTATTGCTTTGCTTGGCTGTTGGAAGATCTGTGCATGATGGGTACCCAGGATGCTAACATTTGTCCACTTGACTTCCCAAGAGACATGCAGGATTTTCCGAAAGCAACGCCGATGGAATGATTCCAGGAGTTGTGTATGACATCTGTAGACAGTCCATATTTTGCAGGCGTTTAGCAGGGATGGGAGGACAATAGCTTTCTAAACAAGCACCTTGGTCTCCCTACGGATGTCCCCGTCCTCAAACACTCTCTGCTTCCTTCGGAAGAATGCTGCGCTCGCAGAGCTCAAGCGTTGTTGTATTTTAGTGTCAATGTTGACTTTTGTGGAGAGGATGCTGCCAAGGTAGTGGAAATGGTCAACATTTTCTAAGCTGTATTTCTGGCATTGGAGAGGGATTGGCTGGTGCCTGCTGCAAGAGCACTTTGGTTTTCTCAATGTTCAATGAGAGGCCGAGCTTCTCATATGCTTCTGCAAAGATGTTTAGAGTGGCTTGAAGGTCTTCTTCTGAATGCACACAGACTATGTTATCATCAGCATATTGGAGTTTTATAACATATGTTTTTGTGACCTTGGTTTTGACTTGGCGGAGGCCAAATGACATAGGTGTTGGTGGCTATCAGGCTATCCAAAGGAGGTATCCTACAGTTTGGTTGCCATGATTGAGAATGCGTCTACATTGTAGAGTTAATGCAGTTTGGTACCCCTTTAACTGTCATGGCTCCCTCTCCATTGGCGCCCCCTTGCAGTGGGGGAGAGGCTTGCGTACCCTAATGAAGTTGTGAGCTATGCTGGCGGTGGCAACTTAAGCCGCCTGAGGGCTCGCACTAAGACTCTAAACTATCTAGTCTGTGAGCTGCTTTTTGCTGACGATGCTGCCCTTGTTGCCCATTCAGAAGCAGCCCTGCAGCGCCTCACATCCTGCTTTGCAACAGCTGCAGAGCTGTTTGGGCTGGAAGTCAGCCTGAAGAAAACGGAAGTCCTCTACCAGCCCACACCACAGGAAGAACACCATCATCCTCACGTCAGCATAGGCAAATCTGTGCTTAAGTCCGTTCAGCAGTTCACCTACCTGGGAAGCATCATCTCTTCAGACGCCAAGATTGACGAAGAGATAGATCACAGATTAGCAAAGGCATAGAGTGCATTCGGAAGGCTTCACAAAAGAGTCTGGAGCAACAAGCACCTGAGGCAAAGCACCAAAATCAGTGTGTACAGAGCTATCATACTGTCTATTCTCCTATATGGGTCTGAAACCTGGGTCACCTATCGCCAACACCTACGACTCCTCAAATGCTTTCATCAGTGCTGTCTTCGCACAATCCTAAATATACACTGGACCGACTATGTGACTAATGTTGCTGTCCTTGAGCAAGCAGGGATCACCAGCATTGAGGCCATGCTATTGAGAACACAGCTGCGCTGGGCAGGGCACGTCCCTAGGATGGAGGACCACCGCCTCCCAAAGATACTACTCTATGGTGAACTCGCCACAGGTCAGCGCAAGAGAGGCGCCCCCAAAAAGAGATATAAGGACTCCCTGAAACAACATCTCAGGCTCGGCCAGATTGATCACCAACAATAGTCTACCCTGGCCTCACATCAGGAGACATGGAGAAGCACTATCCACAATGGTGCGGCCTCTTTCGGGAAGACACGCCGAATGGGTCTCAAAGAGAAACGACAGCTTTGGAGTCATTCAGGTGTGGGGAATGGACTGGGGAGGGGATACAATGTAACATAAATGAGAGCACAATTGGCAATATCCACTTCTAATGCCACTTTCCCCATGCACAAGTTTGTGTAGAGTTGATACAGTCCCAAAGCTGGAATCCACAATATATCCATGTGGTTGCAAAAGTTCAAGGCACATTAACGGCTTCGAACGCTGGAGGGGCCGCAATGGTCGATCTGCGAGGCCAGATCCATTTCGCCATGTAGGCTTTCTCAAGCGGCAACATAAAAAGGCATAATGCGCAGCGTCACAGGAACGGTGGAGGAAAGAAACATCCTGCGGAATACATCCGGTGGGTCTCGACCTCAAAGAAACGACAACGCAAAAAGATCCGCAACTTGGAAACAACATTACCCAAGGAGACTTTCTGCTTTGCTTTCTGCAACCGGACTTGCCTATCTCAGGTTGGCCTTTTTAGTCATCGACGCGCTTGTAAAAAGCGTGGGATGAGTCCTTCCTGAATCTTCGTTTGCGAAGTAATGCCGAGAGAGAACTGTCATGGCTCAATGCTATGGGATCCTTGGAGAAGACAAAGATTATCCGATTGCTTCTTCAGAGGAAGTTATGAAAGATCTGGGCCGGGGTCCTCATGGTATCTTCCATAACTTCCCCTACAGCAGTGTTTTCCAACCGGTGTTCCGCGGCACAGTACTGTTCCGTGAGCGATCATCTGGTGTGCCTTGGGAAAACCTTTCTTCCCCCTCCTGCCGAACTCCTGCTGCTGCTTGGGGGAGGAGGAGGAGGAAGGGCCAGGCGGCGGCGGCAGAGAAGAAGTGGCGTTATTATTATTATTTCCTTCCTTCCCTCACTCTAAATAAAGCTAAATAAAGAGGAAGACTCACTCCTTGCTTGAGACGGAAGGGAATGAAAGACAAAGGGGTCCGCTTTCCTTTGGAATGGAGGGGAGTGGAATAAGGAAGGGAACCGGAACTGGGGAGTCGGACCGAAATAGGAAGCGGACCGTCTTCCTACTGCCCTCTCTAGCGCCCCCGACTCGATGGTTTTAACCCTGTGCTCACCTCCCTGGAGGACCAACAATGAGGATGCACCGAGTATGGGGCAAACTTGGGTCTTCCCTCCAGGTGTTTTGGACTCCAACTCCCACAATTCCTAACAGCCTACTGGCTGTTAGGAATTGTGGGAGTTGGAGTCCAAAACACCTGGAGGGAGGGCCCAATTTCCCCCCAGCCAGGCTTAAACCATCGTAATCTTTGGTTTCAACCTCCCCAAGAAAGGGTTAAAAGCAGAGAGCCTTGAGCCCTCCAAACTCCCATTCCTCCCAGTCTAACTCAGCCATATATTTCCCAGTGTGTCTCCAGTTTTGCTGGGCGAAAGGCCCAGGTGAGTTCCAGGTTGGGTTGCCACTTTTTGATATAAGAAATAACCTTTGGGCATATTGAGTATTCATGCCAAGTTTGGTCCTGATCCAACATTGTTTGTGTCCAGAGTGCTCTCTGGATATAGGTGAACTACAAGAGTTCAACTCCAAAACCAGAAACTGTGTCAATGCCCACCAAACTCTTACAAGTCCAACATTGTTTTTTCTCTTGGTTAGGTGGGAGTTCTAGTGTTGGGAAGTTTGTGTCTTTCTGCCATTCCTGCCAGGATAGCTATGTTGTGTTCATCGAAACAGGCCCAGGTTTCACACTGAGTGTATAAATACATTTAAAAACATATTAACTATATGTATTACTGTGTTAGAGTGTCATTTTGTGACATTTTGGTTGGTGGTGTGCCCCAGGATTTTGTAAATGTAAAAAGTGTGCCGCGGCTTAAAAAAGGTTGGGAAACACTGCCCTACAGAACCATTTGGACATTTGGTGTTTAGTCCACCATCATAAATAGAGAACTTCTGTATAGGACACCAACAAGAGACTCAACTTGCATTAGGGGCACCCTGCTACTTTGTCATGAATGGTCTTGCATGTGATTTTCTTAAAACGACTCCCCCAACTTCACCCAACTCTTGTTCCTTCCAGGGGAGATGTTCCAGGTGACGGCTCTGCTCCTGCCCTTCGTTTCCCTGTTATCGGCATTGCGGTTTTGCCTTCTGCAGCAGCTCCAAAGGCATCAAGTGGTCCTTCAACACGGAAGCTCTTCTCCGTGAAAGGATGACAAGGTAGAGACAGATTGGACGGCAAGTGAGGAAAACACATTATCAGTTTGGAAGCAAGGCCTATGCTTTATCTAAAGCGGAGTCATTAGACCGCAGACTTTATCTAAAGCGTTCTCCTCCTCTCCTTTCCTGAGGGGGGGGAAACCAGATGAGAAAGGTTAAACAGTGACCAGTGTCATTGCAAGTGACTTGGGCCTGTGGGAGTCTTCCTATGGGAGATAATCTATTATATAAAGGGGTTCCCGTCATGGAATGACTGTCCCAAACAGAGAAACCTTACAACGCAGAAACACCAAACTTGCCAACAGAAATAGGCCTCAAGCAAGGTAGGTTTGTAGCAAAGAACCCCCCCAAACCTAAAAGGCCCCCAAAACAACGAGTAAAAAAACAACTACATTTCCCAGCATCCTCCGGGGCTGCCAACGACTCTCCCAGCCTCTACATTCTGACAACATGATTGGCTGCCAATAAGGGCAGATTTGCATAACTCCTGTACTGGCCAGCCAACATGAACATTCCAACCCACAATAAACTCTCAGAGGAGGATAAGGCAAAGGGCTGAGGCACAAACACAAACACCTAATTCACTTCCCAAACAAAATTTACACCCCTACAAATCACAGACCACGCCCAAAATTGACAGTAAGGCTTCATTAACTTAATTTCCCTGACTAGGCCTCAGCTCACTGGACATTGTGTATGGCCTGAATCTCCTAAATAGGGCACAGCAACGCGTGCCGGGTACAGCTAGTCTATTATATAAAGGAGGTCCCGTCATGGAACGACCGTCCTAGGCAGAGAAACCTTACAAGGCAGAGACACCAAACTTGGCAACAAAAATAGGCCTCAGGCAACGTAGGTTTTTAGCAAATAAACTCCCCCCCCCAAAACCTAGAAGGCCCCCAAAACAACGATACAAAAAAACTACATTTCCCAGCATCCTCCGCAGCCGCAAACGAATCTCCCGGCCTCTACATTCTGACAACATAATTGGTTGCCAATGAGGGAGTATTTGCATAACGCCTCTATTGGCCAGCCAACATGAACATTCTGACCCATATTAAACTGGCAGAGGAGGATAAGGCAAAGGCCTGAGGCAGTCGCCAACACAAACACCCAATTCACTTCCCACATAAAATTTAAACCCCTATAAATCACAGCCCACGCCCAAAATTGACAGTAAGGCTTCATTAACTTGATTTCCCTGACTAGGCCTCACTTAATGGGATGCTGTTTACGCTCTGAATTGACAGTAAGGCTTCATTAACTTGATTTCCCTGACTAGGCCTCACTTAATGGGATGCTGTTTACGCTCTGAATTGACAGTAAGGCTTCATTAACTTGATTTCCCAGACTAGGCCTCACTTAATGGGATGCTGTTTACGCTCTGAATTGACAGTAAGGCTTCATTAACTGACTAGGCCTCACTTAATGGGATGCTGTTTACGCTCTGAATTGACAGTAAGGCTTCATTAACTTGATTTTTCCTGACTAGGCCTCAGCTAATGGGACATTGTTTATGGCCTGAATTGACAGTAAGGCTTCATTAAGCCCCTATGCTACATTCTACTGCAGTTTGACTGGCCATGGATGATGGGATTTGATCAGCTCATGGGACATGGGATGTGTATGGCCTGAATCATTACAGTAACCTACCCTTGGCACACAGTGCCCCCATGACCCACACTCCATCCAACTGCAGTTTAGAGGAGGGTGCACCATGGATGATGGGATTTCAAGTACCTCCACTCACTTCCAAAGTACCCCACCCACACAAGCATCAACCTCTACATCAACACAGCAGACGGAAAGACAAAAAACATTGTATATCCACAAGCTCTGCAGAATGCCAGCAACACCACACACCAACAACTCCACAGGATTTCAACATCCCACCCACCAGAACAACCCACAACGACACAGCCATGACCCCACCAAGACCATAAGTAACATCAATTCCAACCCTTACATACTCAGACTTTCTCGCATCTCCTAAATAGGGCACAGCAACGCGTGCCGGGTACAGTTGGTATTATATATATCACATCTGCTTTTCTTACGGATGCACCGCAACCATGTACAAATGGCAGAAGCAAAGTTGTTCCTGTGTAAGTCCCCCTATGAAAGCCATTGGGCATTTTAAACTGATGCGCCATTACCTTATAAGGTTCAAGTTTGTAGAATCCAGGTTCTGCATGCAGAAATCATCTTACGAGGGTTGAATGAAAAGTAATGCCTCCGCCTTCGTAACTCCTCAACAGATGGCAGTACTGGTATGCGGCAGGTACTGGCTTGTTCAGCAGACTCTCCTCTACAGTCCCATTTTGGCAGGAAGCCTTAGCATTGAACGGTTGTGTGGTTAAAGTGTGAAGCATGGAACCCTGCGCATACGGTTGGTCAATGCGACTTAAGCAACATGCAGTCATTGAAATCTTGACAGCACAAGGTGTCACCTCAAAGGAGATTCATCAGAAACTGCAAGCTGTTTATGGTGATTGTGTTGATGTGAGTACTGAAGACGCAGGTCCGCAGCTTGGAGGTCCTTCTAGACTTAGCGCTGACACTTGACGTGCAGTTGTCGGCAGTGGCTGAAAGGGCCTTCGCACAATTAAAACTCGTGCACCAGCTGCGATCATACCTCGTGAAGTCTGACTTGACCACAGTGGTTCACGCCCTAGTTACTGCTAGATTGTATTATTGCAATGCACTCTACGTGGGACTTCCCTTGAAGACGGGCCAGAAACTCCAATTAGTTCAACGTGCGGCAGCCAGATTAATACCTGGGGCAAATTACAGGGAGTAGTCAACCCCCCTTTTTTAGGTGCTGCATTGGGTGCCGTTCATCTTCCGGTCCCAATTCAAGGTTCAGGTCATCACCTACAAAGCCCTGAACGGTTTGGGACCCGCTTACCTTCGCAATGACATTTCCTGCCACCAACCTGTACGACCTCTCCGATCCTCTGGGGAGGCTCTCCTCTCGCCTCTCCAACTGTCACAGGCAAGATTAGTGGGAACGAGGGAGAGAGTCTTCTCTGTTGTGGCTCCCCTTTTTTGGAACTCACTACCTGGTGAGATTAGGCAAGCCCCCTCCTTAGCAGACTTTAAGAAAAATCTGGAGACCTGGCTTTTTCATTGTGCCTTTGAAGAGTGACCCTCCCCTCCAGTTGTGTTGCTCCATATATCGTGTTCCCCTATGACAGTGTTTTTCAACCTTTTTTTGAGCCGCGGCACATTTTTTACATTTACAAAACCCTGGGGCACACCACCAACCAAAATGACACAAAATGACACTCTAACACAGTAATACATATAGTTAGTATGTTTTTAAATGTATTTATACACTCAGTGTGAAGCCTGGGCCTGTTTTGATGAACACAACATAGATATCCTGGCAGGAATGGCAGAAAGACACAAACTTCCCACACAGAACTCCCATAACCAAGAGAAAATACTATAAGAGTTTGGTGGGCATTGACCTTGAGTTTCGGAGTTGTAGTTCACCTATAACCAGAGAGCACTGTGGACTCAAACAATGTTGGATCAGGACCAAACTTGGCATGAATACTCAAGATGCCCAAATGTGAACACAGATGGAGTTTGGGGAAAATAGACCTTGACATTTGGGAGTTACAGTTTCTGGGATTTATAGTTAACACACAATCAAAGAGCATCCTGAACTCTTGCAACAATGGAATTGAACCAAACTTGGCATATTGAACTCTCATTACCAACAGAAAGTACTGAAAGGGTTTGCTTGGGAATTGACCTTGAGTTTGGAAGTTGTAGTACACCTACACCCAGAGAGCACTGTGGACTCAAACAATGTTATGTTGTTGTTTGTTTTCTATCCTGAATCACAATGTTGGAAGGAGGCTCACCACTTTAAGGTCCCTAAAACGGGCATGGGAAAACTTCGGTCCTCTGGGTGCTTTGGACTTCAACTCCCACCATTCCTAACAGCCCGAGGCCCTTTCCTGCTTAAGTGGCTGAGGGGGGGAAAGGAAAAGGGCCTGAGGCTGCTAGGAATGGTGGGAGTTGGGAGTCCAAAACACCTGGAAGGTCCAAGTTTTCCCATGCCAGCTTTGGACAGAGACCTCTTCCTCCCCCTTCCCCTTCGCGTCCTTTCTTCCCCCTCCTGCCCAACACTTACTTTTTCTTCTGCACTGCCGCTTCTGCTGCCATTTTGATCCGAGGGGGCAGCGTGAGCGTGTTCAGGGGGGGAGGGGGGAGGGAGGGAGACGTGACCCGTGCGGGCGCTACTGCGCAGACTCGCCCCAGAGCAAAGCGAGCAGAGCGAGGCTGGGAAGAAGGGAGCCCGAGTGGAGAAGAAAAAGTGTTCGGCAGGAGGGGGAAGAAAGGGCATTGGAGGTTCCAATTTCCCACGGCACACCTGAAGATCGCTCATGGCACACTAGTGTGCCACGGCACACTGGTTGGGAAACATTGACCTAGACCAGGGCTGTCCGACTTCTACCGGCCCAGGGGCCTGAATTCCGGTCACTGATGACCTGGGGGGCCGTAGGGTCTGCCCCCGGCTCCGCCCCCAGCTCCGCCCCCGGCTTACTACTCATAAGAGGCATCCATACAGTCAAATATAATCTTTTACTGAGATAAAATGCAGGGTGGGCATTCAAAAGAGACATGCCTACAGTCAAATATAATATTTTACTAACATTAAATGCAGGGTGGGCATTCAAATACACAATTACATAATAATAACATAAAGGTTAGCCTACCTTCCCAAACGCGCGGGATCCAGGAGCAGCCGGACCACGAGCAGAGGCGACGACCGACCGAGGCAGCAGCGGGGAAGGTACATATCACGTCTGCATGGGCCGCAGAGATTAAGTAGCCGAGATTTCGGCAACAGGAGTATCGCGAGACTACGGAAGCCACATGGGATTTCACTCTCAACGCAGGCGAGATTTCGTGTTGAGAGCGAAATCCCGTGTGGCTTCCGTAGTCTCGCGATACTTGCTCCGAAACCCGGAAGTGGGTAATTTTAAAAAATATTTTAATTTAATTTATTTTTTATTTTTATTTTTATTAAAAAGCTTAGGGAGCCGTAGGGAAGGGGCTGGGGGGGCCGTATACGGCCCCCGGGCCGCCAGTTGGACAGCCCTGACCTAGACAACAAATGGTCATAAAAGTAAACAGAAGAAGACCTCTACTGCACAACAATGGTTTGTATAACCACTATCCATGCTTCAATATGGTTCAAGGATTTCCCATGTAATTGTCTGCATAGCAAAACCACTTTCTTCAATATTGAAACTACATTAAACGGTTAGTGTAGATGGGGCCCTAGTAAAAGAGTGCTGAAAACTATTTTTTTTCGGCCCAGTTAGGATAAAAGAGGTGAGATTCAACCCCAAGCTTTATTTGGCCACCTTGTTCCTTCAGTTTGTGATAAGGATTGTTTTTGTCCCTTCCTTGCTGGCAGCCAGGGCTAAAGGCTTCGCAAACTCCATCCGTCCTTCAGCCAGTTCCCTCCCGAAACAGAGGCCGTGTGTGTTTGGGAGGCCTCCATCCACAGAGACACAATGGGCGCCTTCTCCCCCGGTAAACTGCTTCATCATGATAGGAGCACGCCCTGCCATTTAATCTGTCACTGATAGACGTGGCCGTTTGTCAACACACCACTTCAGATCTAGGATGATGCTCTGGGAACTTCTGGACACTTTGCATTGCCAGATGTTGGGTGCAGACCAGAGAGGCCGGTGAGTTCATACCTTTCTCAGAAAAACCTCTGGCTTCAGAGTGGAGGAGGGTGCGTTTATATCAGGCATGGGCAAACTTTGGCCCTCCAGGTATTTTGGACTTCAATTCCCACAATTCCTAACAGCCGCTAGGAATTGTAAGCCTTCCCTGCCTAAGGAAACCTGAAGAAATTCATGGAGTCACTATGTGAGAGGAAGTCACAGGGAGGAGGGAGCAAACTTGTTTTCCCTGGAGACTAGGACGCAATGGAACATTGGCTTCAAACGACAAGAAAGGAGATTCCGTCTGAACATTAGGAAGAACTCCCTGACTGTGAGAGCTGTTCAGCAGTGGAACTCTTTGCCCCGGAGTGTGATGGAGACTCCTTCTTTGGAGGCTTTGAAAGAGAGGCTGGATGGCCAGGCCCGGATCATGCCCTTTTGGCGCCCTAGGCCAAGGGCTCTGCCCCCGCCCCAGCTCCGCCCCACCCCCGGCTCTGCCCCCGGCTCCACCCCGCCCCCAGCTCCGCCCCACCCTGCCCCCAGCTCTACCCCCGGCTCTGCCCTGCTTCCTCCCCGCCTCCACCCCGCCCGGCTCCGCCCCACCCCGGCTCTGCCCCTGGCTCCACCCCACCCCCAGCTCCGCCCCACCCTGCCCCCAGCTCTACCCCGGCTCTGCCCTGCTTCCTCCCCCGCCTCCACCCCTGCCCGGCTCCGCCCCACCCCCGGCTCTGCCCCGGCTCCACCCCACCCCAGCTCCGCCCCACCCTGCCCCCAGCTCTACCCCGGCTCTGCCTGCTTCCTCCCCCCGCCTCCACCGCCCGGCTCCGCCCCACCCCGGCTCTCCCCGGCTCCACCCCACCCCCAGCTCCGCCCCACCCTGCCCCCAGCTCTACCCCCGGCTCTGCCCTGCTTCCTCCCCGCCTCCACCCTGCCCCGGCTCCGCCCCACCCCCGGCTCTGCCCTCGGCTCCACCCCGCCCCCAGCTCCGCCCCACCCTGCCCCCAGCTCTACCCCGGCTCTGCCCTGCTTCCTCCCGCCTCCACCCTGCCCGGCTCCGCCCCACCCCCGGCTCTGCCCACGGCTCCACCCCGCCCCCAGCTCCGCCCCACCCTGCCCCCAGCTCTACCCCCGGCTCTGCCCTGCCCCCGCTCCCGCCTCCACCCCGCCCCAGCTCCGCCCCACCCCGGCTCTGCCCCCGGCTCCCCCCACCCCCAGCTCCACCGCCCCCAGCTCTGCCCCGGCTCTCCCCCACCCCTCAAGACACGCCGCATGGGTCTCGAAGAGAAACGACAACGCAAAAAGAACCGCAACTTGGAAACAACATCACCCAAGGAGACTTTCTGCTGTGCTTTCTGCAACCGGACTTGCCTATCTCAGGTTGGTCTTTTTAGTCATCAACGTGCTTTTAAAAAGTGTGGGATGAGTCCTTACTCAGAATCTTCGTTCGCAAAGTAATGCCGAGGGACTTACTGTCCCGAAGCAGCTTTTGCGTGATCTCTGTTGAACGACAATCTTTCGCTCTCCTCTGCATTGCTTTTGAGAAAGGCCTTCCTCGATTGTTAATGGCTTGAAAGGAGGAAAAGAAGAAGAAGAAGAAGAGGGGGCAATAAAAAAACACAGGAAGGAGAAAAGAAATGAAATAAAATAACTCAACGGTCATGAGAACAAAGGCTTGGATTCATTCTCAAGAATTCATTTCGAGGAACCGGAGGCAATTTATTAGACGCATGTAGCAATTACGGCTAAGCCTCCGTTTCTGAGATTTCATTAATGCGACCAATAAAAAAAAGGGGAGCCATAAAAGGAAAGGAAATGATTACGCCCTATTTTTGCGCAGTGCGGATCTTGGCCCTGATTTCGGCTTCCCCGTTGCCGTCTCCTTGTTCGGAGCACTTTGGCGAGATCTAGTGCAGCTCTTTTCTGTGTCCAATATCGGTTTCCATGCCCTTGCGAACTATGAATCTCTTCCATGATTTTTTTCCAGACTTTAAAGCAGACACGGGCAAACTTGGGCCCTCCAGGTGTTTTGGACTTCAACTCCCACAATTCCTAACAGCCGTAGGCTGTTAGGAATTGTGGGAGTTGAAGTCCAAAACACCTGGAGGGCCCAAGTTTGCCCTTGCCTGCTTTAAAGGACCTATAATCTCACGAAACCCAGTTCAGTACCTTGGACAGCTCCCATTTAAATCCAGACTGAAACCTGGGGTGGATTCGCTTGTATCAAACATAATACTTGTATGTTTCATTCAGTTTTAATATGTGTAGGATACAAATCTTACAATGCATTGATTAATGTTGTGAACCGCTTCGTACCTCATGGTTGTGAGCTGCTTTGCAACTCAGCCAAGAGATAGCATGGGCATAATAATAATAATAATAATAATAATAATAATAATAATAATTCCTCTATTCTACTGATATGGAAGCCACCAACTGGCGTTGTGTTACACTATTTAGTGCAGGGGTGGCCAGCCTACGGCCCGCAGGCCACACCCGGCCCTCCGAGTGATGCCATCCGGCCCCCGGCTTCCTTGCCGAGGAGAGGGAGGTGGGGCGGCTACGGGGCAGCGTGGTGCTTTGTGTCTGGGGGAGGGAGGGAGGGAGCGAAGTGCCTTCTGTCCCTCGTTGCGGCTCCAGGGGAGCTTCCGCGGGAGGCCCTGCCTCCCCAAGGGTCTCTGCGCGATGAGGTCACAGGCGGCATCGCGCAGAGACCCTCAGGGAGGCAGGGCCTCCCACAGAAGCTCCCCTGGAGCCGCAACGAGGAAAAAAGGCACTTCGCTCCCGCCGGACACACAGCACAACGCCGGCCCGCAGCCCCCTCGGCAAGGAAGCCGCGGGCAAAAAAGAGGAGGAAAGAAAAGGAAGAGGTAAAGGCGGGTTGGGATCGCTGTGTGTGGTTTACTATGTATTTGAACTGCTGGGTTGACAGACGCTGGGGCTAACAGTTGGAGCTCCCCACTGTTATTTCATTTTACTTTATTTTAGTGGTTTTTATTATTATTTTATAATAATTTCATGATAATAATATAATAAATAATATGTTTTATTATATTATAATTTCAATATATTATAATGTCTATATATACTATAATATAATAATTATGATATTAATACTAATAATATATGAATATTTCTTGATTTATTAATATATTAATATTAATTGTGTAATATATAGTAAATATAGTAAATAAATAAATAAATAAATAAATAATGTAGATTAGAATGTAGTTCCGCCTTGAGGTGCGGCCCTCCATAATATTTTTTGGCTCTCGTGTGGCCCCATGGAAAAAATAATTGCCCACCCCTGATTTAGTGTCTTCAAAGATGAAATTAAAAACCGGACTGGGTTCTTCATCCCACTGACATGGAAGACATGAGCCACCACTGGATTTTCTTTTATTTTGAGGATGATTTTAGTCATCTTTTTGACCTCGGCTATATGCCGTAAGCCAGTGTTTCCCAACCAGTGTGCCGGGGCACACCAGTGTGCTGTGAGCGATTATCAGGTGTGCCGTGGGAAATTGGAACCTCCAATACCCTTTCTTCCCCCTCCTGCCCAACACTTTTTCTTCTCCACTCGGGCTCCCGTCTTTGCTCGGGTGGGGAGGAGGGAGAGGAGGGGGGGAAGACGTGACCCATGCGGGTGCTACTGCGAAAACTTGCCCCACGTCTTCCTCCCTCCCTTCCCCTCCTGAACACGCTCACGCTGCCCCCTCGGATCAAAATGGCGGCAGAAGCGGTAGCGTGAGCAAAGCGAGCAGAGTGAGGCTGGGAAGAAGGGAGCCCAAGTGGAGAAGAAAAAGTAAGTGTTCGACAGGAGGGGGAAGAAAGGACGCGAAGGGGAAGGGGGAGGAAGAGGTCTCTGTCGAAAGCTGGCATGGGCAAACTTGGAAATCAGGTTGCAACGCCTTGGTCTTTTCAGCCTTGAAAGACGGCGTTTAAGAGGTGACTTGATCGAAGTGTATAAAATCATGCATGGGATAGAAAAGGTGAATAAAGAAAAAATATTTTCTCTGTCACACAACACTAGGACTAGGGGGCACTCCCTAAAGCTCCAAGGTAGGAAAGTTAGGACTAATAAAGGGAAATATTTCTTCACCCAGAGGGTCATTGGGTTGTGGAACTCACTTCCAGAGGAGGTTGTGACAGCGGTCAGCCTGGACAGCTTCAAGGCAGGATTAGACAGATTCATGGATACCATGGGAATCAGTAGTTACTGAAATGGACATCCAAGTGCCACCTCTGTGTTGATGGAGGCAGGCAGGATTTTCCCGGGGTACTGGTTGTGGGGGGTCGGGAGCAGGTGAGGGTTCTGCCCTCCTTTCTGCTAGAGATCCCCGTGTACAACTAGTGGGCCACTGTGTGACACAGAATGCTGGACTAGATGGGCTGAGGCCCGATTCAGCATGGCTCTTCTTATGTTCTTATGTTCTTATGTTGGACCGTCCCGGTGTTTTGAACTCCAACTCCCACTATTCCTAGCAGCCTCGGGCCCTTTTCTTTTTTCCGCCTCAGCCACTTAAGCAGGAAAGGGCCTCAGGCTGTTAGGAATGGTGGGAGTTGAAGTCCAAAGCACCCAGAGGGCCAAAGTTTTCCCATGCCTGTTTGAGGGACCTTAAAGTGTTTCCTCCTTCCAACATTGTGATTCTGGATAGAAAACAAACAACAATATAACATAACATTGTTTGAGTCCACAGTGCTCTCTGGGTGTAGGTGAACTACAACTTCCAAGGTCAATTCCCAATCAAACCCTTTCAGTGCTTTCTGTTGGTAATGAGAGTTCAATATGCCAAGTTTGGTTCAATTCCATTGTTGCAAGAGTTCAGGATGCTCTTTGATTGTGTGTTAACTATAAATTGAACTGAAACAAGATCGTAGCTTAAAGCTAAAATTTGCTGATCTTCCTTTGGGCAGTTTGATTATCTGTTGCCAGGGAGTTCCCCATTCTGGCCAACAAAGCTATTTGGACATTGCTCCCGTTTTCAACCACATATCTGTGTGAGATGAGCTTCTCTAGCTTGACTGCGATAAAAACTAAACACAGAGAGAGACTGATAGCTGTTGAGCAAGACTTTCATGTGTGTCTTTCTGCCATTCCTACCAGGATATCTATGTTGTGTTCATCGAAACAGGCCCAGGTTTCACACTGAGTGTATAAATACATTTAAAACATATTAACTATATGTATTACTGTGTTAGAGTGTCATTTTGGGTGGTGGTGTGCCCCAGGATTTTTTAAATGTAAAAAATGTGCAGTGGCTCAAAAAAGGTTGAAAAACACTGCCGTAAGCAATGGATACATGAAACTTCCTTACTACTGAAAGTGCATTTGAGCAGACTTTGGGAAATCACTGTTAAAGTTTTACTCAACCCTCTTATGTTCTGCAACACTGAAAAGACCCCTTTGGGGGGGGGGGGGGTGTTCAGGAGCGACTTGAGAAATTGCAAGTCGCTTCTGGTGTGAGAGAATTGGCCATCTGCAAGGATGTTGCCCAGGAGATGCCTGGATGTTTTGATGTTTTACCATCCTTGTGGGAGGCTGTTTGGAATTGTGGGAGTTGAAGTCCAAAACACCCGGACGGCCCAAGTTTGCCCATAATCCTGGAAGAGATTCAGCATTCGCAAGGGCATGGAAATCACCACTGGCCACAGAAAAGAGCTGCACTAGATCTCGCCATAGTGCTCCAAACAAGAAGACAGCTAGTGGTCTCCATCCCAAAAAGGATGGGAAAGCTGGTTGGGTTTCAGATCAAGCTTTTGTGGAACTTTCCAAGGTGCTGAATCTGTGTTAGCATTGCTTTCTGAACCTTGGAGAGCTACCCTATAGACTTGTGGATAAGTCTAGAAATTCTAGCCAAAAAAATTCCCAAATCCTGATTCAACTTATCCATGAGTCAATGTGACAAGATAGTTGCATGCATTGTAGTTTTCAAATCACATCCTCCTAGATAATTATATATATATATATATATATATATATATATATATATATATATATATATACATACACAAAGGCATGGTTTCGAAACCCAAAATCGTGACTCTAAAATCAAATTGGGGGGGATTTTTATTAGTAATAGAAAGACTTACAAAAAAATTTCAAAAAAATTTCTAAAATGTAACGTAATAACTAACGAAATCGTTAGTAGTTCGTATGCCAGCGCATGCGCATTCCAGATGGTTTTGGCCTACAACTCCCAGAAATCCTAACAGCTGGTAAATTGGCTGGGATTTCTGGGAGTTGTAGGCCAAAACTTGAATAAATCACACTGAATTCTAGATGGGACTCTCCAAATAGGAAGGAGGGAGGGAGGGAAGGAGGGAGGGAGGGGGTATTCTATTCTTGGAAGCAGCAAAAAAAAGGAGGAGGAGCCCCCCCCCTCGCTCCGCGCTGCCTCTCTCTCACCCCGATCCTGAGGGAGCGAGGGCTCAAGTTTGCCCAGGCTGGTCATATACCTACATTCCATGCACATGCAATAATACAGCAGTAATAACAATGGGTATAAGAAGAGGTAAAATTCAAACCGAAGTATTCTGACTGTGGTCCCTCCTCAAGCGGTGCAAACTGCAAAGGCTCTTCTCTATGAGCCGGGGAAAGCCAAAAGCCCGGGCACAGCGTTTGCTGCCTGGGTGCACACACATACATATATTCTTTTTGGGGGATTTGCTGAAGAATCCCGGGCTCATAGAGAAGATTCTGCAGCAAATCCCCCCCAAAGAATATGCATGTGTGTGCACCCAGGCAGCAAACGCTGTGCCCGGGCTTTTGGCTTTTCCCCGGGCTCATAGAGAAGAGCCTTTTGCAGTTTGAGGAGGGACCAGTCAGAATACTTCGGTTTGAATTTTACCTCTTCTTATACCCATTGTTATTACTGCTGTATTATTGCATGTGCATGGAATGTAGGTATGACCAGTTGGATTACTTATAATATTAGGCACTTACAGTAGCATTCATTCTATTATACATTAGGTTGGTTTCTCACCCCAATACTCTTTGATGCTTTAGATCCTGGCAGGGCAGGAGAGGCAGGGAAGCCTGGAAAAAAATGTAAACAGAGGTTTACTCAGTAAATCTACAAGTAAATCCACTTCATCCAAAGTGCCCTCCATTGCAGATTTACTTCTGAGTAAACTTCTCTGTTTACATTTTTCCAGGCTTCCAGCCGAAAGAAGGAGCGAGTTTAGGGCTTGCCTTGCCATAATACTTATTGGCAAGGGAGGCGGGAGGGTGGTGAGAGAGAAGGAGGGTGCCCCCCCTTACGAGGGTGCCCCCCCTAATGACACTTAAGAAAATCCTGGCCCCCGAAGTTCTATAAAGAACGTCCACTTCCTGGTTGGCGTTCCAGGTGCAGAAATACTCGAAAGTAGCATTTCTTACGCATTTCTTACGAATCATTTCATTTTCATAACTTTTTTCTCATGCCTAATATATATATATAAATAATATAATGTATTGTATATACATATAATATTTATAATATTAAAATATAATAAATTTAATACTACTAATAATCATATATTATAATTATATATTTTGTATTATATGTAACTAGCTGTACCCGCCACGCGTTGATGTGCCCTATTTAGGAGATGCGAGAAAGTCTGAATATGTAAGGGTTGGAAATGATGTTACTTACGGTCTTGGTGGGGTCATGGCTGTGTCGTTGTGGGTTGTTCTGATGGGTGGGATGTTGAAGTCCTGTGGAGTTGTCGGTGTGTGGTGTTGCTGTCGTTCTGCAGAGCTTGTGGATATACAATGTTTTTTGTCTTTCCGTCTGCTGTGTTGATGTAGAGGTTCTGTGGTTTCCCAACTCTGGAGCACGCTACGTAGAGTTGTCCGTGGGAGAAGCATTCTGTGTCAAGGTCTGTGCCACAGATTTGTAGTGTTTGTCTTTGTGCCTTGTTTATGGTGATGGCAAAAGCTAGTGTGATTGGGAATTGGAGACGGCTGAAGTGGAACGGCATATCTTTGTTGTTGTGAGTGTGCAGTGGTTGTGTGGTGTGGATGTACGGCGTTTATGTGGGGTGTGTTAGTTGGCTGTACTGTGCAGGTTTCTGTTTAGCAGTGGTATGTATGCGTTGTGTGTGAGTTGTGTAGTGGGTCTGTAGAGGTAGGCATCGCGAGTTGTGTGGCTGTCATGTTGTGGGGGTGGTGTTTGTAAATTGGAGGATTGGTGGTGTGTGTTTGGGATGGTGCTTGGAGAAGAGTGTGTGGTGTTGAGTGTGTAGTTTGTTGTTGTGAGTGTGCAGTGGTAGTATGTTGTGAATATACGGTGTGTATGTGGGGTGTGTTCGTTGGTTGTACTGTGCTGGTTTCTTTTTAGCAGTGGTATGTATGCGTTGTGTTGTGTTGTGTGTTTTTTTCTTGTCTGGAGTTCCCGTTTGTGAGTGTTTCCAGTAGACCTCCCCACCTCTTCTGAGCATGCCTTTAGCCATAGATGGGGGATAAACGTGAGGAGATAATGCTTCCGTTCTTTACTCCTTCTCCCCCCCCCCCTCTGTCTCCCTCGCCCTTCTCCCCTCCCTGGTGCCCGGACTCACTTCATGCGGGTCCCCATGGCTGCCCGCCCGGCCTCCTGCTTGCCTGCTTGCCTTCCTCTGTCTGAGGCGTATTTCCGGCTCCGCACGGCTCACTGGGAAGGAGGGCGGAGAGTGGGCAGGAATGTGCGGGAAGTGGCCGCGTGGGGCCTTCTGGGAAGTGTAGTCCTGTGGCCGTTCCCGCCTCCTCCGCCGTCTCCCAGCCGCTTCTGGACCAGGGCCACGCGGGCGGTGCCGTCCCCGCCTCCTCCGCTGCCTCCTCGGCCTCCTCCACCAGCTCCCAGCCGGTTCCGGACCGGGCCACGCCACCGCCTCCTCGGCCTTCTCCGCTGCCTCCTATGGCAGGGGGTGTGGCCTCCACTGGGAAGTGGCGTCGGCATTTTGTGTGGGCCGATGTCAGCCAATGGGATTTGCTGGCGGCCACGGAGGATGCTGGGAAATGTAGGTTTTTTTCATCGTTGTTTTGGGGGCCTTCTAGCTTTTGGGGGGGAAGTTTCTTTGCTAAAAACCTTCCTTGCCTGAGGCCTATTTTTGTTGCCAAGTTTGGTGTCTCTGCCTTGGAAGGTTTCTCTGCCTATGGCAGTCTTTCGACGACGGGTCCTCCTTTATATATATAGATATTAATAATTATATTACAGTACAATGGTATAGTACAATATAATAATATATAATACTGATATTGTGCTATGCTAATATATATATATATATATATATATATAGAGAGAGAGAGAGAGAGAGAGAGAGAGAGAGTGTGTGTGAGAGAAGGGTGGCATATAAATGTCATAAATAAAATAAATAAATAAATAGTTGCTGGGATTTATAGTGAACCTACAATCAAAAAGCATTCTTAACTCCACCAATGATAGAATTAAACCAAACATGCCATACATGACCAACACAAAAATACTGGAAGAGCTTGATGGGCTAAGAGGCCGGCCAATCACAGCAGAGGAGGGCTTTTGCTGGGAAGATTCACCTTCTGCTTCCAAAAAGGAAGAGAAGGACAGGTGGAGAGATTTTCAGCCTTCTCTGCCAAAGGGGTTCCTAAGACCATCAGAAATATATGTTTTCGGATGGTCTACGG
Organism: Anolis apletophallus; assembly: GCA_030556195.1. NCBI lineage: Eukaryota > Metazoa > Chordata > Lepidosauria > Squamata > Anolidae > Anolis > Anolis apletophallus. The sequence continues at coordinate 8,516,473 of JARBWK010000021.1, forward strand.
CGACCCCTCTGAAACCCCCATGCAACCCCCCCAAAAACCCCAAGTTGAGAAACACAGCAATAGACAATAAACAACAATAAACAAATATCACACCATACAATTAAAATGGTACAATTGTATAAATATGAATAAATAACAGTTTAAAAGCTATTTACCCTGTAAAAAACAATATAAATACAGAGCTTGGATTATGTGTATTTCTTAACTATTGCATCCAATTGGTTTTTAATCTGTTTAATGTATTATTTATGATGCAATCGATGTTTTATTGATTTTATATGTGGCATCGAAGAAGATTATAGGGAAGGGTGGGTTATAAATAATTGAAACAAATAAATATAACAATATAAATATAAGAATATCTCGGCATTACTTTGTGAATGAAGATTCTTAGGAAGGACTCATCCCAAGCTTTTTACAAGCTCGTTGATGACTAAAAAGGCCAATCTGAGATAGGCAAGTTCGGTTGCAGAAAGCACAGCAGAAAGTCTCCTTGGGTGATGTTGTTTCCAAGTTGCGGTTCTTTCTGCGTTGTCGTTTCTCTTCAAGACCCATTCGGCGTGTCTTTTCGAAAGAGGCTGCAGCATTGTGGATAGTGCGTCTCCATGCCTCCCGATGTGAAGCCAGGGTGGACCATTGTTGGTGATCAATCTGGCCGAGCCTGAGATGTTGTTTCAGGAGTCCTTATATCTCTTTTGGGGCGCCTCTCTTGCGCTGACCCGTGGCGAGTTCAGCATAGAGTAGTATCTTTGGGAGACGGTGGTCCTGCATCCTAGAGATGTGCCCTGTTCTCAATAGCATGGCCTCAATGCTGGTGATCCCTGCTTGCTCAAGGACAGCAACATTCATCACATAGTCGCTCCAGTGTATATTTAGGATTGTGCGAAGACAGCGCTGATGAAAGCGTTTGAGGAGTCGTAGGTGTTGGCGATAGGTGACCCATGTTTCAGACCCATAGAGGAGAATAGACAGTACGATAGCTCTGTACACACTGATTTTGGTGCTTTGCCTCAGGTGCTTGTTACTCCAGACACTTTTGTGAAGCCTTCCGAATGCACTATATGCCTTGGATATCTCTTTATCAATCTTGCCGTCTGAAGAGATGATGCTTCCCAGGTAGGTGAACTGCTGGACGGACTTAAGCACAGATTGGCCTATGCTGACGTGGGGATGATGGTGTTCTTTCTGTGGTGCGGGCTGGTAGAGGACTTCCGTTTTCTTCAGGCTGGCTTCCAGCCCAAACAGCTCTGCAGCTGTGGCAAAGCAGGAAGTTAGGCGCTGCAGGGCTGCTTCTGAATGCAAGACAAGGGCAGCATCGTCAGCAAAAATATAAATATAACAATATTAATAAATATAACAATATTAATATAAGAATATAGAAACAATATAAATATGAGACAGAAGGTCAACTTATACATCTATTATATAAAGGGGTTCCCGTCATGGAACGACCGTCCCAAACAGAGAAACCTTACAACGCAGAAACACCAAACTTGCCAACAGAAATAGGCCTCAAGCAAGGTAGCTTTGTAGCAAAGAAACCAATAAGGCCCCCAAAACAACGAGTAAAAAAACCCTACATTTCCCAGCATCCTCCGGGGCTGCCAACGACTCCCAGCCTCTACATTCTGACAACATGATTGGCTGCCAATAAGGGCGGATTTGCATAACTCCTGTACTGGCCAGCCAACATAAACATTCCGACCCATAATAAACTGTCAGAGGAGGATAAGGCAAAGGGCTGAGGCACAAACACAAACACCCAATTCACTTCCCACAGAAAATTTACACCCCTACAAATCACAGACCACACCCAAAATTGACAGTAAGGCTTCATTAACTTAATTTCCCTGACTAGGCCTCACTTAATGGAATGCTGTTTACGCTCTGAATTGACAGTAAGGCTTCATTAACTTGCTGTTCCTGACTAGGCCTCAGCTCATGGGACATTGTGTATGGCCTGAATTTACAGTAACCTACCTTGGCACACAGAGCCCCTATGACCCATGCTACATTCTACTACAGTTTGGAGGAGGGTGGACCATGGATTATGGGACTTGAAGTACCTCCATGGATAATGGGATTTGTACTACTTCAAAACCCATCATTCCCCACAGACCACTGCGGCCCAGAACCAAGACCGAAAAAGACCAAACTTGGCACACAATGCCCCCCATCCGACTGCAGTTCAGAGGAGGACACACCATGGATAATGGAATTTCAAGTACCTTCACTCACTTCCAAAGTACCCCACCCACACAAGCATCAACCTCTACATCAACACAGCAGACGGAAAAACAAAAACATTGTATATCCACAAGCTATGCAGAACGCCAGCAACACCACACACCAACAACTCCCCAGGACTTCAACATCCCACCCACCAGAACAACCCACAACGACACAGCCAGGGCCCCAACAACACCATAACTAACAACAATTCCAACCCTTACATACTCAGACTTTCTCGCATCTCCTAAATAGGGCACAGCAACGTGTGCCGGGTACAGCTAGTGATTATATATAGAAAGGAGATTCCACCTAAAATTTAGGAAGAACCTCTTTATGGTTATTGAATATACTGCCTGGGAGTCCTGTGGCATTTCCCTTTCTGGAGGTTTTTAAGCAGAGGCTGAGTGGCCATCTGTTGAGAAGGCTTTGGTTGTGTCCCCCTACCTGGATGAATGGGGTTGGCCTGGATGGCCCTTGGGGTCTTATCCAACTCTGCGATTCTATGGCACATCAATATTGAGGATAAATACCAGAGTGGATGCACTTCTCCAATTGGTACAGAAGCTATTAATTATTTCTGAGGCTGGCGGATGTCATATTGGAAGAGGGTGGGGAGCAATAACCATGTCATTAATGGAAGAGGCAACAACAACAACAAAAAATCAAACAAAAACAACCTACCACTTTGCCTTGTGTTTCTAATTGTTGTGCCTTTTAAACCCAGCGCTTCCCCTGCCTTTCTCCCAGATGTGCTTGCGGGGAGTTGTGACAACGAGAGCCTCACAGGTGGCAGGCCTATCTCTCCCTATTTACGGCGGTGATGACGTTGCAACCAAGTATTTGATAATAGGAAATGACTAATGATGTGGTCGAAATTATGAACCGGGGATTAATAAAACTTGAAAAGGAACCGTCCTGGCTGTTTGATCCTCTGGAGAGGAAGTACGTCTGTGCATTAGCCTCTTCCCTCAGGTGGTATTCTTATTAGTCTCATCCGACTTGGGAAAGACAGACGAAGGGAAAAAAGTTGGGAATCTTTGGTTTCAGAGAGCAAAAAAAAAAAGAGAAAAGGATGGCAATAAAGCAGACATCAAGGGCTTATGTGCAGACCACAACTAGCACTCGCTCTCACATTTATACACTCCCCCTAGACCTAAATTTCAGGGGTTTTGTCTCTGAGTGTTCCAGTTGCATGCAAATGTAACTTTTCTAAGCTTCATGTTTAGCCGTTTCGAGTCTTCTGTGGACAGAAAAAGTGGGGTATAAATAATAGGCCTGGGCAATCCATGGTTCTAAATGGTTCTAAAGTACTTACAAAACTAAAGTTCTGGTGGTGAAAACTAGGTGGCGCTGGTGCTTTGCTTCTACAGTATTGCTAAAGTTCTGGTGGTGAACACTAGGTGGCGCTGGTGCTTTGCTTCTACAGTATTGCTAAAGTTCTGGTGGTGAAAACTAGGTGGCGCTGGTGCTTTGCTTCTACAGTATTGCTAAAGTTCTGGTGGTGAAAACTAGGTGGCGCTGGTGCTTTGCTTCTACAGTGTTGCTAAAGTTCTGGTGGTGAACACTAGGTGGCGCTGGTGCTTTGCTTCTACAGTGTTGCTATAGTTCTGGTGGTGAACACTAGGTGGCGCTGGTGCTTTGCTTCTACAGTGTTGCTAAAGTTCTGGTGGTGAACACTAGGTGGCGCTGGTGCTTTGCAGGGAGCCACCACCGAGAAGGCCCTTTCTCTCGTCCCCACCAACCGCGTTTGAGAAGTTGGCGGGAGCGAGAGCACGGGCCTCCCCGGATGATCTTAAATTACGAGGTGGGACATAGCAGCAGATGCGTTCGGACAAGTAAGCTGGGCCAGAACCATATAGAGCTTTAAAGATCAAAACTAGCATTTTGAATTGAGCTCGGAATTGGACAGGCAGCCAGTGGAGCTGACACAACAGGGGGGTGGTATGCTCCCTGTATGTAGCTCCAGTTAGTAATCTGGCTGCCGCCCGTTGGACTAGCTGCAGTTTCTGAACTGTCTTCAAAGGAAGCCCCACATAGAGTGCGTTGCAGTAATCTATTCGGGATGTGACCAGAGCATGGACGACCATAGCCAGATCAGACTTCCCAAGGTACGGGCGCAGCTGGCGCACGAGTCTTAACTGTGCAAAAGCTCCCTTGGCCTCTGCCGAGACCTGGGGTTCCAAGCTCAGCGATGAGTCCAGGATCACTCCCAAGCTGCGAACCTGCATCTTCAGGGGGAGTGTCACCCCATCCAACACAGGCTGTAACCCTATGCCCTGTTCGGCCTTTCGACTGACTGACTGTTAGAACTCTAACAAAACATTCAAAACTTCATTATTATTTCATTATTGGCGATTTTTAAGACAGAACCAATTAGGAACTGCCATTTATAATGAAATTTTGGAAGTTTTGTTAGAGTTCTGAAATGTTCACCACCAGAACTTTAGCAAACACTGTAGAAGCAAAGCGCCAGTACCACCTAGTGTTCACCACCAGAACTTTAGTTTTGTAAGTACTTTAGAACCATTTAGAATCATGATTGCCCAGGCCTAATAAATAAGCATAATAATAGTTAAAGATAACGGTTTCCCCCTGACATTAAGTGCAGTCGTGTCCAACTCTGGGGGTTGGTGTTCACCTCCATTTCTAAACCAAAGAGCCAGCGTTGTCCATAGACACCTCCAAGGTCATGTGGCCAGCATGACTGCATGGAGAGCTGTTACCTTCCCGCCAGAGCGGTACCTATTGATCTACTCTCATGTTTTCAAACTGCTAGGTCGGCAGAAGCTGGGGCTAACAGTGGAAGCTCATGCTGCTCCTCAGATTCGAACCTGTGACCTTTCAGTCAACAAGCTCAGCAGCTCAGTGGTTTAACCCGCTGCACCATCAGGAGCTCCAACATAATAATAATAACAATAATAATATTTCTCAGTTGAGAGAGGAGGCAATGTGTGTTCACGATTCAGGCGGAAATCAGAGAACAAGGTGAGGCTCCAGATGCAGTTGGAAATATAAACTCAACACTCAACATCCATGGATTCCCAAAAGCAAATCGTGATTGTGGCATTTTACATTTCCCCCCACCATTATGTCTAATAGGACTTGTGCATCCGTGGATTTTGGTATCCACGGGTGAGGAAGCTCCTGGAAACAAACCCAGCCCAAAACAAGTTACCACTGTAAGTCTAATTTTGGAAATTATACAGAAACGAAAAGCCTACATGGCATCAATGTGCATATAAATATTCCCCAGTGGAAATATTTTATGCAACCCTATAATGCAGTGTTTCCCAACCTTTTTTGAGCACACTTTTTACATTTACAAAATCCTGGGGCACACTTTTTACATTTACAAAATCCTGGGGCACACCACCAACCAAAATGACACAAAATGACACTCTAACACAGTCATACATATAGTTAATATGTTTTTAAATGTATTTGTACACTCAGTGTGAAACCTGGGCCTGTTTCGATGAACTCAACATAGATATCCTGTCAGGAATGGCAGAAAGACACAAACTTTCCACACAGAACTCCCATAACCAAGAGAAAATACTATAAGAGTTTGGTGGGCATGGACCTTGAGTTTTGGAGTTGTAGTTCACCTATATCCAGAGAGCACTGTGGACTCAAACCATGTTGGATCAGGACCAAACTTGGCATGAATACTCAATATGCCAAAATATGAATGCAGATGGAGTTCAGGGGAAATAGACCTTGACATTTGGGAGTTGTAGTTGCTGGGATTTATAGTTCCCCTACAATCAAAGAGCATTCTGAACCCCACCAATGATAGAAGTGGGCCAAACTTCCCACACAGAACCCCCAGGAGGCAAGAGAAGGTCTCTACTTGAGGAAAGGGAGGCGGGTCTTCCCAATGCATGGAGAGGGAGAGACCAAGTAGACAACGGGTGGGAAGGGGGCCTTTATCGAGGTAGGTTTCTTAGGGTTTTTATACTTCAACACACTAGACTCTTCCCCCCTCCCCCCCTGGAGGTTCCAATTTCCCAAGGCACACCTGATGATCGCTCACGGCACACTAGTGTGCCCCGGCACACTGGTTGGGAAACACTGCTATAATGAATGCCACTGTAGGGCAACTGATGTGCAAGCCACTAAACAATTGCGAAGTGCATTGAGTCAACCAAAAGCAACACTTGTGGATCCAGTTTTCTGCAACAGTGAATGTGAAGCCAGAAAACCTCAAATTCTGCGTCCAGTTGTGGACTCAACAATCCAAGAAGGATATGGATAAGCGGGTATATTGCCATATAGAAGATGGAGTGAGCTTGTATGTTGCTACTTTAGGGACCAAGACAAGAGCAACTGATTCAAACACCTGAATGTTAGAAAGAACTGATTGATGATGGAATATATTACCTTGGAATGTGGCGGAGTCTCTTTTTAAACAGACGCTGGATGGCCATCTGTCAGCAGGCCCGGATTACCCATAAGGCCAGCCGAGGCCATGGCCTTGGGCGGTGGCCATGGGGGAGGCGACAAAATGGCAACCGGACCTTCGGGTCGCCATGGCATCTAAGTTGCAGTTGTTGAGGAGGGAGGGAGCGGGAGGAGGAGCCGAGCCGCGGTGAGGAGCCTGGAGAGTTCCAGGGGGCGGGTTCCAGGCCGGCCTTTTTCCTCCCTTCCTTCCTCTTCCCGCGCGACAGAGAAGGAGCCGAGAGAAAGTCCCGCCACCTGTAGGGCGTCTGACAAAGCTTCCCCCGACGCCTCCTCGCTCGCATGTGCGCCGCTCCTTCCTTCAGTGAAGGAGGGAGGGGCGCCCGTGTGTGCGAGTGAGGAGGCGTCAGGGGGAAGCTACGTCAGATGCCCTAGGGCGGGACTTTCCCCGGCTCCTCTCCTCGTGCGGGCGGGCGCCTCGCTCCTTCCTTCACTGAAAGGACCGCGGCGCCTGCCCGCGCGACAGAGAAGGAGCCGGGGGAAAGTCCCGCTGCCCGTAGGGCATCTGACAGAGCTCCCCCCCCCGCCGCCTCCTCGCTCGCACGTGCGCCGCTCCTTCCTTCAGTAAAGGAGGGAGGGGCGCCCGTGCGTGCGAGCGAGGAGGCGTCGGGGGGAAGCAACGTCAGGCGCCCTAGGGATGGGACTTCCCCCGGCTCCCTTTCCCTTGCAGCGGGCGGGCGCCGCTCCTTCCTTCACTGAAAGAAGGAGCGCGGTGCCGCCCGTGCGTGAGAGAAAGAGCTGGGGGAAAGTTCCGCCGCCTGTAGGGTGTCTGACGGAACTTCCCCCGCCACCTCCTCGCTTGTACGTGCGCCGCTCCTTCCTTCAGTGAAGGAGGGAGGGGTGCCCGTGCGTGCGAGCGAGGAGGCGTTGGGGGGAAGCAACGTCAGACGCCTAGGGGCGGGACTCCTCGCTTGCGCCGGCCCCCCCCTCAGGCGACCCCGGGCGGCACTTACCGGGTGTGGCCTCGGGCGGCCTTAATCTGGGCCTGTCTGTCAGGAGGGCTTTGACTGTAACTCTGGGTAACAATCTATGATTGCAGTGCAGAATCCCATCCAAAGTTTCCAAGTTCTGTGTTCGGATATCACCAAGATTACAGATAAGAAGCTAGCAGGGTCTCCATCCAACAGACGGGAGAAAGCTAGCGAACTGCCTTCAAATCACACTATCTATTTTCTTTCTTCGTCACAGAAATGTGTTAAAATAGAAACCCTTGCAGATTTATTGTCTGTGAGCTCTCCGGATTTGTTAATGATGCTTCTGGGTCCTCATTTAAGACGATGAGAAGCAGCATGTGGCGTACGGCACATCATGACAAATGCTTCTTCTGAGGATGGATCGCTGGAAAGAGCGGGATGGGAGCAAATATGATTTCATTGCAACCTTTCCCAATCTCTTTTGCATCCATTATTTTCCTGCCATAAATACATTTATTAGAGAGTAATAGTTTCATAAGCAAATGCTTCAACTCAATCAATTGCTGACTGAAGCTCATTGGCGGAGAAGGATGGCTTGGTGTGAAGGTGATTCCGGGCACCCGGGTGCGGACATCACTGTGAATTTCCCATAAGATCAGTTTGATCACTTTAGGCCAGTGTTTCCCAACCAGTGTGCCGTGAGCGATCATCAGGTGTGCCGTGGGAAATTGGAACCTCCAGGAAAAAGGAGGGGGGAGAGTTTAGTGTGTTGAAGTATAAAAACCCTAAGAAACCTACCTCGATAAAAACACAAAACTACAAACACCCCTCCCACCCCACCCCTTGTCTACTTGGTCTCTCCCTCTCCATGCATTGGGAAGGCCTGCCTCCCTTTTCCCAAGTAGAGACCTCCTCTTGCCTCCTGTGGGTTCTGTGTGGGAAGTTTGGCCCAGTTCTATCATTGGTGGGGTTCAGAATGCTCTTTGATTGTAGGGGAACTATAAATCCCAGCAACTACAACTCCCAAATGTCAAGGTGTATTTCCCCTGAACTCCATCTGCATTCATATTTGGGCATATTGAGTATTCATGCCAAGTTTGGTCCTGATCCAACACTGTTTGAGTCCACAGTGCTCTCTGGATATAGGTGAACTACAACTCCAAAACTCAAGGTCAATGCCCACCAAACTCTTATAGCATTTTCTCTTGGTTATAGGAATTCTGTTTGGGAAGTGTGTGTCTTTCTGCCATTCCTGCCAGGATATATATGTTGTGTTCATCGAAACAGGTCCAGGTTTCACACTGAGTGTATAAATACATTTAAAAACATATTAACTATATGTATTACTGTGTTAGAGTGTCATTTTGTGTCATTTTGGTTGGTGGTGTGCCCCAGGATTTTGCAAATGTAAAAAATGTGCCGCGGCTCAAAAAAGGTTGGGAAACACTGCTTTAGGCAACTTGAAGAAAGACATTTGAAACCTGAAAACTTTCTTTCTTGGAGACAGAGCTGGCGCTATCATTAGGCTAAGGCAGTGTTTTCCAACCGGTGTGCCGCGGCACACTAGAGTGCCGTGAGCGATCATCAGGTGTGCCGTGGGAAATTGGAACATCCAATACCCTTTCTTCCCCCTCCTGCCGAACACTTTTTCTTCTCCACTCGGGCTCCCTTCTTCCCAGCCTTACTCTGCTCGCTTTCGCTGGCTTTGCTCACGCTGCCGCCATTTTGATCCGAGGGGGCAGCGTGAGCGTGTTCAGAGGGAGGGAGGAGGGGGGGAAGATGTGGGGCGAGTCTGCGCAGTAGTGCCCGCATGGGTCACGTCTCCCCCTTGAACACGCTCACGCTGCCCCCTCGGATCAAAATGGCGGCAGAAGCAGCAATGTAGAAGAAAAAAAGTGTTCGGCAGGAGGGGGAAGAAAGGGCGCGAAGGGGGAGGAAGAGGTCTCTGCCGAAAGCTGGCATGAGCAAACTTCGATCCTCCAGGTGTTTTGGACTCCAACTCCCACCATTCCTCGCAGCCTCAGGTCCCTTTCCTTTCTACCCCTCAGCCACTTAAGCAGGAAAGGGCCTCAGGCTGTTAGGAATGGTGGGAGTTGACGTCCAAAGCACCCAGGGGGCTGAAGTTTCTCCTCTGTTGGGGCCTATGGCCCCGTCTGGGCTCCCTGGGGGCATGGGGCACCTGGTTTTCCGATCTAGTGCCCATCTGGGCCGCCTCCTGGTGTGCGCCTCCTCCTCCTAGTTTCCTACCTCATTTGCTCCACTTGGTGCCTCCTTCGGCCTGGCGTGCCGCTCGTGCACCGCGTGTGGGCCTTTGTCCCCGGGCCACCTCTGTTCAATGCTGGGTTGGCTTGGTGGGTCGGCATCTCCTGCTCGCCCTCATCCTGTCTGTCCCCACGCACCTCCCGTTCCCTCCGGACGTGCCTTCCCCCACCCGGCCACGTGACTTGGGCCCGGCACCTCCTGGCCGGCCTTGGACACTTTCCCCGGGCCCTGCTGGGAGAGCCACGTGTCATTAGGCCATGTGTCCCCTGGGGTGCTGAGCTGGCGGGAACCGGCGGTGTGCCGGTGGCACCCAGGGATGTAAGTGTCTTCGCAAATCGGTTGTCCGATCCCCGATCCAGGACCCATGCATGGCCGCCAACCCTTCTTCCTGTTATCAATAAATGAGTTGTGGCCATATTTTACTCCAACTTCTCATGTCGGTGTATTCTTGAACATGGGGGGAGGTGTATCACCCATACACATGCAAAAAAACCCAACTCCATTTGGGATAAGGTGCTGGAGAACTCTCTGGATATTGCAGACTGCTAAAAAGATAAATAAATGAGTCCCAGAGCAAATCAAACCTGGTCTCCTTAGAAGCAAAAATGACTAAACAAAGGCCGTCATACTTGGGTCATTATCGCAGGCAGACATAGGTAGAAGGCAGTAGGAAAAGAAGGAGACCATATTCCAGATGGAGGAACTGAACAAGGGAAGTTATAGTATTATTTATTTATTATTATTTTTTATTATTATTGTTTGGTCTTATATTCCGCTCCTCCCTGCAGGCTCGGGGCGGATAACAACATATAAAAAGGCAGCATGTGCCAACAAACAATAAGACATTAAAACATTCAAATTAGATGTCACATCACGAGGTGTCAGATAAGATACAAAGCATTTCCTTGAACCCGAGGCGCAGGTATACTAGGCAATTATATTAGACAATTGCATTATATTAGACAATAGTAGTTACCTTCAGTTTGCTATATCTCATCCATAAGGTCAACATCAGTCAAAGTTAAAGTATGAGAACAGGGGTCGGGAACCTTTTTGACTCAGACAGCCATAAAAGCAAAATATTTGGAAATTTATTTCAGTGAGAGCCATATAATATATATCAGGGCTGTCCAACTTCTTCCGACCCAAGGGCCGGAAGAAGTGTCACTGATCACCTGGGGGGCCGGAGGTGATCAGTGAGCGGGGGGCGGGGCCGCTCATGGGGGGGGGGGCAGGGCCGCTCGCTCACGTAGCCCCTCCTCTTTCCCCCCGCTCGCACCGCTCCTCGGATCCCGGGTGGCTGGGGCGAGCGGGGAGAAGGAGGTGGGGCTACAGAGGATGAAGGCAGCCGGCTTCCTCTGTAGCCCCTCCTGCTTCTCCCTGCTCGCACCGCTTCTCGGATCCCAGGCGGCAGGCGCGAGCGGGGAGAAGCAGGAGTGGCTACAGAGGAAGAAGGCAGCCGGCTTCCTCCGTAGCCACTCCTGCTTCTCCCGCTCGCACCGCTTCCCACCGCGTCGAAATCGCCCTTCTGAGGAAGCCGGCATGTCACGGCTTTAGGAGGAAGGGATGAGCTGCGGGGAGCCTCTCCCGCAGCTCGCCCCTCTCTCCCCGCCACCGCGGCCGGAGTCGCCGCCCGACGCGGTGGGAAGGGGAGAGAAGGAGGAGGCGGGGCAGGGAGGAGGAAGAGCTGGCTTCTCCTCCCTGCACTGCCTTGTCCTTCTCTCACCGGCGCCCGATGCAAACCGGTTTGCATCGGCGCCGGTGAGAGAGGGACGGAGGGGCAGTGCAGGGAGGAGGAGCTGGCTCACTCCTCCCCCTGCCCCGCCTCCCAGCCGCCCCCGGCTTTTTTAAATTTTAAAAAAATTTTTAAAAATGGCGGCCGGGGGCATAGCGAGGGCCGTGTCCAACAGGCTGGGGGGCCGTTTACGGCCCAGGGGCAGCCAGTTGGACAGCCCTGATATATATATAATATATTTTAAGACTGAATTCAACTTAATGCGAGTATATACGTACATATACTATGAGAAAAGGATTCCCCCGGCAGAATGACAGGACACTTCAGACCTGGCTCTGCAAAAGGCACACTCAGGACTCTGGGAAGGAAGAGAAGACGGAAGGAAGGAAGGGGGAAAGAAAGAAAGACAGAGGAAATAAAGGAGGGAGGGGGAGAGGAAGAAAGAAAAGAAGAACGAACTATGGAAAAGGAAGAAAAGAAAAGCAGGAGAGAGACAAGGGGGAGAAAGAAGGCAATGGGAAGGGAGGAAAGGAAAGGGTGGGGAAAAGACAAGAAAGGGGGTGAGGAAAAAGTAAAATAATGAAGGGAAAATAAGAAAAGAAAGAAGGAGAGAGAGAGAGGGAGAAGTGAAAAGAAAGGAAGGAGAAGGAAAGGAAGACTTGGGGAAAAAGAATAGAAGAGGAAGGAAGGAAGAGGGAGGGAGAATGGAGGAAAGAAGGAAGGAGAGCAGGAGAAGGAAAGAGTGAAGGGGGAGAAAGGAGGGCAGGAAGGAAGAAAGAGGGAAAATGGAGGAAAAAAAGGGAAGGGGAGAGGGAGGGAAAAGGAAGGAGAGAAGGAAAGAATGGAAGAGGAAGGAACGAAGAGGGAGGGAGGAAAGAAGGTAGGGTGAGAGGGAGGAAAAATAGTGAAAGAAAAAGAGAGGGAAAAAGAAAGGAAGGGAGGGGGAGGAGGCGGACCTTGGTGTTGACGTCGGCGAGGCAGCCTCTCCGGAAGGTGTCGAAGAGGCCACGGTTCTTGAGCTGCCCAACAATTAGGGCAATGAGCTGGGCATCCCCCGAGGCTCATGATGGAGAACGAAGAGGAAGATGGGGATGAGGAGCCGCTGGCGGGCTCCACCATCCCCAGCAAAGAGGGCGCAGGGCTCCAAGAGCAGCGGGGGATGAGGAAGAGGTGGCGATGGCAGCACGAAAGCGGCAGTCGCGGCGCATTTGCGCAGGGCCAGCCTGACCTTTTCCAGGGGGGTAGGCAAAGAAAATTTTGGCGCCCCCCCGGCCGCCGCGTCACTTGGTCCTGCCTCCGCCGCCGCCGCCTCCGCCGCCTCCGCCGCTGCCTCCTCTGGCCCCATGCGCCCGGCCCAGCGCGCCTCCCAAAGCACGGACATTTCTGCGCGCATGCGCGAATGTCTGCTGGGTCCCGAGTGCACCTGCAGCTTTGGAGCCAGCGCGCAGGCGCTTCGGGACCCAGCGGCCATTTCGCGCATGTGCAGAAATGTCCATGCTTTGAGGCGCGCCGCAGCCGGCGCATGGAACCGGCTGTGCAGTGGCGGCAGAGGCGGAGGTGAGGTGGCGGCGGAGGCAGGGTGGCGCGGTGGCGCCCCTCCCAGCCAGTGACGCCCGCCCAGCCGGTCACGCCCTACGCGGCCGCTTACATTGCGGAATCGCAAAGGCCGGCTCTGCATTTGCGTCACTCCTCCCTGCTGCATGCTGGGAAACCGAGCCCCGGGCTGCTCTGGAGAGCCAGATGCAATCATTAAAAGAGCCACACCTGGCTCCCGAGCCATAGGTTCCCTACCCCTGTATGAGAAGGTTCCTTTCTGTAGTGATATCACGTCGATGTTTTGTCACTCTTTTTGGAGTTCCCTTGTTCCACCTGTCACTGCTGCAACCATGGTTATTTTCTTTTCACTGGGCTAATTTATTTTGGTCTCCTGTTGGTCTCCTGTGAACATCTAGTTTCCCTGCGTAAGGAGTTGGAGATCTTTGTCCGACATGAAACATCTGTGTCCAGTTTGGAGAACTAAAGTCATGTGTGGAATGGAAACCCATGTGCATCTCCTTGTGTGTTGGTTACACATTTGCTGATTTGGTTCAGCTGTTGTCCTTGGAGTGGAGGAGAGGCCTTTTCAGCCTCCCAGCTTTGGAAGTATTTTCCTTCAGAAGCTCTCCTGCTTTCTTTTCATTACCAATTAAGACTTTGCGGATCTCTCAAGCTCACTCGGGTTTTCTGTTTATTTTAGTTCCTGTGGTATAGCTGTAAAGCTGGCACCTGAGGGTAGTTTTCCGTTTTTGCATTCCCCCGTGAGATTCATCATGTTCCTACTGAGAGTAGCAGAAAGCACTTCTCAATTTCCAGAGGTAGTCTGAGGTCCTGTGTTGGGGTTGTGTGGCATCCATTTTCTTGCACCATGCTATGTGTGGCATTCAGCTTCGTACATGAGACGGTTTTGGTCGCCTTGGTGCAGGCATGTAGCCGGGGGGGGCGGGGGGCTAAGGGGGCTTCAGCCCCCCCCCCCCGAAATTCTCAGGGCGAGAAGGCCTTACTGGTACATTATTTAAACTGTTATGTTTATTCATATCATGATCTGATCACCATGCTCATTATATCCCACATTAATGGGGTTATTGGGATAACAATACAAAAGGTTTGCTAGGGTAGACCCTCCTCCACCCAGTCTCAGAACCAAACTCAGCCCCCCGAATCAAAATCCTGGCTAAGGCCCTGCCTTGGTGGATGACCTCTGCAGAGAGCTTTACAGGGGGAGTATGACTTTGCTGGTTCTCCTGGACATCTCAGAGGCTTTTGATACCATCGATCATGGTATCCTTCTGGGCTGACTCTCCGGGATGGGTCTTGGGGGCACCGTTTCTGGAGGGTCATTCTCAGATGATGAAGCTGGGAGACTCAGGCCCGGATTAGGCTCTTCGGCCGCCCGAGGCCAAGACGCCCCACGCCCTCCCAGGGTGCGGAAAGCCACGCCCCCAGGGTGCAGAAAGCCACACCCCCAGGGCGCTGCTGCGCATGCGGCAGCAGCCCGGCCATGTTTCCGTCGCCGCCTCCTCCTCCCGCGACCGGAAGGAGGGCCCGAGGAGGTGAAGGGAAGTCGCGCGGCACTGGCCCCATGGCTTCCGTCCACCTTGCGCCTTCCTTTCGGTCGCGGGAGGAGGAGGAGGACAGAAGCCGCGCGGCACTGCTCGTGGGGCTTCCGTCCGCCGCCTCCTCCACCTCCCGTGACCGAAAGGAGGGTGGGACTTCCCTTCATCCTCCTCGTGCCTTCCTTTCGGTCGCAGGAGGAGGGAGGAGGGAGGAGGCGGACGGAAGCCCCACGAGCAGTGCCGCGGCTGGCTTCCGTCCACCTCCTCCTCCCGCGACCAAAAGGAAGACGCGAGGAGGATGAAGGGAAGTCCCGCCCTCCTCCTGGCCGCCTGGGCCGCCCCCTTGCAAAGGAAGGAGGCGGCCAGGAGGAGGAAGGGAAGCCCGCTGGTGTGCGTGCGCATGCATGCATGCATGGCCGCCGGCGGGGCGGAGCTTCCCTTCCTCCTCCTCCTCCTGGCCGCCTCCCTCCTATGCAAGGGGGTGGCCCAGGCAGCGAGGAGGGTGCCATTCCCTCCTCCCGCCCCCTCACAGCGCTCTCCCCCGCCCTCCCGAGGTATGATGACTCTCTCGGGAGAGGGTGGGGGAAAAGCACTGCGAGGGGGCGGGTTTGAAATTTTTTTATGGTTTTGGGGGGTTGAATCCACTGCCCCCCAAAACCTGCCACCCGAGGCCATGGCCTAGTCTGGCCTTATGGGTAATTCGGGCCTGGGGAGACTCCTGCTCTGACCCCTGGCCTTTGACCTGTGGGGTCTCGCAAAGTTCCATTCTGTCTCCCATGCTTTTTAATATCTACATGAAACAGCTGGGAGAGGTCATCCAGAGTTTTGGAGTTCGGTGCCATCTCTAAGCAGATGACACCCAACTCCACTACTCTTTTCCACCAGAATCCAAGGAAGCCCCTCGGGTGCTGAACCAGTCCCTGGCTGCTGTGTCGACCTGGATGAGGGCAAACAGGCTGAAGATCAATCCCGATAAGACAGAGGTCCTTCAGGTCATTCGTTTGTCCACCCGGGGTATTGGGTGGCAACCTGTGCTTGACGGGGTTGCACTCCCCCTGAAGACACAGGTCCGCAGCTTGGGGGTCCTTTTAGGGCACAATAAAAACTCATGCGCCAGCTGCGACCATACCTCGTGAAGTCTGACTTGACCACGGTGGTCCATGCCTTAGTTACCTCTAGATTGGATTATCGCAATGCACTCTAGGTGGGGCTTCCCCTGAAGATGGCCCGGAAACTACAATTAGTCCAATGTGCGGTAGTCAGATTAATAACTGGGGCGAATTACAGGGAGCGGTCAACCCCCCTGTTTAAGGAGCTCCATTGGCTGCTGTTCATCTTCTGGTCCCAATTCAAGGTTCAGGTCATCACCTACAAAGCCATGAACGATTTGGGACCCGCCTACCTTCGTGACCGCATCTCCTGCCACCAACCTGCACGACCTCTCCGATCCTCCGGGGAGGCTCTCCTCTCACCTCTCCCACTGTCGCAGGCAAGATTAGTGGGAACAAGGGAGAGAGCCTTCTCTGCTATGGCTCCCCGTCTTTGGAACTCACTACCTGGTGAGATCAGGCAAGCCCCCTCCGTAGCAGAGTTCAAGAAAAATCTGAAGACCTGGCTTTTCCGTTGTGGCTTTGAAGAGTAACCATCCCGTCCAGTTGTATTGCTCCTGCTATAGTGTCCCCTTATTACACACTTTCCCCCCATTCTTAACTGAAAGCCTGTCCCCACTATTTTATTTTCTTGGGCCCCCATCTCCTACTATTTGCTATCTCCTACTCCTATCTTACCCAGGGTTTTATCATTCTATCTTGTCCACATGGCCTGGTGTTGCAACTCAGACCAAGGAGAACCCCCCACACACACACACAGCAGGCAGTCTATGAAGAATAGGCTTTTATTGAAGCAAATATAATGTCCAACAAAAGGGTTAAAAGCAGATCAAAAATAGAAGATATTTCTCAGGTAAAAGTACAGATCCAATAGTTTCTAGCATCAAAAACAAGGCATAGAGCTGGATATAAAATCCCATGGAAGAACAAGGCATCAATCAGGAACAAACAGGCCTAGTCCTAGGCCAGGAAAAGGCTTGGAGACAAGATAACATGAAACACATCCAAACGAAGCTCGAAGTCTGAAAGCTAATTTTCTAGCTAGCTCTAATAAAGGGAAAATTACTTTCAATTTGCCAGCCGCCCACTCCGCCTCAAACTGGCATCACGCCGAGAAGTGCGAATGTTATCCCAACGGTCGAAAGGAGTCTCAGAAGGAGCCTCATTAAAACCTCCGGGTGTCCCAATCTCGGCCGAGCTGTTATCTCCTTCTACACAGGAATGTTCATCTACAACCATGGGAATGGAGTCGTTCTCAGGAGAACTAGCCGCGTCTGACATTTCACTTTGCACATCACTTTGCAGTTCAGAATTCACATCAATATCACTAGCATCCTCCTCAGCCCTTGCCATCCCATCATCCCCAACATGTACATGAATACCAGGCTGAAATACCACACTATCACCTCCTCCAAGCTCCCCCCCCCCTCAGACCGCCCGCGGGGACGAGGCTTAGACGGGTAAGCTAAATGAAAGCGAGCTACCAAGTCAGAAGCATGCAAATCCCATGCATCAACCCAAGAACGTTCTTCAGGGCCAAAGCCAGTCCAGTCTACTAGGCCAGGGCTGTCCAACAGGCGGCCCTGGGGCTGTACACGGCCCCCAAGCCCCTTCCCTCAGGCCCCCTAACTTGTTTTGATAAAATACAAATTAAAAAATAAAATAAAAATAAAATAAAAAATACCTACTTCCGGGTTTAGGCAAGCATCGCGAGACTACGCCAGCCACAGACGAGATTTCGAGGGAGGTCGAAATCCCGTCTGTGGCTGCGTAGTCTCGCAATAGCTGCCAAAATCTCGGGTCCCGCGGCCGGCCTGGGCGCGTGCCTCCTCCTCCCTGGCGGCTGCTTCCAGGTCAGCCCCCATTCCCTCAGAGAGAGGGAGGAGGGGAGTGAGGCAGGGAAAGCCCCTCCTGGTTCCGTCCTCTTTCTGCGGAGGGCCCTCGCTTCCCGCCCCGCGGATGGGAGAGCCGCCGTGCCCGGCCTGAGCTTGGCCTCGGCTCCAGCGGGGCTCTTTGGGGACGGCGGCGGCATTGGCACTTTGGCCTTGTGGCGGGGCTCCCGCAGTATGGATAAAGAAGGGCCTGGCTTGAATCAATCAATCTAAAAACAGTGGGATGTTGGGTGAGGGGGGGGGAGGGGTCCCTCAGTGGTGGTTTCCCTGGCGACGCTTCCTTCCCCTCCTCCGCGCCCCTCCCCCCTTGTTGTGCTGCCTTCCCCTGCGTGCAGGGCGCAACGTGGCTTCCTTTGCCCCTGTCCCCGCGGCTTGTTTTCCCTTCAGGGAGGGAGGGAGCTATTTGGGTCTCCTCCACCCGCCTCTGGGAAAAGAGCCCCCATCAAGCCCTGTGACGGCATTGAGGTGTTTGGTTTTTTTTTGGTGTGTCCCAATTGGAGTGTGGACTCAAATAACTCAAAGGAATTAGGAAACATTCCCCCAAATCCACCAGTGTTCCCATTTGGGTATATTGAGTATTCATGCCAAGTTTGGTCCAGATCCATCATTATTTGAGTCCACAGTGCTCTCTGGATGGAAGTGAACTACAACTCCACAACTCAAGGTCAATTGTAAGTAAATTGGAGCCGGGGAGGGGGCGGAGCCAGGGGCGGAGGCAGACCCTTCAGCCCCCCCCAGGTGATCAATGACCGGAATTCCAGCCCTTGGGCCCGTAGAAGTTGGACAGCCCTGTACTAGGTATTGTAGTTTTCGACGCCGGATGCAGGAATCCAAAATGTCATCCACCTCGAACTCCTCCTCACCATCCTGCAACACCGGAGATGGGGGAGGATTTTTGCCTGCATGCGGACGCACCTCGTTAGCTGGACGAAGTAGAGACCGGTGGAACACAGGATGAATCCGCATACCCTTCGGGAGTTGTAACTTGAATGCCACTGGGTTGATCTGCTTTGACCTGCTCTAGCTGGGCTCGGAGAACTTCTTGAACCGCAGTCAGCTCTTGCAGCCAATCCTTGGCTGCGGGCACATCCCCAGGTTCTACCACAGCTGGATAAAAATGTGGGTGGTATTCATAGTTAGCAAAGAAGGGGGCTTCCTTGGTGGACAACGCCGCTGCCCAGCGCTGCTAGGAGTTGGCATCCGGAGGCACTTCCTTGGGCCTTGGCAAGCCTTCGGAGGAGGTAAGCAGCGAGGGCAGCGGAGGTCCTTGAATGGAGAGCGGTGGGGGACCGCAGGGAAAGCTCAGTGGGCCATTATCCCCAGCCAGTCACCGTGGCAATGCGGGCTGCTATTCCTCCTCCCCATGCCCTCCCTCCCTCCACCCTCCTCCCCCTCCCTCCCTCCTCAAACCGCGCCACTAAGGGCAATTTTATTTTTTTCTTTAACTTATTATTTTAATTTATACCCAGCGTACTAGACGACCCCCAACTTTTCATAAGATTTTCCAGGCATAAAAAGTCATCTAGTATGCCGGAATATACGGTATGTATGTATATATATATATATGTATTTATTTATTTATTATTCGGGCTTCTATGCCGCCGACTCCCTGAGGCTCGCGGCGGCTTACAGGAGCCGAAGGGCACAGTAAAATACAGGCAATAAGCAGTTAAAAACAATTAAAAACAACAGCAGTACAGTAATTAATAACACAGTTAAAACAATGAACAGCACATCATCCTCAGAAGAACGAATAGATGGCGGGGCATGGGCAGGGACTTACTCACCAAAGGCCTGCTTAAACAGGTATGTTTTACAGGCCCGTCTAAACGGGAGCAAGTCCTTCATAGCCCGAGTTCCGGCCGGGAGGCGTTCCACAGCGTAGGTGCTATGACAGAGAACGCCTCCGGCGGGTAGCAGTCAGCCTTGCGAGTTTAGCTGAAGGTATCTCCAGGAGATTGGAGTCCTCAGACCGAAGTGATCTCGGAGGGCAATATGGGGTGAGACGGTCCCTCAAATACGCTGGCCCCAGGCCGTGTAAGGCCTTAAAGGTGAGGACCAACACTTTGAAGGTGATCCGGTGCTCAATTGGCAGCCAGTGCAGATCCTGCAAAACAGGTGTTATGTGGGCGCCAGCTGGCGTGCCAGACAGGAGCCGGGCGGCAGTGTTCTGCACTAGCCTGAGCTTCGGTCGCCGACAGAGGAAGGCCAACGTAGAGCGCGTTGCAGTAATCCAGCCTTGAGATGACTGTGGCTTGGATCACCGTGGCCAGATCGTTCGAGGGAGAGATAGGGGCCAGCCTCCTTGCCTGTCGCAGATGAAAAAGCGATCTTGCTGACCGCAGAAACCTTGGCCTCCATGGTCAGCTGGGAGTCCAAATGGACCCCCAGGCTCTTTACGGAAGGCGATGGGCATAACACCGCACCGTCCAGGCTCGGAAGCTGGACATTAACATCACCGGGCGACCCAGCCACAAGATCTCCGTCTTCGCGGATTCACCCTCAACCTACTGGCTCGCAGCCATCCAGTAACGGCTTCGAGGCAGTGTTGGAAATTATCGGGGACAGAACCCGGCCTGCCCTCCATCCTCAGAATGAGCTATATATATATATATGTGTGTGTGTGTGTGTGTGTGTGTATACACACAGTGTCTCACATTGGCAAGTAGCGTCTCAACTGGCTGCTGCACAAGTCCTACTTTAGTTTTTGGTGTGTATTCATCCACTGAATAAATAAACTATTTAACTGTGAATCATATTTTTTAATTTTTTAAATAATATTCCTTTAGTGTTAAAATTAATATATTTTTTAAAAAAACATTTAATACATTTTGGGATTTTTAATGTGATTTTTAAACCACAAAATAGCGAGTCTGCGAAAAGCGAACCGCAAAGTAGCGAGGGAAGACTGCATATGATTCCACAGTATGAAAGCAAGTAGATGCAACTTTACAGACAGAACCTGAGACCTGGCAGATCTATAGTTGGCATGTTAGTTAGGGAGCCGTGGTGGTGCAATGGATTAAACCCTTGCGCTGGCTGATCTGCAGACCTGAAGATTTGAAGGTCGGCAGTTTGAATCAGCGAGATGGAATGAGCTTCCGTCTGTCAGCTCCAGCTTCCTGTGCAGGGACATGAGAGAAGCCTTCCACAGGATGGTAATACATTCGGGCGTCCCTGGGGCAACATCTATGTAGAAGGCTGATTCTCTCACACCAGGAGCGGCTCGCAATATATTCTCAATTCACTTTTGACACGATTTAAAAAGCATGTTTGTTATAGGATCTTGGCCTATGTCAGGGCTGTCCAACTTCTACCGGCCCAGGGGCCTGAATTCCGGTCACTGATGACCTGGGGGGGCCTTATTTTTATTTAATATTAAATATATTTAATTCCATCCTCCCCTCCCCTTATTTTATTGTATCACATCTCCAATTATTTCATCTTTAAATATATTTAATTTTATTTTTAATACATCATCTTTAAGATATTTAATTTTATATTTAATACATGAGGAGCCCCTGAGGAGCCCCCTGCTTCGGCCAACCTTTACCAAACGTGCAGGATCCAGGAGTACCCGGACGACGAGAGAGGCGACGACCGACTGAGTCGAAGAAGGTCCTAATCGCGTCTGTGGGCCTCAGCGATGCAGTAGTAGAGTAGCCGAAGAGTATCGCGAGAATACGCAATCCACACAGGATTTCGCTGTCAATGGCAGCGTGATCTCGCGTTGATAGCGAAATCCCGTGTGGATTGCGTATTCTCGCGATACTTGCTCCGAACCCGGAAGTCGGGTTTTTTTTTAAAAAATTATTATTTAGTTTATTTTTCAATTTTTATTTTTTATTAAAAAGCTTAGGCGGTCGTAGGGAAGGGGCTGGGGGGCCATATACGGCCCCCGGGCCGCCAGTTGGACAGCCCTGGCCTATGTATTTGGAACAAGAACTTTCAACAATGTATTTGTGAATTGTCTCTGACAACAACCATTTCTCTGTGCATTTTGCTCTGTTGATTTACTCTCATAGGGAGGGGAACGAGGCACTTTGGCTGATCTCCTGCCATTTCCTGCATCTCTACATAGCCAAGGGATCTCTATGGACTTCATTGCTTGAGTCTGGGGACGTCTCTCTCTCCCTTTTCTTTTTGGCAAGGGGCTGAAATCAAAAGGAATTCTTTAGAAGATAGAGATTATAAATATTTTCAATGAGATCCTTGTTTTTCTCTGCTTTTACCCAACCTCTTTCCTTCTGCTGTGATCTCGGAGGGCGAGAAGAATAATATAATAATAATACACTTTATTTATATTCCGCTCTTCTCACCCCGAAGGGGACTCAGTAACAGCTCCATCATTCCCAGGCCCAGAAACAGAGGGCGTGCCTTTCCTGCACCCCAAATATTACTGCCAGTGATGGTTTTTTCAACAGCGGTTTTATTACAGCTTGTTTTAAGCTGGCTGGAATGCTGCCTTCCCGAAGGGAGGCATTAACCACCACCTTCACCCACTCGGCCAATGTCCCTCTGGCTTCCTTCAAAAGCCAGGATGGGCAGCAGGACCGGGTTAACCCCTTTTGGCGCCCTAGGCCAACTTTGGAATTACGCCCCCAAACCGCACCCCCCCATTCCTTCTTTCCACTGCGAGGAGGCATTGGCGGGAAGCCCCGCCCCTGGGGCCTCTGCCGGGATCGGGGCTTCCCTCTGCCTCCTCCACCTCACGCCCTTCCTCAAGTCGCGCGTGGAGGAGGTGGCGGAGCGAAGCCCTGCCCTCGGCAGCTGCCCCGGGGACAGGGCTTTCCTCCGCCTCCCCGCACCCTTCTTCCTCGAGTCGCGTGAGGAGGAGGAGGTGGAGGAAAGCCCCGCCCCCGGCAGCTGCCCCGGGGGCGGGGCTTCCCTCCGCCTCCTACTCCTCACGCCCTTCTTCCTCAAGTCGCGTGAGGAGGAGGTGGCGGAGGGAAGCCCCGCCCCTGGCAGCTGCCCCGGGGGTGGGGCTTCCCTCCGCCTCCTTGCAGCCTTCTTCCTCGAGTCGTGCGAGGAGGAGGCGGAGGGAAGCCCTGCCCCCGGCAGTGGCCCCGGGGGTGGGCTTCCCTCCTCGCGCCCTTCTTCCTTGAGTTACGCGAGGAGGAGGCGGCGGAGGGAAGCCCCGCCCCCGGCAGCAGCCCCAGGGGTGAGGCTTTCCCCCACCTTCTCCTCCTCACTCCCTTCTTCCTTGACTCAAGGAAGAAGGGCGCGAGGAGGAGGCGGAGGGAAGCTCTATCCCCAGGGCTGCTGCCGGGTATGCGCAGCACCCCTTGTCAAGGAAGGAGGGCGCAAGCGCCTCTGCCTCCTCTGCCATGTTCCTGGGTGCCGCGCATGCCCGGCAGTGGCCCAGGGGGCTTCCCTTCCTTCCTCCTCCTCCTCTCGCCCTCCTTCCTTGATAGTGAGGGGGGGCGCCATTCCCTCCTCCGTGAACTGCGCCCCCCCTCAGCTTGAGCCCCTAGGGTGGCCTTATGGGTAATCCAGGCCTGATGGGCAGGGGTCTAGGATGCATGTGGTTGCTCTCATCCCTCCAAGTATTTTGTCCACATCCTCGGGTTTCACCAATTGAAATGAATCCATTGAAATTGGACAAACAGATGCTTGTGTTACATCCCTAGAGACTGCCGTTAACATGGTGTCCAGACCAGAACTGATCAAAGCGACTTTGTCCGCAAAGAACTGAGCAAATGCTTCACAGCGGGCTGCCGAGTCGTCAGAGCTCCCTTCCTGGGAGATGGGATTTAATAGGCCTCTGACAACTCGGAACAGTTCTGCTGGACGGTTCCTTGCAGACGCAATATTGGCTGCCAGAAAAGGTTTTTGTGCAGCTTTTATTGCCGCAACATATGCCCTTAGCAGGGCATCAAGCCAAGTTCGATTTGACCCGCTTGGATCCAAACGCCACACGTCCTCTAGTCTCCTCTTCCTTCGCTTCATCAATGCCTGCTCCTTGTTGAACCAAGGCTACTTGAGAGGGGACGTTCCGGAGTAATCGTGTTTATTGCCTTAGTCATCTCCGTATTCCAGATTGTGACCGGGGCATCAACAGGATCAGTAAACACACACATAGAACTGGGATTCATACAAAATATATCAAGTGTATTAAATAGTGCGGGCTAAAAGCCTATCATTCAGCATATACAATTACAGACGAAATTACAACCAATTAACCAGTCGCATACACACTATACCTTCGGGACGCAAATGGGGTGGGTGTGCATGACGGGGGACGGATACAGGCCACTCCACAGGCCGCAATGGAAATGCAATAGATGCAATGTTCAAAGTTCCCAAGGTCCAATGATGCACCAAATCCCTACAGACAATATCTAAGGTAGGGGGTGCACGAAGGGGGTGGGGAAATAATCCTTAGTTGAAGCGCCGTTGTAAGGGTCCCGGTAGTCCAATAATGCACGCAATATCTAAAATTAAATCCACAAGCGCCCGCACCCACATGCGAACATTTAGGACACCTTAATTAAACGTGAAGCATGGTGGATCACGTGTCTATAATGCGAGTATCAGTCATGGTTGAACAAAGTTTTATCTTTAAACGACCTTTTGATGTAATACAGGTGTGAACCGGTAATGTTTCTATTATAAATACGATCCGTATCACTGGGACCCCACCTTCGGGTCCACAGGTCATGCGATGCCTGGATCTACCCTTGTTATGGTATGTAAATCTATGACTATGTCACCATGGTACTATGATTGGGATATATGGTTGATGTACATGTATATTATTTCAGATTATGTATGCCTGTGAAGCGGAGTAATTTACCACGACTGTTGCCGCTTGAGAAAGCCCAAGGCGAAATGCTTGTGAAAGCTCTGCAGCTCAATCGTTGCGGCTTCTGGCATTCCTGCCGCTTCCATACTGAGCTACAAGCCGCGATACTACATCTCTCTGAGTTGCCTTCCTCCTACGGGAGCTTGTGGATTTAATTTTGGATATTGCGTGCATTATTAGACCACCGGGACCCTTACAACGGCGCTTCAACTAAGGATTATTTCCCCACCCCTGTCGTGCACCCCCTACCTTAGATATCGTCTGTAGTGAAGGTTGGCCTGGAAGGCCCTTGCAATCTCTTCCAATTCGATGATTCAATATCTAACTCCATGGGCATCAAAAAGTAATAAACATCTGCTGAAATGCTCCTCAAAGATGGAGTCACTTGGTGTTGCCCATGCCCCCTTCATCCCACTAGTGACACTTCTGCCAACCAGGTTCAAACCCATCATTTTATGATGAATGCAGACTGGTGGGATCACATACATGGGACCCCTGAAATCCCTGATACATTCTCTGGATCTGGTGTTTTACGACTGTCAACAGAAAGGTAAAGGTGAGTTTGAACCAGAAGAAAACCTGAGGCTGGTAGTGGCGTCAATGCAATGGTCATGGTGATCCGCCTCCAGTTATTTCAGACATCATTATCTGGATTTGGAGGATTAAAACCAAACCGCTCCTTCCCCATCTGTTCTCCAAATGTTGGGAGCAGTCACTTCGCTTAAGACAGAGCTGCCATTTTAAAGACAAATGTTATCTCAAGAGGTCAAAGGAGACAGAAGCAAAGGGCAAGGGGTGCCAAGTGCCAAGGGCTTCCTTCCTTTACAGGCTCCTGACCTTCAGTGGCTTGTAAGCTCAGTAGTTTACTAGGGAGCTGCATTGGTTTCTAAGCAAGTTGTTGTTCCTGTTGTTGTTGCGTGTGCAAGGGTGATACACCTCGTGCCAGGAACCAATAATACAAACACAAGTGGTTGGATGAAAATTGGCCACAACTCATTAATTGAAAACAGGAACAAGGATTGGCAGCCATGCATGGGTCCTGGATCAGGGGTCGGACAGCCCACAATTGTCTGAAGGCGCTTGCATGCCTGGGTGCCACCGGCCCAAAACCTGTCCACGGAAACTCGGCACCCCAGGGAGCCAGGGCGTTATGCCCCCTTACCACCAAGGGGCGATAAGCCAGACAGATCCAGGGCCCATGCCACATGCCACAAAAAGGGGAGGGGAAGGGGACCCCCCTTTTGCCCCCCTTTTCCGCCAACCCAGTTTCCTATCCTCAATAAAACCTGCAGTGGTGACTGGCAGCTACCCCTGGGCAACATGTAGCATTCTCTGCAACATTGTAACCACAGTTGAGCCGATGCTCCGTGGACCCGTCCGGTCTCAGTCCCAGAGGCTCGCAGTGTGTGCTGGCCATCCCCGCAGGAGGCGCAGCCATATAAAATCTGGATCTGGCCCCTTCTGCTAGAAGGGAAATCCGGGCAGCCTTAAATGAGCTGCCCAGGCGGAAGTGAGGGCCAGGTGGCTGACGACAGAGGGCAGGGCAGGGTCAGCCCTGTCATTGGCCAGACAGCATTGGTGGCGGGAAACCTTCCCGCCACCCAGGGGCTTCTGGGAGGAAGAAGCCCCCTCCCTCCCCACAACAAGATGGCGGTGAGGACAACCGCTGCACCGCAACCTG
Organism: Anolis apletophallus; assembly: GCA_030556195.1. NCBI lineage: Eukaryota > Metazoa > Chordata > Lepidosauria > Squamata > Anolidae > Anolis > Anolis apletophallus. Next base: position 8,542,656 of record JARBWK010000021.1, read on the forward strand.
CTCGGCTGGTAAGTCGGCCAAGCCAATTGTTGTTGTGTGCTTTCAAGTTATTTTGAACTTATGGTAAACCTAAGACGAACCATCATAGAACTTTCTTGGCAATATTTGATTCAGATCAGGTTTCATCTGAGGTTGAGAGTGTGTGACTTGCCCAAGGTATCTATGGCTGAACAGGGATTCGAACCCTGCCCTCCTGGTGTCCTAGTCCAGCACTCAAAACACTGCCAAGTACGCAAGGAAGACCTTCCTGAATAGGACGGAGCAGAGGTCCAGCAAATCCAGCAAATGACTTACAGTGGTTGGCAACCAAACACTTTCATCAAGTCTACTTACAAGAGACGAGATCTCCCTTGCATTTGCATGCTTATTGTTCAGGCATGGACCAACTTGGGCCCTCCAGTTGTTTTGGACTCCAACGCTCACAATTCCTAACAGCAGAAGTCCAAAACACCCCGAAGGCCCAAACTGACCCATGCCTGTTATAGTTGGTCTCTATCTCATGCAAATCATTTAGCAAATTTCTTCACGGTGTCCGAAAGTCTTAGAAAACCACAGGGATTTGGAAGCCTGTTTACAATTTTGGAATCATTCTGTGCAAAATGTGCATAAAGCTCAGCCATGCATGAATTTTGCGCAGAATAAGTTTCCAAACTATGAAAATTAACTCATAAATTCAGGATGCTTCTCATCAAGGTTTCGGAAGATTTGAAAAAAAGAAACCACACCGCTTTTGGCAATACTTTGGAATATTCTTTCAATTCCTAGCATTAAGGAATTTTCACAGGCAGAGCAACAGAAAGCCAGGGTAGAAAAACAACTCCCTCCCTCCCCCTCTCTCACTCTCTCTCTCATATATATATATATATATATATATATATATATATATATATATAAACACTGTATATATATGTGTGTGTGTGTTTGTGTGTGTGTATACTCTTGCCTTGCCAAGAAATAACTTTCTCTCTCATATATATATATATATATAGGTGTGTGTGTGTTTGTGTGTGTGTTTGTGTCTACTCTTGCCTTACCAAGAAATAACACTCTCATTATATATATGTGTGTGTGTGTGTGTGTGTATACTCTTGCCTAACAAGAAATAACTCTCTCTCATATGTGTGTGTGTGTGTACTCTTTCCTTACCAAAAAATAACTCTCTCTCTCTCTCTCTCTCTCTCTCTCTCTCTCTCTCTATATATATATATATATATATATATATATATAGAGAGAGAGAGAGAGAGAGAGAGAGAGTTATTTTTGGTAAGGAAAGAGCCTGATGCTTGCAATAACAACATTGGGCAGAAATGGAAAAGGAATTGGAAAATAATATATCTAAAAATGAAGCCTTACTCAGACCAGACCATAAAACAAAGACTTCTTTTGCTTCAGTTCTTCCTTTGTCTTGACGACTCATAAATGGGAAGGAAAAATGTGTTTGCTTGAAAATTGTTTCATCACACTTCTGCAAAGGGAGTTTATGATTGAAGCAAATGAACAATTAAGAGTAAAGAACAATGACTGGCATTCTGCTTGGGATTTATAGCTTCGTAAATGGCCTTATATGTGAGCAAAACGGGATAGAGTAGTTTCACAACATCCATGTTCACCCAGGGGCTGCTGTGACATTACAACATGCGGCTAGTTGTTGCATAATGGTGGGATGAGTGATACCCCATGGTGCAATGTGAATTGGTGATTGACAGGCCTTGGGTATTCCCTGATGCACATTTGGCCACTGGATGGGAAGTGCCGTTGCACCTTTTGGGGTTCGGATGTGCCCAGTGTGCATCAGAAGAACCTAATGTGCCTTCACAGTGTCAAATGAATGTCGGAAGTATCCAACATGCATCGGAAGGGTCAAAGGTGCACGAGAAGTGCTCAATGCCAGAAGTACTTTGCGGTTCGCTTATTGTGGACTCGCTGTTTCGTGGATTTCAATGAATATTAATTTAATTTAAAATATATATCATGGCATTTTCACTGTTTTGCACAATGTGCATCGGAAGGGCCAAAGGTGCACGAGAAGTGCTCCATGTGCTCAATGCCAGAAGTACTTTGGAGTTTGCTTATTGTGGACTCGCTGTTTCGTGGATTTCAATGAATATTAATTTAATTTAAAATATATATCATGGCATTTTCACTGTTTTGCACAATGTGCATCGGAAGGGCCAAAGGTGCATTGGAAGTGCTCAATATGCTCAATGCCAGAAGTACTTTGCGGTTCGCTTATTGTGGACTCGCTGTTTCATGGATTTCAATAAATATTAATTTAATTTAAAATATATATCATGGCATTTTCACTGTTTTGCACAATGTGCATCGGAAGGGCCAAAGGTGCACGAGGAGTGCTCAATGCCAGAAGTACTTTGCGGTTCGCTTATTGTGGACTTGCTGTGGATTTCAATAAATATTAATTTAATTTAAAATATATATCATGGCATTTTCACTGTTTTGCACAATGTGCATCGGAAGGGCCAAAGGTGCATTAGAAGTGCTCAATATGCTCAATGCCAGAAGTACTTTGCGGTTCGCTTATTGTGGACTCGCTGTTTCGTGGATTTCAATAAATATTAATTTAATTTAAAATATATATCATGGTATTTTCACTGTTTTGTGGGGTTTTGCCGCCGCTCTCCAAGGCGCTTCCCCTCCTCAGCCCTCCCTCCCTCCAGCCTTAAAGGGCCTTTCCTTCCTTCCCTTCCCTTTATTTTAAGTTTATAAAGACTTAAAATAGTGTATAACTACTAAAATAATGTATAAATATTAAAATAAATAGAGTATCTCTACATCGCGGTCTTTCACTTATTGCGGGAGTTCCTGGAACCTAACCCCAGAAATAAGTGAGGGAACACCATACCTCCTTTCAGTGCATGGAAACACATGAAACAATCCATTAACAGAGCTTTTTGCAGAGGCTCAATGCTACGGAACCATTGAATTTGGCTAGGGTGTTGCTAGGGAACTCCTGCTCGGCCCCACGGCCATTGTACTGTGGGGTCCCGCAGGGCTCAGTACTGTCCCCTATGTTATTTAACATATACATGAAGCCGCTGGGGAATATCATCCAGAGTTTCGGGGTGCGGTGTCATCTGTACGCAGATGATGTCCAGCTCTGTCACTCCTTCCCACCTACTACTACGGAGGCTGTTCAAGTCCTGAACCGGTGCTTGGCCGCTGTGACGGGCTGGATGAGGGCGAACAAATTGAAACTTAATCCAGACAAGACAGAGGCACTCCTGGTCAGTCGCAAGGCCGAACAGGGCATAGGGTTACAGCCTGTGCTTGACGGCGCAGGTTCGCAGTTTGGGAGTGATCCTGGACTCATCGTTGAGCCTGGAAACCCAGGTCTTGGCGGTGACTGGGAGAGCTTTTGCACAGTTAAAGCTTGTGCATCAGCTGTGCCCGTACCTTGGGAAGTCTGACTTGGCCACGGTAGTCCATGCTCTGGTTACATCTCGAATAGACTACTGCAACGCTTTCTACGTAGGGTTGCCTCTGAAGACTGCTCGGAAACTGCAATTAGTCCAATGCTCGGCAGCCAGGTTACTAACAGGAGCGGGGTACAGGCAGGGGCGGTCTAAGGTAATTTTAAATGGTAGGCGAACATTATTTTGGTGCCCCCCAAAAAACATTATTTTGCCACCCCCCCATGTAAAACAAATATACAATTATAATATCACAATACCATTAGTAGTATTATATTGTATCAATGTATATACAATATATTATACCATACTCATACTATGTTATATCATAATTATATTATACTACATTACAATATAATTATAATATATTGACATTATAATATAATGTAACATTCTATTACATTATTATTATAAAATAATAACATTATTTATTTAAATAAAATTATCCTCTACTAAATATTTTCATTACTCCTATAAAACTCAAATAACCCAAAATAAAGTAAAATAAAATATTATATATTACTATTTTGTACAATACCACTATACTGCAATATTGTTTGTAAGATTACATGTAATATAAAATATATCATTATTGTTATATTGTATTTGTATTATATTGTATGACAATATTAAGCAGAACTGTATAATAATCAACAAGACATGCAATGTAAATGCATCAAAATCAGAATATATGACCTACCGCCCGACTCATAATTCATAGGAGTCTCCCATAAGTCCAAAATTAGGATCCCAATGTAAATGTCAATCTCTGAGGAACATCGGCAGGGCCAGGATGGCGCCCCCTTCCCAGATGGCGCCCTAGGCGGCCGCCTACTTGGCCTATCTTGTAGGACCGCCCCTGGGTACAGGGAGCATACAACTCCCTTGTTGCGCCAGCTCCATTGGCTGCCAATTAGTTTCTGAGCACAATTCAAAGTGCTGGTTTTAACCTACAAAGCCCTATACGGTTCCAGCCCAGTTTACTTGTCCGAACGAATTCTCCCCTATGAACCATCAAGGACATTAAGATCCTCCGGAGAGGCCCTGCTCTCGATCCCGCCATCATCTGGTGGGGATGAGAGACAGGGCCTTCTCTGTGGTGGCCCCTCGGCTGTGGAACTCCCTCCCAAGCGATGTTAAATCTGCCCCCTTCCTGTTGTCCTTCAGGAGGCAGGTGAAGACTTGGATGTGGAACGAGGCCTTCCCAGAATAAGCTGAGATTGATTTCAATCTGAAATGGGTGACCACTTTTTTAGACCGAGTTGAATGTGGTTTTAATGGCCATGTGGTTTGTTATGTATCTCTGTTTTTAATGTATTTTAATATGCTGTTTTAAGATGTTTTAGATTTGTATGGCATTGAGTTTTGCTGTAAGCCGGTCTGAGTCCCTCCTTGGAGGTGAGAAGGTCGGGGCACAAAATTTTTAAATAAATAAATAAATATGTCGCTTGGCTCATTGTTGTGCAATGTGCAATGCACAAATAGGTGCAACAATGCAAGCAGTGCACTATATTCATGACGAATTAAAGCTGCAAATGCGAAACCTGGAAATATGGAGGGCCGAATGTATTAGGACAGTGGTTCTCAACCTTTCTAATGCTGTGACCCCTGAATAACGTTCCTCATGTTGTGGTGACCCCCAACCATATTTCCGTTGCTACTTCATAACGGTTATTTTGCTACTCTTACGAAGCATAATGGAAATATCTGATATGCAGGATGTATTTTCATTGTTACAAATTGGACATAATTAAAGCATAGTGATTGATCACAAAAAAATGGATGATGGGACTTGCAGTACCTTCAACTGATTCAGCTGCTTTTTCCACAGACTACTGAGACCCCCAGAAATTATAGAAAACTCAGAACTCGGAAGGGTGTGGGGACCCCCCGAAAATGGCCCAAGGACCCCCCCTGGGGGTCACGACCTCCAGGTTGAGAACCGCTGTATTAGGAGGTGCAACAAAGCCTGAAATCCGAAACACTTCTAGTCCTGAGCATTTTGGATTATTTATTTATTTATTTATTTATTCGGCTTCTATGCCGCCACTCCTGGCGGGCTCGGGGCGGCTCACAACACCAAGCAACAGCGTAAAAACAACAGCACAGATTAAAACATAGCATAAAACAGGGCTGTCCAACTTCTACCGGCCCAGGGGCCTGAATTCCAGTCACTGATGACCTGGGGGGCCATAGCGTCTGCCCCCGCCCCTGGCTCCGCCCCCTCCCCACCCCTGGCTCCACCCTCTCCCCGGCTCCGCCCCCGCCCCGCCCCTGCATGCATACAGTCAAATATAATCTTTTACTAACATTAAATGCAGGGTGGGAATTCAAAAGGGGCATCCATACAGTCAAATATAATCTTTTAATGAGATAAAATGCAGGGATAAGATATTAAATTATTTTAATTTAATATTAAATATATTTAATTCCATCCTCCCCCTCTTATTTTAATTTAATATTAAATATATTTAATTCCATCCTCCCTCTCCCTTATTTTAATTTAATATTAAATATATTTAACTTCAACCCGGAAGTAGGTATTTTTTTTTAATTTTTAATTTTTATTTTATTTTTCAATTTTTATTTTTTATTAAAAAGCTTAGGGGGCCGGAGGGAAGGGGCTGGGGGGGCCTTATACGGCCCCTGGGCCGCCAGTTGGACAGCCCTGGCATAAAACATCAATAAAACATCATAGCATGCAAACAACGATTAAAACACCTGGTGCGGGAAACAGTGATGTGTAACCTGTACTTACCATTTTTGAAATTTGATTTCATCGAAACAATTACGCAGGCATCCCCCCGGCTAAGCATTGTATGTCCTTAGCATTGTGTGTCCTTTGCTCACGCGTGTCTCGGTTTAGAAACTGGAGAAATAAGGCAACACTAAATTATGTCCTTCTTGTGGTCTTTGGTTGGTCACGTTGCTATTTCTTAATGTGCAGACGTGCATAAATCAACATCTCCTCCTTGGCTGCTGTCAGGTTTTCGTTGTTCCAAACAACCATAATTCATCATAAAGTACGTAATCGAGAGGTTTGCGTCACGAGGAGAGACGGTTTTAGCTACCTTTGGCTTGGAACGTTTGGCCGCTGATTGGCACAATGGAGGGAGTTTCTTAAGGGCACGGCAGTAAAACTTCCAGTCAAGGTTCAGAACAAAACAAAAACCAAACAACCTCTGAGGCATGCTTTTATCATTGATTTATACATGCCCTTCGAGATATCACAGGTGAAGCACATCAGCGTGTGCTCAACATGTCAAAGGTTATTAAGGTAGAGGAAAAACATAAGCTAAGACAAGCTGTAACCCAGTAGTTCTCAACCTTCCTAATGCCGGGACCCCTTCATACAGTTCCTCATGTTGTGGTGACCCACAACCATAACATTATTTTTGTTGCTACTTCACAAATGTCAGGTTGCTATTGTTATGAATCGTCATGTAAATATCTGATGTGCAGGACATATTTTCATTCACTGGACCAAATTTGGCACAAATACCCGACATGCTCAAATTTGAACACTGGTGGGATTTGGGGATGGGGTATTGATTTTATCATTTGGGAGTTGTAGTTGATGGGAGTTGTAGTTCACCTACAATCAAAGAGCATTCTGAAATCCACCAATGATGAAATTGGGCCAAACATGGCACACAGAACTCCCATGAGTAACAGAAAATACTGGAAGGGCTTGATGTGCATTGACCTTGAGTTTTGGAGTTGTAGTTCACCTACATCCAGTGGACCCTGGGAAACGGAAGAAGCACGGTGGACTCGTACAATGATAGAACTGGACCAAACTTGGCACAAATACTCAAGATGCCTAAATGTGAACACTGGTGGAGTTTGGGGAAAACAAACCTTGACATTTGGGAGTTGTAGTTGCTGGTTCACCTACAATCAAAGAGCACTCTGAACTCCGCCAATGATGGAATTGAACCAAACTTGGCACACAGAACTCCTATGATCAACAGAAAATTCTGTGTTGGCGACCCCTTTGACACCCCCTCGCGATCCCCCCAGGGGTCCCGACCCCCAGGTTGAGAAACACTGCTGTAACTGTTTCCTTTTGCCTGAGCTTATTGGGGGTGGGTGCATCTACACCAGTGGTTCTCAACCTTGGGGTCGGGACCCCTGGGGGGTCAGGAGGGGGTGTCAGAGGGGTCGCAGAAGAAAAAATGTATTCCAACAGGGAAAATGTGCAGTGATCCACTTAGGTGATAAAAATGAAATGCACAGATATAGGACAGATGATGCCAGGCTTGAAAACAGTCCATGTGAAAGGAACCTAGGAGTCTTAGGACAGTGTTTTTCAACCTTTTTTGAGCCGCGACACATTTTTTACATTTACAAAATCCTGGGGCACACCACCAACCAAAATGACACAAAATGACACTCTAACACAGTAATACATATAGTTAATATGTTTTAAAATGCATTTATACACTCAGTGTGAAACCTGGGCCTGTTTCGATGAACACAACATAGATATCCTGGCAGGAATGGCAGAAAGACTCACACGGAAGTCTTGCTCAACAGCTGTCAGCCTCTCTCTCTCAGAATCACAATGTTGGAAGGAGGCTCACCACTTTAAGGTCCCTAACACAGGCATGGGAAAACTTCGGCCCTCTGGGTGCTTTGGACTCCAACTCCCACCATTCCTAACTGCCTGAGGCCCTTTCCTGCTTAAGTGGCTGAGAGGGGGAGGGAGGAAAGGGGCCTGAGGCTGCTAGGAATGGTGGGAGTTGGAGTCCAAAACACCTGGAAGGTTCAAGTTTGCCCATGCCAGCTTTCGACAGAGACCTCTTCCTCCCCCTTCGCGCCCTTTCTTCCCCCTCCTGCCGAACACTTACTTTTTCTTCTCCGCTTGGGCTCCCTTCTTCCCAGCCTCGCTCTGCTCACTTTGCCTCACTTTGCTTAGGAGGGGAGGGGGGAGGGAGGAAGACGTGGGGCGAGTCTGTGCAGTAGCGTTCACATGGGTCACGTCTTCCTCCCTCCCCCATCCCTTCCTGAACGCGCTCACGTTGCCCCCTCGGATCAAAATGGCGGCAGAAGCGGCAGCATGAGCAAAGCGAGGCAAAGCGAGCAGAGCGTGGCTGGGAAGAAGGGAGCCCGAGTGGAGAAGAAAAAGTGTTCAGCAGGAGGGGGAAGAAAAGTATTGGAGGTTTCAATTTCCCATGGCACACTTGATGATCGCTCACGGCACACTAGTGTGCCACGGCACACCGGTTGGGAAACACTGTCTTAGGAGACCACAAGCCAAACATGAGTCAACAGTGTGATGCAGCTGCTTAAAAAGTGAATGCGATCCTCGGCTGCGTCAATAGGAGTCTAGTGTCTAGATCTGGGATTTTCAACCTACAGCCCGTGAGCCAGGTCACGCCGATCATGTGCCCTCGCATCCGGGCTATGGATGCCCGTGGAAGGGCAAGGACGTGGTCTCTCTATCCCAGGGGATTGCCTTTTGCCTCCCTTTAAAAGCTCAGGGCTCCAAGGACCAAACTGGACACTTTAGTTAACTTAAACACTTTATTGTCCATAATATGAGTTCACTCAGGCACATTGCTTAGTTCCCCCCCAAAATAATAGCTGGCTTACTTTAAAGTTTCTTTGCTGTTTTGGTCCAGGAAGCTGTAGCTGAAAAGCTCTCCGAGTCTTTTCTCTCTCAATGGCTTTGAGGTAGGGACACTCACAGCCCCAGTCAGATGGCCGAACTTGAAGCCACGAAGTCTTCCTCTGGAAGCCAAAAGACTGGTTTGGAGGCGCTTGGAACTCCCCAGAGTTACTCAGCCTTCCGATATGCTGAGCCTTCTGCTTGAATTCCAACGGAATTAGACTGGTATTGAAAGATTATTTATTTATTTATTATTATTTATTATTTCGCATTTGTCTGTCGCCCCCACCCCCCCCCCAAACGGCTCGGGGCGACTTACAACAGTTCGTAAAATACAATTGTCAGATAACTCATAAACCACAGTAATACCATTAAGATGGAATTACAATTAGTACAGTTGAAGCAACAAATGGAGTCGCAGTGGGCTGACAGCTAGGCGGTGTGAGCTACAGTTTAGCTAACTCCGAAGGCTTGTTGGAACAGCAATGTCTTAACTGCTCTCCTGAACGGGAGGAGGCCCTGGGTGGCACGGATGCCGGCGGGCAGTGCGTTCCACATGGTAGGGGCTGCAACAGAGAAAGCCCGGTGGCGGGTTGCGGACAGATGGTAGGTCCTCACATTTGGGATGACCAGGAGGTTTAGCTCTTCGGAGCGCAGTGATCTGGTGGGATGATATGGGACAAGGCGGTCCCGCAGGTACACTGGCCCCAGACCATGTAAGGCCTTAAAAGTCAGGACTAACACTTTGAAGGCAATCTGGCATTCAATTGGGAGCCTGTGCAGTTCGCGTAGGATTGGCGTGATGTGGTGGCCAATCGGGACCCCTGCCAGGAGTCGCTGCAGCGTTCTGCACCAGCTTGAGTCTCCGGATTACCGACAGAGGAAGGCCAATGTAAAGAGCGTTACAGTAGTCCAGCCTCGAGATGACCGTGGCTTGGATCACTGTGGCTAAGTCGCGCCCGGGACAAATAGGGGGCCAGCTTCCTCGCCTGGCGAAGATGGAAAAATGCTACCCTGCTGACGCTGGAGACGTGGGCCTCCATCGACAACAGGGGTCCAAGGTTACTCCTAAGCTCTTAACAGAGGGCGACGGACATAATGTCACGCCGTCCAGGGTTGGAAGCTGAACATCCCTACAGCCCGGAGGACCCAGCCACAGGATCTCCGTCTTTGCCGGATTCACCTTCAACCTACTGGCTCGCAGCCATCCAGTGACGGCCTCAAGGCAACGATGGAAATTATCGGGTACGGATTCGAGGCTGCCCTCCATCTTCAAGATAAGCTGGGTGTCATCAGCGTACTTTTGCAATGTGTCTGTGTTCTGTTTGTATTTGATATGGCTTCTGGCTAATCAATAAAATTGTTGTTGTATCCTGATGGCACACCAGCCCAAAACTACGCACCAGCTGGACAAGTGGTCGCATATAGATGTTAAATAAGAGGGGGGAGAGAATAGCCCCCTGAGGAACCCGCAAAGAAGCGAACCCCCAGAGACATCCTTGCCCCTCCTCACTTTCGTTGTAGCCAGTTCCAGAGGAAGGAGGTCACCCAATTAAGGGCTGTCCCCTAACTCCGGCCCTGGCAAGGCGGTGAGTCAATAGATCATAATCGACTGTATCAAACGCCGCTGTGAATCCATTGCCGCCTTCTCAATTACCTTGCCCAGGAACGATAAATTCGAAACCAGGCGGTAGTTAGAGGGGACCGTTGGATCTAATCCCGACTTCTTCAACAATGGAGAGACCGCCGCCTCTTTTAAACCCTCTGGAAATACTCCCTGGGCTAGGGAAGTATTAATTATATTCAACAGAGGGTCTCGTAATCCCTTCAGGCTGGCTTTCACCAGCCAGGAGGGGCACAGATCAAGGGAACAGGTGGTCGGGCGAGCTGCAGCAATAATCCTATCGACAGCTTCTACGTCCAGTGGCGTGAACCGGTCGAAGGTGGGCCCAGCAAGAGGCCACGGAGTCTCAAGTTCACTAACTGTATCAATCGTGGCCGGAAGGTCCCTGCGGAGGGCCAAGATCTTGTCTGCAAAATAGCTCTGAAAAGCCTCGGCAGTGAGGGCCTGATTATCACCGTTTGGGATGGTAGGGACCATCATTAAAGTAAAATTCAAAAGGTTAGCTGCAACACTAAACGTGTCCAAAAGTATCTTTTTCTTTCAAATATTTCTTTATTGGTTGTATCATTTCAAAATCACTTGGCGTGGAACATATATATCTTCCCAAATGGGGATGTGGAATTGTAGTAAATCATCCAAAAACAAATATCACAGAGCTCTCAAAACGGACTGAGATGTACAGATCTCAAAATAATATATTTCCATATTTCATAATCTTGACATGTATATAATCCGGATTGAGGGGCTCCCAGAGGTCGACGGACTATGTATCTTAAGGCCTTGCCGTTTCGCCAGGGGAACCTGGCTTCATCGGGACCCAAAGAATTATAATATTGGTTTCTTTAAATTCCACTTGTCCGATCATCTATGAATTAAAATAAAATATAACATCATTTAAGCATATAATAATAAGCCCACCAGTTGAACAGGACAACCCTTATGGCAAGGCTAAACATATATATTACATACCATTAGTTGTATTCACATCTATGTATATCTCTGAGTGGGCGCAGCCACTACTTCGCATNGTAGTCAACGGACAACACNTAACACCGGAGGTCTACGTTACATACACTCCTACTTTGCTCCAGGTGAAACCTACTCCAAAATTTCACTGATTGATAAACAATCATTGTGGCCCAGAGGTAACTCGCTTTTTAGGGAATGAATCCAAAATACTTCTCTATGGTGTAACAGTCTTTTATGATCCTGATAAGGTTTTGGCGCAATAATTTCTAATACCAGGATTTTGAAGTCATTGAAGTGATGATTTTGTTTATAATGAGTATAGAGTGGTGAGGATTCATTATGTGTTTTAAATCTAGATTTATGTTCCTGGGCCCTCGTGCGTAGATCACGCCCACTTTCGCCCACGTAGTATCTATGGCATGGACAAATTAAGCAATAAATAATATTTCTACTGCCACATGTTGCTCTTGTACGTAATTTAAAAGTATGTTTACCTTCTAGGTCAGTAATCGTTTCTTGAATAGAAATATGTCTACATATCGTACAATGATGGCATGGTTGGGTGTGTGTTTTCCCTTTGGGAAGATCTTGGGGATTCTATGATCAGCATGGATCAATAGTTGTTTAAGATTCGGTGTCTTTTTGTTGGCTATCATAGGGGTTTTTCCAATCCTGGAATCGAGCTCACAATGGGCCAGTATTTCCGAACAATTTTTGAGATCGAGTGGGAGTGTGGGGTGAAAGTAAGGGGCTTAAATAATGCGTTCACAGGGTGTTTTGGGACGAGGTTGGAACAGGTTATCTCTGGGGATTTTGCAAATTTTGTTCAAAGATTTATAAAGAATAGAATGCGGGTATCCCCTTTCCTTCAATTGTGATATCAAAACCGCGGCCGATTGTTCAAAATCCACCTCTCTAGAGGAGTTGCGCTTAAGGCGGATCAACTGGGAGAATGGGAGATTATATTTTAGGGAGTGTGTGTGGTGGGACTCGAAATGCAAGTATGAGTTACGGCTAGTAGGTTTGCAATAATTTTTTACTCTCTATTCGTGATCTGCATGTTCTTCTGCAGTGAGAACATAGGGTTGTTATAGGTTTTTCAGGCTGTATGGCCATGTTCGAGAACATGGCCATATAGTCCAAAAAACCTACAACTCAATGATTCTGGCCATGAAAGTCTTCAACAATACAGTGAGAACACAGGTTTCCAGATGGAAGGTGGTCCTGTCTTGCCCTTGTTTCTCCTTTCCACTCTCCATTCGTGCCTCTTTGAATTCCACAGCACTGTTGGTCACAGTTGACCTCCAGTTAGAACGCTCAAGGGCTAGGGCTTCCCAGTTCTCTCTGGGTGTCTGTGCCACAGTTTTAAAAGTTGGCTTTAAGCCCATCGTTCGATCTCTTTTCCTGCCCACCAACATCCCATTTTCCGTTCTTGAGTTTGGAGAAGAGCAACTGCTTTGGGAGACGGTGATCTTTGGGCATTCAGACCACATAGCATTCAGTTCAGCAGAATCAATGGTAGAGGATCATCACTTCAATGCTTCTTCGAGCATGCTGACATTTGTCCGTCTGTCTTCCCAAGAGATTTGCAGGATTTTTCGGAGGCAGCGCTGATGGCATTGTTCCAGGAGTTGAGTGTGATGTCTGTAGACAAGGGGTGCTCATTAGGTCGATCACGATCGACTGGTTGATCGCGAAGGCGGAACTGGTCGATTGCAGTGGATTTCAGAGGGGCGCTTCTGCCCCGCGCGCACTGCATCTTCCTCCAGGCTTCCTCAGGCTGTCCCTGATGCGACTCCCCCGCCTCCATCCTCAGAGCCGACTGCTGCTGTCTCAGTGTGGCCTGAGGAGGAGGGAGGGAGAAGAAGGAGGGCAGCAGAGGGAAGGAGGGGGCGGGCGCCTGGCCCGCGCATTTGGAGCCACGATGGAGGAGCTTGCCGGCTGCTGTGTCCCGGGGGAAGGAGGCAGGTGCCCGGTGGGTGTCTTCCCTGTTGGAGAAGAAGGAGTAGCCAGAGGGGAGGTGGGTCCGCCGGGGGCTGCTGCGGTGGAAGAGCACCAGCGCCCAGGCCTCAGCGGCGGCCTTAAAGAAGGAGGAGAAGCAGCCGCCCAGCCGCCCCAAGATCCTCACCTTGGAGTCCATGAACCCGCAGGTCAAGGCTGTGGAGTATGCCATCCGTGGGCCCATCGTCCTCAAGGCCGGGGAGATCGAGAATGAGCTCCGGAAGGGAATCAAAAAGCCTTTCACAGAGGTCATCAAGGCCAATATTGGGGATGCACACACAATGGTTATAAAGGAAAAATAAATAAATAAACAACAAGGAGGCTTTGACGGCCATTTTCTGCCAAAGCCTAAGATCTGAGACTGCTAGAAGTTCATCTGCATAGCAGCTTTGATCAGCATTGAATGGCCTTGCAGCTTAAAGGTCTGTCTGCTTTCATTCTGCCCGTCTATATCTGTGGAATGATGTCAGGGTGGGAGAAGGAACTCTTGTCTGAATGCATTTTATGAAGTGTCCCTTATTATTGCGAAAAATCACGTAAATGTCCCTTATTTCTTCATTTTGACTTGGTTGTTTTGTAAGTACCTAGCATGCTGAAAAAGTGTGAGCACCCCTGCTGTAGACCAGTGTTTCCCAACCAGTGTGCCGTGGCACACTAGTGTGCCGTGAGCGATCATCAGGTGCGCTGTGGGAAATTGGAACCTCCAATAGCCTTTCTTCCCCCTCCTGCCGAGCACTTTTTCTTCTCCACTCGGGCTCCCTTCTTCCCAGCCTTGCTCTTCTCGCTTTGCCTCGCTTTGCTCTGGGGCGAGTTTGCGCAGTAGCGCCAGCACGGGTCACGTCTTCCTCCCTCCCCCTTTGGGCATATTGAGTATTCATGCCAAGTTTGGTCCTGATCCAACATTGTTTGAGTCCACAGTGCTCTCTGGATATAGGTGAACTACAACTCCAAAACCCAAGGTCAATGCCCACCAAACTCTTATAGCATTTTCTCTTGGTTATGGGAGTTCTGTGTGGGAAGTTTGTGTCTTTCTGCCATTCCTGCCAGGATATCCATGTTGTGTTCATCGAAACAGGCCCAGGTTTCACACTGAGTGTATAAATACATTTAAAAACATATTAACTATATGTATTACTGTGTTAAGAGTGTCATTTTGTGTCATTTTGGTTGGTGGTGTGCCCCAGGATTTTGTAAATGTAAAAAATGTGCCGCGGCTCAAAAAAGGTTGAAAAACACTGCTGTAGACAGTCCACATGTCAAAGGCATATAACAAGGTTGGGAGGACAATAGCTTTATAAACAAGCATCTTGGTTTCCCTACGGATGTCCTGATCCTCAGATACTCTTGGCTTCATTTGAGAAAATTATGAACTCGCAGAGCTCAGGCAGTGTTGTATTTGAGTGTCAATGTTGACTTTTGTGGAGAGGTGGCAATCCAGGGAGTGGATTAAGCTGTATTTCTGGCATTGCAGATGGATTGGCTAGTGCCTACTGAAATCATAGAATCATAGAGTTTGAAGAAACCACGTGGCCATCTAGTCCAACCCCCTGCCATGCTGGAAAGAATACATTGTTTTCCTTGATGTTCAGTGAGAGACCAAGTTTCTTGTATGCTTCTATAAAGGTGTTTAGTAGGCATGAGAAAAATGAAACGGAAATTAAAAGGATTCGTAAGAGATTCGTATGTAATGGGACTTTTGAGCTTTACGGATCGCTGCCGCGAACCCGGAAGTAGACTTCCTTTACGGTCCTTGAGGCCAACAATTTGCGTTATGATCGTAATAAATTCTTAATTATTGTACTACGTACTGACTTCTCCCTGTCTTCTCCCCCTCATTTCCTTCCCACCTTCATTCAGCTTCTTCTTTTTCCCGCATTTCTATGGGGAACTGGAAGTGACGCTGCTGCTAGGTAGGCAATGCATTCTGGAAAGTGTAGTCCTCCACGCTTCCCCCCTCTTCTCTTCCCGTTGCTCTGCTGCCATGCCCCATCGCAGGGGCCAGCTTCACACACACACGCAGCGCTTCTCCTCCTCCTCTCTCTCCCTGCGCTCTCTCAGATGCTTCTCTTCCCCGTTGCTCTGCCTTGCCCCATCGCAGGGGCCAACTTCAGCCCTCCAGGTACATGTTTTGGACTTCAACTCCCACCATTCCTCACAGCCTCAGGCCTCTTCCTTTTCCTCTCAGCCTGGGCAAACTTGGGCCCTCGCTCCCTCAGGATCGGGTGAGAGAGAGGCAGCGAGGAGCGAGGGGGCTCCTCCTCCTTTTTTTGCTGCTTCCAAGAATAGAATACCCCTCCCTCCCTCCTTCCCTCCTTCCTATTTGGAGAGTCCCATCTAGAATTCAGTGTGGTTTATTCAGTTTTGGCCTACAACTCCCAGAAATCCCAGCCAATTTACCAGCAGTTAGGATTTCTGGGAGTTGTAGGCCAAAACCATCTGAATGCGCATGCTCTGGAGATACGAAATACTAACGAAATTCGTTAGTACTTAAGTTACATTTTAGAAATTTTTGGAAAATTTTTTTGTAAGTCTTTCTTTTACTAATCAAAAAATCCCCCATTTGATTTTAGAATCGCCATTTTTGGGTTCTAAAACATGCCTAGTGTTTAGAGTGGCTTGTAGGTCTTCTGAATGTGCACAGACTACGTTATCATCAGCATATTGGAGTTCTATAACACATGTCCTTGTGACCTTGGTTTTGGCTTTCAGTCTGCTGGTGATGTTAAATAGTTTGTCATCTGTCCGATAGGTGATTTCCACATTGGTGGGAAGCTTCCCATCAACAAGGAGAAGTATCATAGCTATGAAGATGGAGAATAAGGCTGGGGAAATAATACATCCCTCTCTGACACATCCTCCCAGAATCCCAGAGTGGCTTAGGTCAGATCTCACCTGGAATAAGACTATGTCCAGTTCTGGGCAACACAAGTCAAGAAGGACTGTGTCCAGAGGAGGGAGACTTCCTTGTCACCCAAGTTGGTGGTCCAATTTGTGGATGAGAATGTCCGCAGTTTAGCTACATATTTTCTATAACAGTGTTTCCCAACCACTATGCTGTGAGCGATCATCAGGTGTGCCGTGGGAAATTGGAACCTGTCACGATGCAAGACCCAGGCCGGCCCCTTAATCACACACACAGAGACGAGAATCAGCTAACTATTTTATTGAAGTATAAAAACAGGTGAAAAGGTAATTGTCCATAAAAGTATCAAAGTAATCCAAAAGTGAAGGTATAGTCCAAAAAGCAAACTTGGCAATACTTCCAAAAACTTGGCAAGGCTCCGCTTAGCTAGCAGATCAGGAACAAAGCAAGGCTACAAGATAAACTCTTCTTGGCAGGCCACTAGCCTCAAACTTAGCTACGTGGTCTTGGCTTCGCTACACATCTGCATAGGTGAGACGTGGCCGAAGTACTGAGGATCCGTTCCCACAGATCCTATACTTAATCCCCTTGACGAGGCCCCCGACGCTGTAGGCTTCTCCTCCTCCAATCTGTGCTACGAGCCCTCGGTCTGTCTAGGCTGTGGAACCAACCCCTCCTGCTAGTCTCAATGCTCCGTCTCCTATCAAAGGACCTTCAAGCTTGCCTCCCAGCACCTGGTTCCCTATCTTCGTGAGAGTCAAACTCCCCAGCCGCTTCCCGGGCCTCTCCCTCGGTTGTTTCCCACATCCTCTCTTGCGAGCCTCGCCCCGGCCGCCGTAATCTTCACTATCACTGCTTTCGAACCGACTGGCCTTCCAGCTGTTCGTAAGGGTCCGGCCAGCCGTCATCCCAGGCCAAGCTTTCTGTGGGAGAAGAAGGCCCAGCTATCTCAAAATCCCCTTCTTCTAGCCCCTCCAAATCCTCTTCCGAATCAACTGGCTCTAATGCTAGTGGGACCCCCGGTGCTGCCCCCTGCCCTCCAGGCACAAACGAGAACTGGTGTGCTACTGAACCTCCAATACCCTTTCTTCCCCCTCCTGCCGAACACTTTTTCTTCTCCACTCGGGCTCCCTTCTTCCCAGCCTCGCTCTGCTCGCTTTGCCTCACTTTGCTCTGGGGCGAGTCTGCGCAGTAGCGCCCACACAGGTCACGTCTTCCTCCCTCCCCCCTCCCCTCCTGAAAACACTCACGCTGCCCCTTCGGATCAAAAGCGGCAGTGTAGAAGAAAAAGTAAGTGTTCGGCAGGAGGGGGAAGAAAGGGCGCGAAGGGGGAGGAAGAGATCTCTGTCCAAAGCTGGCATGGGCAAACTTGGACCTTCCAGGTGTTTTAGATTCCAGCTCCCACCATTCCTAGCAGCCTCAGGCCCTTTTCCTTTTTCCGCCTCAGCCACTTGAGCAGGAAAGGGCCTCAGGCTGTTAGGAATGGTGGGAGTTGAAGTCCAAAGCACCCAGAGGGCCAAAGTTTTCCCATGCCTGTTTTAGGGACCTTAAAGTGGTGAGCCTCCTTCCAACATTGTGATTCTGGATAGAAAACAAACAACAACACAATATGACATTGTTTGAGTCCACAGTGCTCTCTGGGTGTAGGTGAATGACAACTTCCAAACTCAAGGTCAATTCCCAAGCAAACCCTTTCAGTACTTTCTGTTGGTAATGAGAGTTCAATATGCCAAGTTTGGTTCAATTCCATTGTTGCAAGAGTTCAGGATGCTCTTTGATTGTGTGTTAACAATAAATCCCAGAAACTACAACTCCCAACTATCAAGGTCTATTTTCCCCAAACTCCATCTGTGTTCACATTTGGGCATATTGAGTACTCATGCCAAGTTTGGTCATGATCCAGAGAGTCCACAGTGCTCTCTGGATATAGGTGAACTACAACTTCAAAACTCAAGGTCAATGTCCACCAAACTCTTATAGCATTTTTTCTTGGTTATGGGAGTTCTGTGTGGGAAGTTTGTGTGTTTCTGCCATTCCTCCCAGGATATCTATGTTGTGTTCATCGAAACAGGCCCAGGTTTCACACTGAGTGTATAAATACATTTAAAAACATATCAACTATATGTATTACTGTGTTCGAGTGTCATTTTCTGTCATTTTGGTTGGTGGTGTGTCCCAGGATTTTGTAAATGTAAAAAATGTGCCGCGGCTCAAAAAAGGTTGAAAAACACTGTTCTAGAAAATGCTTCCTTTGCTTGGCTTGGAACCCCTCAGTGTTTACATGCTTCTGCAGTACGGAAGATGATACAGTCTCTCAAGATGGCTCCAAACCCGAAACAGAGTAACCCCTTCCAGGTTGGCTCCACGAAATGTTTACTGACAATGTCCTTTTCTGGTTTACTGATGGCAACGGAGTGCTCATTTTTCAAATACTGCACGCTGTTGTTTGCTTCCGTGGGAAAAGGCCCGTTGCAAAGTTGAACAACTGCGGCACATTAATAAAGTCAAGTAACGTTTAAGGAAGGAATTCAGGCTCGAGCGAGAATGGCCAGATGTTTCAGCCACGGGATTTTTGCTAAGTGTTGCTTCCATTTAAAAAAATTGTAATATTTATCATTGCAATTGGTTGTCCAAAATTCGGAAGAAAAAGATTGGGGTGGAGAGGGAAGGAGGGAGGACTTGGTTCTCATAGTGCAATTCAACATTTTTATCCATGACTTGGACGAGGGAATAGAGAGCATACTTACCGAATTTGTTGATTATACCAAATTGGGAAGAAGAGAGTTTTAAGCCAGGAGACAGAATCAAGACTCAAAATGGCCTTCACAGATTAGAGAGAAGGGCCAAAATGATAGGGTGAAATGGACGGTACTACACCTATTTATTTATTTATTTATTTATTTATTTATTTACTTCATTTCTATTCCACCCTTCTACGTGATCCCCGGCGCAGTTTGCCCACCCCTGGGGAACTCAGTGAAATGCGGATACACAATGTACACATTACATTTAGACACACAACACACAGACTGACAGCGGCAATTTAACATCTGGCCACATAGGGGAGCTGTCGCACTCCTTCATTCCTCAGCGTGTTTCCTGGAGATCTTTTTTATGTCCTCGTAAATCAGTTAAATTTAGCCTCCCCACTAAGTGGTACCTTAATTTCCTACTTGACGGATGCAACTGTCTTTCGGGCTGCAAAGGTCAACAACAGGCTACACAATAGGTCGAGAGCCCACCTCGACCCGGGCAGGCCTCGAACTCAGACCTCACCTGGAATAAGACTGTGTCCAATTCTGAGCACCAAAATTCAAGAAAGGTATTGAAAAGCTGGAAGATGTGTTCAGAGAAGAGTGCCTAAATGGTCAAAGGTCTGCAAACTATATGTATCTCACTGAGGAATGGCTTAGGGCAGTGTTTCTCAACCAGTGTGCCGTGGCACACTAGTGTGCCGTGAGCAATCATCAGGTGTGCCGCGAGAAAAGCTCTCTGCCCCCCTTCCTTCTTCCCTCCTCCTGCTGCTTGGGAGAGGAGGAGGAAGGGATGGGTGGCGGCGAAGAAAAAGAAGAAGGGACCGGGGCACCGCCTCCTTCGGCTGTTTCCCCAACCAGCCTCCAATCTGCCATGACTCCCGCCATGACTCTCGCCCCTTGCTTGTTGAAGCCACGTGGAGGAGGAGCCCCGCCTACTGAAGCCCGTCCACCGCTGATGCTCCTCCTCTGTGAGAGAGCTGAAGCCGGGGGGAGGGGGGACATGGCGCAGCCTGGGTCCGCCCCCTCCCCCCGGCTTCAGCACTCCCACAGCTTCGCCAGCCTTGAGGGGGCAGTGCCAAGCCAGCAGTGGCAGAGCCAGCACAATGCTGGCTTGCCCCCTCAAAGCTGGCGAAGCTGTGGGAGAACTGAAGCTGGGGAAGGGGCGGGGCATGGCACAGCCTGGCTCGCCCCCCCCCAGCTTCAGCGCTCCCACAGCTTCTCCAGCCTTGATGGGGCAGCGCCAAGCCAGCAGTGGCAGAGCCAGCACAATGCTGGCTTGCCCCCTCAAAGCTGGCGAAGCTGTGGGAGAACTGAAGCCGGGGAAGGGGCGGGGCATGGCACAGCCTGGCTCCGCCCCTCCCCCAGCTTCAGTGCTCCCACAGCTTCTCCAGCCTTGAGGGGGCAGTGCCAAGCCAGCAGTGGCAGAGCCAGCACAATGCTGGCTTGCCCCTCAAAGCTGGCGAAGCTGTGGGAGAACTGAAGCCGGGGAGGGGGGGGGCATGGCACAGCCTGGCTCCGCCCTCCCCCAGCTTCAGCGCTCCCACAGCTTCTCCAGCCTTGATGGGGCAGCGCCAAGCCAGCAGTGGCAGAGCCAGCACAATGCTGGCTTGCCCCCTCAAAGCTGGCGAAGCTGTGGGAGAACTGAAGCGGGGGGAAGGGGCGGGGCATGGCACAGCCTGGCTCCGCCCCTCCCCCAGCTTCAGCGCTCCCACAGCTTCTCCAGCCTTGAGGGCAGTGCCAAGCCAGCGGTGGCAGAGCCAGCACAATGCTGGCTTGGCACTGCCTCCTCAAGGCTGGCGAAGCTGTGAGAGAACTGAAGCCAGGGGGAGGGGCATGGCATGGCCTGGCTCCTCCCCTGGCTTGGGCTCTCCTAGCAGCTGCTCCCAGCAGCTCACCATCCCCTAGCCGTTCTTTACTGTGTTAGAGTGTCATTTTGTGTCATTTTGGTTGGTGGTGTGCCCCCGGATTTTTTAATGTTAAAAGTGTGCCGCGGCTCAAAAAAGGTTGGGAAACATTGGCTTAGGGAGCTGGATATGCTTAGCTTGGGTAAGAGAAGGTGAAGCGGGGACGTGAGAGCCATGTTTCTAAATCTGAAAGGATGCCATATTGAAAATGGAACCAACGTGTTTCTTCTGCTGTAGACACAGGGCAGTGGATTCAGATTACCAGAAGTTATTTCACCTGAACAGTAACAAGAACGTATTGATAGTAAAGGCTATGAAAATGTGTAGTGTGACAATCCCTATGGGTTGCCACTGGAATGTAATGCAGAAAAATAAGACATACCGTAATTATGAGTTACCGTAGTTGTGTGTGCATGGGTGATACGCCTCCCGCCTAATCTCTATATATAATAAAAGGGAATGTTTGTATGTATGTTTGTGGGTTTGTATGTATGTATGTATGTGCCAGCGTTCTGATTGGCTGCCACTTCCACAAGCCACAGCGACCAGCGTGGGTGATGGACCTGCACCAAACTTGGTACACATAACCCCCCTGACCCCCTTTATGTTCTGGTGCGGTTTGGGGGAGGTGGACCACGGATTATGGGATTTGTAGTACTTTCAAACACGTTGGTTCCCACAGACCACTGCGGCCCCAACAAACACAGATAAAGACCACATTTGGCACACACAGCCCCAGTGACCCACTCTACATCCTACTGCAGTTTGGAGGAGGGCAGACCATGGATGATGGGACTTGCAGTACCTTCCCTCACTTTCCAAAACTGCTGCAAACCTAATCCAATGACTGATCAAGACCAAACCTGGCACACAGAGCCCTTGTGACCCACTCTACATCCTGGTGCAGTTTTGTGTGAGACGGACCACGGATGATGGGACTTGAAGTACCTTCAGTTATTTCATGATACCACTGCAACTCCCAATAATGATGGATCAAGACCAAACTTGGCACACAGAGCCCCCATGACCCACTATACATCCTGCTGCAGTTTGGAGGAGGGTGGACTACAGATGATGGGACTTGCAGTACCTTCAGTAATTTCATGATATCACTGCAACTCCCAATACTGATGGATCAAGGCCAAACTTGGCAGACAGAGTCTCCATGACCCACTCTACATCCTACTGCACTTTGGAGGAGGGTACACCATGGACAATGGGACTCGCAGTGTCTTCACTAGCTTCCTGACACCACTGCGAGCCACATAAATAATTGCTACAGACCAACTAATACGTTTCTCAAATAACCCGGGCACCGCCGGGTCAACAAGATAGTAACCAATAAGACACAGACACAATTTGTTGGGATGAAATTGGCCACAACTCATTTATTGATAACAGGAACAAGGGTTGGCAGCCATGCATGGGTCCTGGATCCGGAGTCGGACAGCCCGCTGTTGTCTGAAGATGCTTGCATGCCTGGGTGCCACCGGCCCACTACCAGTCCACGAAAACTCGGCACTCCAGGGACCAGGGCGTTATCCCCCTTACCACCAAGGGAAGATAAGCCAGCCAGATCCAGGGCCCATGCCACACGCCACAAAAGGGGGGGGCAAGGACCCACCTCACACCCCCTTTTCCGCCAACCCAGATTTCCTGCCCCCAATAAACCACTGCTGGTGACAAGCAGCCACTATCCCCGGTCTGACGGCACGGCCGAAGCCAAAAACAAGAACAGGCCCAGTGCCTGTTGAGGAGCCTTGGGCAGCCTTAAGTAGACTGACCGGGCGAAAGGGAGGGCTGGCCCGCAGACGGGGAAAGAGAGGCGGTGCCAGCCCCATCATTGGCCAGCTGACACTGGTGGCGGGAAACTCCCCCGCCACCCCGGGGGCTTTTGGGAAGAATAAGCTCCCTCCCTTGAACAAAAATGGCAGTGAGGACACCCTACACCGCAACGCGCTCGGTCCGGTGAGTCTGGCCAAGCCATTTATTTTTGACGGACACTTTCCAAAGCTCTGTTTTTGTCCCTTTGCAAAGAAAGAGCAGGGAGAGGGTCAGGAGCCAGTTGGCTATGGGCCATCGCCATGTGCCTATTGGTATATCTGCCTTGGGTTCTGGGACATCTGCTTTGTTTGGACCCCATCAAAGTCAAGTTCTGTCTCAAGGAAGGCTGCATGATTCAGCCCGGAGACACACTTTCATGTCCTCGGAAAGCACCAGACTGACAATTTGTGTTTGTTCAGTCCTTTTATGAGCCTTTGATGTTGTGCAACGATGGAAGGTGTCATTTCCTCCCTCTTCTCATGAAACCATTAATTCTCCTCCCCTTAGGTTTCTTTTCTTTTTCCTAAGTAATTAATGTCCTCCCTATAGACATCTGGAAGGGTGAGGTTTTGGCTACTTGCTTGGCTTTCAAGATCTTCTCAATGTCCTATTTGGGACAAAACTATATTTTGCACAAACCAGAACCAGAAACCACGATCCCTGTAGGTCAGTGGTTCTCAACCTTTGCGTCCCTAGATGTTTTGGTCATCAACTCCTAGAAAGCCTAACAGCTGGTAAATTGGCTGGGATTTCTGGGAGTTGTAGGTCAAAACAGGGCTACGACAGATTTCAAAGAAGACGACGGCATATATATATATGCAGGGGCGGTCTCACCTCTCCTGGGGGGGTAGGCGAGCCTCATTTCTGCGCCCCATGGCACACCTGCGCATGGCGGTGATGTCACACACAGCTGCGCGGCGACGTCACGCACACCTGCGCATGCGTGGTGCCATCACGCGCAGCTGCACGAGTGCGTCACGCACGCCTGCACATGCGCAGTGACGTCTGGCACGGCTACATCGCCGCCTGCGCCGCCTGCTCCGCCGGCTGCATCACCGGCTGCGCCGCCAGCGGGAGCACTAGCTCCCGGGCAGGAGGCGCGGGGGGAGGGGCGGCCAGCGTGGCGGCGCCCCGCGCAGGCGGCGACGCCCCTCCCAGGACCCGTCGCCCCACGCGGCCGCTTACATGGCGGAATGCCAAAGGCCGGCACTGTATATATGCTATTGCAGTGTTTCCCAACCTTTTTTGAGCTGCGGCACACTTTTTACATTTGCAAAATCCTGGGGCACACCACCAACCAAAATGACACAAAATGACACTCTAACACAGTAATACAGATAGTTAATATGTTTTTTAATGTATTTATACACTCAGTGTGAAACCTAGGCCTGTTTCAATGAACTCAACATAGATATCCTGGCAGGAATGTCAGAAAGACGCAAACCTCCCACACAGAACTCCCATAACCAAGAGAAAATGCTATAAGAGTTTGGCGGGCATTGACCTTGAGTTTTGGAGTTGTAGTTCACCTATATCCAGAGAGCACTGTGGACTCAAACAATGTTGGATCAGGACCAAACTTGGCATGAATACTCAATATGCCCAAATATGAACGCAGATGGAGTTCAGGGGAAATAGACCTTGACATTTGGGAGTTGTAGTTGCTGGGATTTATAGTTCCCCTACAATCAAAGAGCATTCCGAACCCCACCAATGATAGAACTGGGCCAAACATCCCACACAGAACCCCCAGGAGGCAAGAGGAGGTCTCTACTTGGGGAAAGGGAGGCGGGCCTTCCCAATGCATGGAGAGGGCGAGACCAAGTAGACAACGGGTGGGGAGGTGTTTGTAATTTTGTGCCTTTATCAAGGTAGGTTTCTTACGGGTTTTATACTTCAACACACTAGACTCCCCCCCCCCTCTTCCTGGAGGTTCCAATTCCCACGGCACACCTGATGATTGCTCACGGCACACTGGTTGGGAAACACTGTGCTATTGTACTGATGGTAGCTTGTTCAACTTAAGCCGCCTGAGGGCTCACACTAAGACTCTAAACTATCTAGTCCGTGAGCTGCTTTTTGCTAACGATGCTGCCCTTGTCGACCATTCAGAAGCAGCCCCGCAGCGCCTGACATCCTGCTTTGCAACAGCTGCAGAGCTGTTTGGGCTGGAAGTCAGCCTGAAGAAAACGGAAGTCCTCTACCAGCCCGCACCACAGGAAGAACACCATCAGGGAGGGAAGAAGAAAATGAGCAGGAGGCGGAAGGAGGAGGAAGAGAAGAAAAGGAAAAGGGGAAGAGGAGCAAGAGGAAGGAGAAGGAGAAGAAGGAGAAGGAAAAGGAAGTAAAAGGTGGAGAAGGGAAAGAAGAAGAAAATGTTGATGAGGAGGAGAATGAAGAAGGAGCAAGAAGAAGAAACGTAATATGATGAAAAAGAAAAGGCAGAGTGGACAGGTGAAGGAAAAGAAAAGGACTGAGAGACAAAATGCGTAGTTGTATTATGTTGTTTTCATAGTTAGTTAGCCACTTTGGGTCCCTTTTTGGAGAGATAAAGCAGGATAATAATTATGATGATGGCTCAGACTTCTCCCACTATTCACATTGACCCCTCCCACCACTTTATTGACTCCTCCAACCCCAAAGGTGGAAGAAATATTCCTATTACTGCCAGGCCCGGATTAGGCTCTTCGGCCGCTCGAGGCCAAGACACCCTGCGCCGCCCCCCCAGGGCGCGGAAAGCCACGCCCCCAGGGCGCTGCTGCGCATGTGTGGCAGCAGCCCCGGCCCCACAGCTTCCGTCCACCTAGCGCCTTCCTTTCGGTCGCGGGAGGAGGAGGAGGAGGTGGACGGAAGCCACGTGGCACTGCTCGTGGGGCTTCCGTCCGCCGCCTCCTCCACCTCCCGTGACCAAAAGGAGGGCGCGAAGAGGAGGGCGGGACTTCCCTCCATCCTCCTCGCGCCTTCCTTTCGGTGCGGGAGGAGGAGGAGGTGGACGGAAGCCCCACGAGCAGTGCCGCGCGGCTTCCGTCCTCCTCCTCCTCCTCCCGCGACCGAAAGGAAGGCGCGGGGAGGATGAAGGGAAGTCCCACCCTCCTCCTTGCCGCCTGGGCCGCCCCCTTGCAAAGGAAGGAGGCGGCGAGGAGAAGGAGGAGGAAGGAAGCCCGCTGACGGAAATGCGTGCACATGCATGCATGCCCGCCGGCGGGCGGAGCTTCCTTCCTCCTCCCGCGCCTCCTTCCTTGCAAGGGGGCGGCCCAGGCGAGGGGAGAGCCATTCCTCCTCCCCGCTCCCTTGCAGTGCTTTCCCCCCACCCTCTCCCGAGGTATGATGACTCTCTCGGGAGAGGGCGGGGGAATAGTGCTGCGAGGGGGCGGTTAAAAAAAAAGTTTTCAATATAACCAAATCCATGAAATATTCAAAAAGGATAAAATAAAAGGATTTGAGCAAAAACCCAACCTTTGGGACAGGATGACAAAAAGGAAAAATAAAAGAATATCAATAATATATCAAAAATTGTTGGAATGGGAAACGGAGTCGGAAATGGTAAAAAAATTGCATGACTAAATGGGCTCAGGACTTTGGCCATAACATAGCCTTTAAGTTGTGGGAAAGAATCTGGAAAACACACTTAAAGTTCACGTACTCCTATGACCTCAAAGAAAATACTTTAAAGATAATGCATAGGTGGTATCTCACACCGGCAGCTATCGCCAGATATAGCAAAGACTATGATAACCGCTGTTGGAAATGCAAAAGGAAGTTGGGAGCTTGTACCACAGCTGGTGGAACTGTGATAAGATCAAAAGTTTTTGAAAAAAAAAATTTATTTTGCACTACAAAAAATTTTAGGATTAAAATTTAATTTTAGACCAGAATATATGTTACTAGGTCTATTAGATTTCCAAATAGAGGAAAATAATGAAAAAACTATTTATTTACTGTATAACAGCGGCAAGACTAGTCATTGCAAGAAAGTGGAAGGAAGAAGATATCCCAACACTTGAAGATTGGATGATGAAACTCCTAGAGGTGATGCAGATGGACTGCCTAACACAGACTTTAAGAGAAAATACAAACATGAATAAGACTGATTGGACACAATTTATAAATTATCTCAAAGGACTAAAATATGAATGGTTAATTAAGTTGGATATGTAATTGAGGTTTTTTCTTTCTACAGAGATGTTATCAGACGGGCATGAGATAAGACCAAAAAAAAAAAAAGACTCTTCTGGAGTTCGATTTTAGTTCAAGATAGATAAGGGAACTTGTATGGGATGGAAGTACTTGCAATGTACCGTTTTTTTTGTTGTCTCCGCCATTCACAACCCTACCTGACCCCCCTCCCCTTATCTCACTCACCCCCCTCTCCCTTACCACCCTTGTTTCGTACCTTGTCTAATGTTTTATCAAAATTTATGTGTTTTTTAAAATGAAATAAATAAAGCATTTTTTAAAAAAAGTTTTCAGGGGGCCGAATCCGCTGCCCCCCAAAACCTGCCGCCCGAGGCCATGGCCTAGTCTGGCCTTATGGGTAATCCGGGCCTGATTGCTGCCAAATCTGCACAGGACTGACAGCCCTAGCCATGACCCCAGGTTTGAAGGAAGAGCTCTTTTCTACTCCGTGGGCACTGCTAATGATAAAGGACACAATTTGTCTTGGCAAACTCCTCCCGGTCTGCTTTAGGGTCTCTTCCTTTTCACTGTTTCATATTCTTCTGTGTTTCCTCTTGATGAGGAGAGATGATGTTCACAAGCCGACTTGCAGCGACGCAACCCAGTGACATTTGGACGGCCAAAGGCTTCAGATGGGCTGCGGCCTGTTGGGAAGCAATATTAACAGTTTTTCATAAAAAGTTCTCGCCGTGGTTTGCTTTGGCCGGGAGTTCGTTCTCTTGAGCCAAGGAACCTGTTCAGAGTCTGGGCGGCAGTAAAAACACAGTAAATTAAGGTCTTGGGGCCTTCGGGAGAGCTGTAAAAGGACCATGAAACGAGGAGCCCTGCAAAATGGGGAAACCAATCGTTTTTATTGGGCCAGGTGTGGTTGGCGGAGGAATGCGCAACCTCTATGGTTTCATGGGACTCTTCCTCAATGTAAAATGGAGCTGCCCTGGACTCATGAGAATCCTATAATGGCTAGAAATTCAATATGTGAATCGACCAAGACAGGTGACATGGTTGCTTAAGGCAAGCTGAATTTCTTTCCCCAGGGTGAGCAGGAGACTTCAAGTCTGTCCAATAGACATTGTGGGTTGTGTAGCATTAGTCTCTACAACAACAACAACAACAACAACACTCCTGAACAGACTACAGATATTTTGAACTAGAGGAAAATGTTCAGCCACTTCCATAGGGCAGTGTTTCCCAACCTTTTTTGAGCCGCGGCACACTTTTAACATTAAAAAAATCCGGGAGCACACCACCAACCAAAATGACACAAAATGACACTCTAACACAGTAAAGAATGGCTGGGGATGGTGGCTTGATGGGAGCAGCTGCTGGGAGTGCCGAAGCCGGGGAGGGGGCGGAGCCAGGCCACGCCATGCCCCACCCCTCCCCCCGGCTTCAGCTCTCCCACAGCTTCTCCAGCCTTGAGGGGGCAATGCCAACACAGCAGTGGCAGAGCCAGCACAATGCTGCCCTGGCACTGTCCCCTCAAGGCTGGAGAAGCTGTGGGAGAGCTGAAGCCAGGGAGGGGGCGGAGCCAGGCCGCACCATGCCCCACCCCCTCCCCCGTCTTCAGTTCTCCCACAGAGAAGAAACATGAGCGGTGGACGGGCTTCAGTGGGCAGGGCTCCTCCTCTGCGCGGCTTCAGCGAGCGAGGGGTGAGAGTCATGGCGGGAGCCATGGCGGATTGGAGTCTGGCTGGGGAAACGGCTGAAGGAGGCGGCGCCCTGGCCCCTTCTTCTTTTTCTTTGCCGCCACTCGGACTTCCTCCTCCTCTCCCAAGCAGCAGGAGTTCGGCAGGAGGAGGGGGGAAGGAAGGGGGGCAGAGAGTTTTTCTCGTGGCACACCTGATGATCGCTCACGGCACAATAGTGTGCCATGGCACACTGGTTGAGAAACAATGCCATAGGGAATATATACATCATACCACATATGCTGAGATATAGGACTTCATCCCACGAGATAAGTAAAGCTTTTAGGAAGTGGTTTTAAAGTAATCCTTATTTTTCCCCAAGCTAGGGTTGCCAATTTTTGATATAAGAAATAAGGGACATTTACCTAAAAATATGGGATTTCCCCAAAAATTAGGGACACTTCCTAAAGACTTGAAAATCAAATCCTCCTTCTTCGCCGTGGCGGCGACCGTTACACAAGGTCCAGAATCCCCAGCAAGCCCAAATTTCATCCAAATCCATAGTTTTTTGGGCTCATAGTGCTCTCCAAATGTAGATGAACTACATCTCCCCTAAATCAGTGCCTATTCCTCCCAAACCCCTCCAGTATTTTCTGTTGGTCACGTGGGTTCTCTGTGCCAAGTTTGGTCCAGTTCTGTAATTTGTGGGGGTCTCAGTGGACAGGGGAAGTGAGAGCTGAATCGATTGAAGGTACTGCAAATCCCATCATCCGTTGTCCATGATCACGTTGTTTTTGTGATTAATCACTATGCTTTAATTATGTTCAATTTGTAACAATGAAAATACATCCTGCATATCAGATATTTGCATTAGAATTAGTAAGAGTAGCAAAATTATTTATGAAGTCGCAACGAAAATATGGTTGGGGGGTCACCACGACATGAGGAACCCTTATTTAGGGGTCACGGCATTAGAAAGGTTGAGAACCACTGCATTAATACATCCATCTTTCTGTTTAATTGCTATTTTTAAAAAAAATTAATAAATTAGGGGGTGGTGAGTAAATTTTTTTCTGGAAAGGGGGCGGTAGGCCAAAAAAGTTTGGGAGCCACTGACTTAGATGAAGGGTTAGAAGACAGGATCATCAAGTTTGCAGACGACACCGAATTGGGAGGGAGAGCCAATACTCCAGAAGACAGGAGCAGAATTCAAAGCGATCTTTATTTTATTTATTTATTTATTTATTTATTTGGTTTCATATTCCGCTCCTCCCTGCAGGCTCGGGGCGGACCACAACAACATTCGATAAAAACATTGAGATACAACAATGTTAAAAGCCCACAAGAGTTACAAATTCTTAAAAACTCAAAACATGGTCATACAATACATTCCGGAATTAGCCAAATGCGAGTACGAAGAGGGCAGTCTTGCACGCTCTCCTGAAGGGAACAAGCTCTCGGATCGCGCGGGTGTCAGGTGGAAGAGAGTTCCACAGCATAGGGGCCGCAACAGAAAAGGCACGCTGCCTGGATACCAAGGGAATCAGTAGTTACTGAAATGGACATTCAAGTGCCACCTCTGTGTTGATGGAGGCAGGCAGGATTTTCCCCGGGTACTGGTTGTGGGGGGGGGTCGGGAGCAGGTGAGGGTTTTGCCCTCCTTTCTGCTAGAGATCCCTGTGTACAACTGGTGGGCCACTGTGTGACACAGAATGCTGGACTAGATGGGCTGAGGCCCGATTCAGCATGGCTCTTCTTATGTTCTTATGTTCTTATGGTTGTGGACAAGTGGCAGGAGCGGATTGATGGAATTTCTAACAGGTTCTGCTCCTCTGAGCGCAGTGATCTTGGGGGAACGTACGGGGTAAGGCGGTCCCTCAGGTACACAGGCCCTAGACCATATAAGGCCTTGAAGGTTAAAACCAACACCTTGAAGGCAATTCGGTACTCGATAGGAAGCCAGGGCAGTTGCCGTAAGATGGGAGTAATGTGCTCTCTCACCGGTGCTCCCACCAGCGGCGGCATTTTGCACTAGCTTGAGTTTCTGAATTGTCGACAAAGGAAGGCCCACGTAGAGGGCGTTACAGTAGTCCAGCCTCGAGATGACCGTCGCTTGGATCACCATGGCCAGGTCATCCCTGGACAGGTAGGGTGCCAGTTGCCTAGCCTGTCGAAGATGGAAAAATGATGCTTTGCTAACCATGGAGACCTGAGTCTCCATGGACAGCAAAGGGTCCAGATGAACACCCAGACTCTTAACAAGGGATGACGGGCTAAGTTACTCGCCATCCAGGGTAGGCAACCGGCACTCATCCAGCCCAGGGCGACCGGGCCACAAGATCTCCATCTTCGACGGATTCACCTTCAGCTGGCTGGAACGCAGCCATCCAGTCACGGCTTCAAGGCAGTGGTGGAAACAATTGGGTACGGCGTCCGGCCTGCCGTCCATTCTCAGCAGAAGCTGGGTGTCATCAGTGTACTGATAACACTCCAGACCAAAGTCGCGGGCCCACTGGGCCAGGGGGCGCATGTAAATGTTGAATAATAAAGGAGAGAGGATGGCCCCCTGGGGGACCCCACAACTTAATGGGAGCCTCCCAGAGACCTCCTCTCCCCTCTCCACACGTTGTCCCCGGTCCTGGAGGAAGGAGGCCACCCATTTAAGGGCAGTCCCCCTCACCCCAGTCATGGCTAAACGGTGGGTCAACAGTGCGTGATCTACTGCAGTGTTTCCCAACCAGTGTGCCGGGGCACACTAGTGTGCCGTGAGTGATCATCAGGTGTGCCGTGGGAAATTGGAACCTCCAGGAGGGGAGGAGGGAGAGTCTAGTGTGTTGATGTATAAAAACCCTAAGAAACCTACCTCGATAAAGGCACAAAATTACAAACAACCCCCCCCCCCACCCGTTGTCTACTTGGTCTCTCCCTCTCCATGCATTGGGAAGGCCCGCCTCCCTTTCCCCAAGTAGAGACCTCCTCTTGCCTCCCCCCCCCACGGGCCTAATGCTGGATGGTTCAGTCCAGAACCGGCCCCCCCTCCCTCCTCCCCCTCCTCCCTGGTGCGCACGAAACTGCTCTTGGCCTTCCTCCGGCTCCCTGCCTGCCGCCACCTTCCTACCTGCCTGCTTCGCTAGCCCCAATATGCCCACCGGGCCGCCCCTCTGACCCCCGAGGAGCTGTGCAGGTGGTGAGTAAGGCCCCTGCTCCCCACGACCCCAATTCAAGCCTGGCAGGGAGGGAGGGGGCAGCCTAAGTGAGAGGGAGACTGCTGGTCTTTCGAGGCCCCCTCTCCAGAAACTGTAACTTCCAGAGCGGGATGGGAGCAAATATGATTTCATTGCAACCTTTCCCAATCTCTTTTGCACCCATTATTTTCCTGCCATAAATACATTTATTAGGGAGTAATAGTTTCATAAGCAAATGCTTCAACTCAATCAATTGCTGATCGAAGCTCATTGGTGGAGAAGGATGGCTTGGTGTGAAGGTGATTCCTGGCAACCGGGTGCTGACATCACTGTGAATTTCCCATAAGATCAGTTTGATCACTTTAGGCTAGTGTTTCCCAACCAGTGTGCCGTGAGCGATCATCAGGTGTGCCGTGGGAAATTGGAACCTCCAGGAAAGGGGAGGGGGGAGAGTCTAGAGTGTTGAAGTATAAAAACCCTAAGAAACCTACCTCGATAAAAACACAAAATTACAAACACCCCACCCTCCCCACCCGTTGTCTACTTGGTCTCTCCCTCTCCATGCATTGGGAAGGCCCGCCTCCCTTTCCCCAAGTAGAGACCTCCTCTTGCCTCCTGTGGGTTCTGTGTGGGAAGTTTGGCCCAGTTCTATCATTGGTGGGGTTCAGAATGCTCTTTGATTGTAGGGGAACTATAAATCCCAGCAACTACAACTCCCAAATGTCAAGGTGTATTTCCCCTGAACTCCATCTGCATTCATATTTGGGCATATTGAGTATTCATGCCAAGTTTGGTCCTGATCCAACACTGAGTCCACAGTGCTCTCTGGATATAGGTGAACTACAACTCCAAAACTCAAGGTCAATGTCCACCAAACTCTTATAGTATTTTCTCTTGGTTATGGGAGTTCTGTGTGGGAAGTTTGATTCCATTCCATCATTGGTGGAGTTCAGAATGCTCTTTGATTGTGGGTGAACTATAACTCCCAGCAACTAAGTGAGTGTATAAATACGTTTTATATAAAAAATATAAAAACGTATTAACTATATGTATGACTGTGTTAGAGTGTCATTTTGTGTCACTTTGGTTGGTGGTGTGCCCCAGGATTTTGTAAATGTAAAAAATGTGCCACGGCTCAAAAAAGGTTGGGAAACACTGATCTACTGTATCAAACGCTGCTGTTAGATCTAACAAAACAAGCAGGGCTGATCCACCCTGGTCCAGCTGGCGGCGAAGCTGGTCTGTAATGGCGACAAGCACGGTCTCCGTCCCATGCCCAATATGCACTTAACAGACTGGAGGGCCAAAACTAACAAAATGAAGTACAACAGTGACAACAGTGCAAGATCCAGGGACACGTGACTTGAGAGCAGTAGATGTGAAAAGCTCTTGGAGTCCTCATGGACAACAAGTAAAGCATGAGCCAACAAGGTGATGCTGTAGCTAAAAAAGCCAATGGGATTTTGGCCTGCAAAAACAGGAGTCTAGTGTCTAGATCAGGCGTGGGCATTTGCTGACCCTCCAGGTGTTTTGGGCTCCCTCCAATTACAGGCCTGTTTCCAACTTGCCTTTCTTAGGCAAAGTAATTGAGAGGGCAGCAGCGGATCAGCTGCAGCAGTTCTTAGAAGACACAGCTGGACTTGATCCTTCCAGTCCGGCTTCCGTATTGGGCATGGGACGGAGACCGTGCTTGTCGCCATTACAGACCAACCTCGCCGCCAGCTGGACCAGGGTGGGTCAGCCCTGCTTGTTTTGTTAGATCTAACAGCAGCGTTTGATACCGTAGACCATGCATTGTTAGCCCACCGTTTAGCCGTGACTGGGGTGAGGGGGATTGCCCTTAAATGGGTGACCTCCTTCCTCCAGGATCGGGGACAACGCGTGGAGAGGGGGGAGGAGGTCTCCGGGAGGCTCCCATTAAGTTGTGGGGTCCCCCAGGGGGGCCATCCCTCACCCTTACTATTTAACATTTACATGCGCCCTGGCACAGCTGGCCTGGGCGACTTTGGTCTGGAGTGTTATCAGTATGTTGATGACACCCAGCTTCTGCTGAGAATGGCCGGCAGGCAGGATACCGTACCCGATTGTTTCCATCTATGCCTCGAAGCCGTGACTGGTTGGCTGCGTGCCAGCCGGCTGAAGGTGAATCCGTCGAAGATGGAGATCTTGTGGCCTGGTCGCCCTGGGCTGGATGAGTGCCGGTTGCCTACCCTGGATGGTGAGCAGCTCAGCCCGTCATCCTCGTAAAGAGCTTAGGTGTCCATTGGACCCTTTGCTGACCATGGAGACTCAGGTCTCCGTGGTCAGCAAAACGGCGTTTACCATCTTCGCCAGGCTAGGCGACTGGCACCCTACCTGTCCAGGGATGATCTGGCCACGGTGATCCAGGCGACAGTCATCTCGAGGCTGGACTACTGTAACGCCCTCTCGTGGGCCTTCCTTGTCGACAACCGAAACTCAAGCTAGTGCAGAATGCTGCTGCTCGCTTGCTGGTGGGAGCACGTGTGAGAGAGCACTTCACCGCCATTCTGCGGCAACTGCACTGGCTGCCTATTGAGTACCGGATTGCCTTCAAGGTGTTGGTGTTAACCTTTAAGGCCTTGCACGGTCTAGGGCCTGAGTATCTAAGGGACCGCCTTACCCCGTACATTCCCGAGATCACTGCGCTCGGAAGAGCAGAACCTGCTGGTCATTCCATCACCCGCCTCCTGCCACTTGTCCAGTACAAGACAGCGGCCTTTTCAGCTGTGGCTCCCATGACTTGGAACTCGTTGCTCAGCCATGCTCGGGCGATTCACGAACTTGGCCCTTTTCGAAGGGCCTGTAAGACTGCCCTCTTCAGACTAGCATTCGGCTAACCTGAATGAAGATGCATATTAGCGTCCGAGTTACGATCTAAGATCTGTGATCTGTCGGCTACTGGCTATGTATTGTGTGTTTTATTGAATTGTATTGTATGTTTTATTGTGTATTTTATTGCTGTTGTGATCCGCCCCGAGCCTGCAGGGAGGAGCGGAATATAAAACTGAATAATAAAAAATAAAAAATAATAAACTCCCAGAAATCCTAACAGCTGGTAAACTGGCTAGGATTTCTGGGAGTTGAAGTCCAAAACACCTGGAGGGCCGGCAATTGCCCAGGTCTGGTCTAGATCAAGGGTCATGCTACCTCTCTATTCTGCCTTGGTTAGACCATGCCTGGAATCACACTGTGTCCAATTCTGGGCACCACAACTGAAGAGAGATATTGACAAGCTGGAATGTGTCCAGAGGAGGGCGACTCATATGATCAAGGGTCTGGAGAACAAGCCCTATGAGGAGTGGCTGAAAGAGCTGGGCACGTTTAGCCTGAAGAAGAGAAGGCTGAGAGGAGACATGATAGCCATGTATAAGTATGTGAGAGGAAGTCATAGGGAGGAGGGAGCAAGATTGTTTTCTGCTGCCCTGGTGACTAGGATGCAATGGAACAATGGTTTCAAACTACAAGAATTCAGATTCCATCTGAACATTAGGAAGAACTTCGTGACTGTCAGAGCTGTTCAGCAGTGGAACTCTGCCCCAGAGTGTGGTGGAAGCTTTTAAACAGGTTGGATGGCCATCTTGGGGGACTCGAGATTTTCCTACTTCTTGGCAGAATGGGGTTGGACAGGATGGCCCGCAAGGTTTTTTCCAGCTCTATGATTCTCAGACGTAAGAAGATTCAACCGATGGAATTAAAAATAAAATTGTTAGAATCCTCAATATTTTATGAAATGTGTGTTAAAGCAGTGTTTCCCAACCAGTGTGCCGGGGCACACTAGTGTGCCATGAGCGATCATCAGGTGTGCCGTGGGAAATTGGAACTTCCAGGGGGAGAGTCTAGTGTGTTGAAGTATAAAAACCCTAAGAAACCTACCTCGATAAAGGCACAAAATTACAAACACCCCTCCCCACCTGTTGTCTACTTGGTCTTTCCCTCTCTATGCATTGGGAAGGCCCGCCTCCCTTTCCCCAAGTAGAGACCTCCTCTTGCCTCATGGGGGTTCTGTGTGGGAAGTTTGGCCCAGTTCTATCATTGGTGGGGTCCCGAATGCTCTTTGATTGTAGGGGAACTATACATCCCAGCAACTACAACTCCCAAATGTCAAGGTCTATTTTCCCCAAACTCCATCTGCGTTCATATTTGGGCATATTGAGTATTCATGCCAAGTTTGGTCCTGATCCAACATGGTTTGAGTCCACAGTGCTCTCTTGATATAGGTGAACTACAACTCCAAAACTCAAAGTCAATGCCCACCGAACTCTTATAGCATTTTCTCTTGGTTATGGGAGTTCTGTGTGGGAGGTTTGCGTCTTTCTGCCATTCCTGCCAGGATATCTATGTTGAGTTCATCAAAACAGGCCCAGGTTTCACTGAGTGTATAAATACATTTAAAAACATATTAACTATATGTATTACTGTGTTAGAATGTCGCTTTGTGTCGTTTTGGTTGGTGGTGTGCCCCAGGATTTTGCAAATGTAAAAAGTGTGCCGCAGCTCAAAAAAGGTTGGGAAACACTGTGTTAAAGAAATAGAGATTGAGACTTAGTTGTAACAATGACTTGAATGTGATTTTCCTGCTTCTTGGCAGAAAGGGGTTGGACTGGATGGTCCACGGCGTCTCTTCCAACTCTATGGTTCTAAAGGTAGGAATCCAGGCAGCTCCTGACCATAATACAAGCACTGCTTGTTTTGTGAGATCTAACAGCAGCATTTGACACTGTAGATCACGCATTGTTGACCCACCGTTTAGCCGTGACTGGGTTTTGGGGGACTGCCCTTACTTGGGGGGCCTCCTTCCTCCAAGACAACGTGTGGTGGGGGGTGGGGGTGGGGTCTCTGGGAGACTCCCACTTAATTGTGGGGTTCCCCAGGGGGCCATCCTCTCCCCTTATTATTCAACATTTATATGCCCCCTGGCCCAGCTGGCCCGCGACTTTGGTCTGGAGTGTTATCAGTACGCTGATGACACCCAGCTTCTGCTGAGAATGGACGGCAGACCGGACACCGTACCGATTGTTTTGCATCTATGCCTCGAAGCTGTGACTGGTTGGCTGCGTGCTAGCTGGCTGAAGGTGAATCCGTCGAAGACGGAGATCTTGTGGCCCGGTCGACCTGGGCTGGATGAGTGCCGGTTGCCTACCCTGGATGGCGAGCGACTTAGCCCGTCATCCCTTGTTAAGAGCTTGGGTGTCCAACTAGACCCGTTGCTGTCCATGGAGACTCAGGTCTCCATGGTCAGCAAAACGTCGTTTTTCCATCTACGACGGGCTAGGCGACTAGCACCCTACCTGTCCAGGGACGACCTGGCCACGGTGATCCAAGCGATGGTCATCTCGAGGCTGGACTACTGTAACGCCCTCTAAGTTGGCCTTCCCTTGTCGACAATCTGGAAACTCAAGCTGGTGCAGAATGCCGCTGCTCGCTTGCTGGCGGGAGCGCCAGTGAAGGAGCACATCACTCCCATCCTTCGGCAACTGCACTGGCTTCCCGTCGAGTACCGAATTGCCTTCAAGGTGTTGGTTTTAACCTTTAAGGTCTTACACGGTCTAGGGCCTGCGAATCTGAGGGACCGCCTTGCCCCATATGTTCCCCCGCGATCACTACGTTCAGAGGAACAGAATCTGTTACTGGTGCCATCAATCCGCTCTTGCCATCTGTCCGCAACCAGGCAAAGAGCCTTCTCCGTGGCAGCTCCGGTGTTGTGGAACTCCCTTCCAGATGACACCTGAGCGATCCCAGAGCTCATCCCCTTTCGAAGGGCCTGTAAGACCGCCCTCTTCAGACTGGCCCTCAACTAGACATGTCTGCCCAGTATACCTGTGCCTCGAGTCCCAAGGAAATGCCTCTATTTTATCTTGTACCTCATGATGTGATGTGTTTTTATGCTTTTATTGTATGGCCGCATGGTTGGTACATGCCGCCTATTTTATGCCTGCAGGGAGGAGCGGAATACAGGACTGAACAAACAAACAAATAAATAAATAAATACTGGATTATTTTGCTGGTGTCGACAGTCCCATAGGCGCTGCCCTTGGCACATGTCTTGTCCTTGTTTAAAGAAGCAGCAATGCTGACCTTTGGGGGCCCCGCCACCTCTGAATAGGTGCGATTAAGTGACAAAACAATTACAGAGTCAATTACCGACCCCCTTCTCCCGTTACAAGCATCCCGAAAACAGTTTAGCTCCAGCCTTGGCTCTCCGGCTGGCCTGGTTCCACCCTCGGCAAACAGCACCTGCGAACAATCACTTTGAGAGATGGCTAATGTCCTAATTACCCAGGACCCAAAAATGTTAGCTGTAAACAAATGGGGACTGAGCTTATAATCCATCACTTGTATGACCCCGTGATGGTGATGGTATCTGCAGAGTTTATACTTGGGGACCTCCTGTCCTTCTGAAGCAGCGGCAGCTGTTGGCTTATGGCTGGCTTTGGAGCTGGAGGGAAATCGCAGGCGTTGAATTTCAGGAGGAAAGAGGAACCCTCGGTTACCTCTCCGAAATGGTCCCCGGATCAAGACAGTGCCTCCTCCATCAGTGCAAACAAAGCAAGGCAACACAAAGCTTATATCAAGCTGCTGAGTCTTCATTCAAGGCCAAAGTGGTGGGGAGAGTAGTATTTTTCTATTAAGAAATGAAGAATATTTATTTATTTATTTGCAGTATTTATATATTTATATATTTATTTATTTATTAGATTTCTGCGCCGCCACTCCCGGAAGGCTCGGGGCGGCTCACACAAGCATATATGCACATCTACATGCGACCACTCGCCCAACTGGCCCGGAGTTTTGGGCTGGAGTGCCATCAGTACGCTGATGACACCCAGCTCATTCTGAGGATGGACGCTGGGGCGGAATCCGTACCCGATAATTTCCATCTCTGCCTGGAAGCCGTGACTGGATGGCTGCGAGCCAGTAAGTTGAAGGTGAACCCGGCGAAGACGGAGATCTTGTGGCTGGGCCGCCCAGGGGGGAGGGGGATCCAGTTGCCAACGTTTGACGGCATGGCGTTATGCCCGCAGCCTCTAGTAAAGAGCTTAAGGGTCCGGCTGGACCCCCAGCTGTCTATGGAGGCGCAGGTTGCCTGCGCCTGCAAGACAGCTTTTTACCATCTCCGACAGGCAAAACGTCTGGCTCCCTATCTCTCCCGTTGCGACCTGGCCACGGTGATCCAAGCCACGGTCATCTCGAG
The DNA here is from genome assembly GCA_030556195.1 of Anolis apletophallus. NCBI lineage: Eukaryota > Metazoa > Chordata > Lepidosauria > Squamata > Anolidae > Anolis > Anolis apletophallus. The sequence goes on from JARBWK010000021.1 coordinate 8,581,838, forward strand.
GCTTGATTACTGTAATGCGCTGTACATTGGCCTGCCCTTGTCGACGATCCGGAGACTCAAGCTAGTACAGAACGCAGCAGCACGCCTGCTCTCAGGAGCCGTAAGATCTGCTCAAGCAACTTTATTGCTGCGCGAACTGCACTGGCTCCCAATTGAATTCTGGGTCTTCTTCAAGGTGTTAGTACTAACTTTCAAGGCCTTATATGGTTTGGGGCCAGTGTACCTGAGGGAGCGGCTTACCCCATACGTGCCCAGAAGATCACTGCGCTCAGAGGGGCTCAACATGTTGGAAGTGCCTGGCATAAAGACATACAGGCTAGCCAGCACGCGGCAGAGGGCATTCGAGTGGCGCGCCTAACGCTATGGAACTCGTTGCCTGAAGAGACGCGAGCCCTGCGGGACTGATGACATTTCGTAAGGCTGTTAAGACCTGGCTGTTTAGGCAGGCATTCGGCTCTGACCGGTGCCCACCATAACCTGCCACCCGCCGCCACTGCCGCTACATCACTACTTTCCTGTTACAGTTTTACTGGGGTGGGGGGGGCGTGGAATGGGTTTTAACGCTGTTTTGATGTTGTTATGTGTTTTTATTGGTATTTTATTGTTGTAAACCGCTCTGAGCTCGGAGTGAGCGGTCTACCAAGCTGAAACTAATAATAATAATAATAATAATAATAATATACCGCCTTCCTCACCCCGGGGGGGACTCAAAGCGGTTTACACATAAAATGGCAAAATTCAATGCCTTACATTGGGCACTGATACGATGCCAAAACAAACAATTACAATGGTAGTGTCTCTCGGCATTACTCGCGAACAAAGATTCTTAGGAAGGACTCATCCCACGCTTTTACAAGCCGCCGTTGATGACTAAAAAGGCCAATCTGAGATAGGCAAGTTCGGTTGCAGAAAGCACAGCAGAAAGTCTCCTCGGGTGATGTTGCTTCCAAGTTGCGGTTCTTTCTGCGTTGTCGATTCTCTTCGAGACCCATTCGGGCGTGTCTTCTCGAAAGAGGCCGCAGCATTGTGGATAGTAAGGCCTCCACGCCTCCCATTGTGAGGCCAGGGTGGACCATTGTTGGTGATCAATCTGGTCGAGCCTGAGATGTTGTTTCAGGGAGTCCATATATTTCTTTGGGGAGCTTCTCTTGTGCTGGACCCGTGGTGAATTCACCGTAGAGTAGTATCTTTGGGAGGCGGTGGTCCTCCATCCTAGAGATGTGGCCTGCCCAGTGCAGCTGTGTTCTCAATAGCATGGCCTCAATGCTGGTGATCCCTGCTTGCTCAAGGACAGCAACATTCATCACATAGTCAGTCCAGTGTACATTTAGGATTGTGTGAAGACAGCGCTGATGAAAGCGTTCGAGTAGTCGTAGGTGTTGGCGATAGGTGACCCATGTTTCAGACCCATAGAGGAGAATAGACAGTATGATAGCTCTGTACACACTGATTTTGGTGCTTTGCCTCAGGTGCTTGTTCCTCCAGACTCTTTTGTGAAGCCTTCCGAATGCACTCTATGCCTTTGTTAATCTGTGATCTATCTCTTTATCAATCTTGGCGTCTGAAGAGATGATGCTTCCCAGGTAGGTGAACTGCTGAATGGACTTCAGCACAGATGTGCCTATGCTGACGTGGGGATGATGGTGTTCTTCCTGTGGTGCGGGCTGGTAGAGGACTTCAGTTTTTTTCAGGTTGACTTCCAGCCCAAATAGCTCTGCAGCTGTTGCAAAGCGGGATGTCAGGCACTTCAGTAGTAGTAAAATAGTACAATAGTAGTAGTACAATAGTAGTAAAACCACAATAAACCATAAATCATAATTAAAACAATACATCAACAAACATTAAAACAATAAAAGTCTCGTCAGTCGAATCGCCGTTCCAGTCAATGTCCCTCTAAACTGCTACATACATCTACTGTCCGAAGGCCTGGTCCCAGAACCATGATTTTTTTTCTTAAAGCCTGGAGGAAGGGAGCAGATCTTACATCATTTGGAAATGTGTTCCCTTCGTGGGGGCCACAGCCAAGCAAGCCCTGTCTCTCGTCCCCACCAGACGCATTTGTGCTGTTGACGGGAGCGAGAGCAGGGCCTCCCCGGATGATCTTAGATTACGAGGTGGAACGTAGGGGTGGATGCGTTCGGACAAGTAAGCTGGGCCAGAACCGTATAGAGCTTTATAGGTCAAACCCAGCACTTTGAATTGGGCTTGGAGATGGACTGGCAGCTAGTGGAGCTGGCATAGCAGGGGGGTGGTATGCTCGCTGTATGTTGCCCCAGTTAGTAATCTAGCTGCCGCCCGTTGGACTAGCTGAAGTTTCTGAACCGTCTTCAAAGGCAGCCCCACATTGAGTGCGTTGCAGTAATCTATTCTAGATGTAACCAGATCATGGACCACGGTGGCCAGGTCAGACTTCCCAAGGTACGGGCGCAGCTGGCACACAAGTTTTAACTGTGGAAAAGCTCCCCTGACCACAGCCGAAACCTGACTCCACAAGACAATGGTTGTTGACTTGTCATACCGCCACATTTGTTGGGGTTAGTGACCTAGGCCCATAGTGAAAGGGAGAAACCATAAATATGTATTATTTTCTATGAATTTCTAGGTCTTCCAGCATGACTGGTCAACCTGTGTTGGAAACTTACTAGAGACTTGCATCGGAGGACCTAGATATTTTTAGGCCCCTTCTACACTGCCCTATAAAATTCAGATCATCTGCTTTGAACTGGGTTATATGGCAGTGTAGACTCATATAATCCAGTTCAAAGCAGATCATGTGGATTGTGTGCTTTGATAACCTGGATTAAATGGCAGTATAGAATGTCCGTTGGAGTGGAGTTCTCCCTGATTCCATAGCATTGAGCCATGGCACTTTAGAGTGGGGTCAAACTGCATTAATTCTACAATGTAGATGTACTCTCGGGCCCCTTCCGCACTGTCATATAATCCAGATTTTCAAAGCAGGTAATCCACATGATCTGCTTTGAACTGGATTATATGAGTCTACACTGCCATATAATCCAGTTCAAAGCAGATAATCTGGATTTTTATCTTCGCCAGGAACTAGATAGGGGGAGTGTGTCTCTGTTAGTTCTGCTAGACTCAACAGCGTGGCTTCAAGACTCAGGAGGTTCCTGGAGGCTAAATAGCTGTACCAGGAGGGTTTTCTTTGGTGCGCCTGGCACTTTAAAGAGAGAATTTGCTCAGATTGATGTTGGTGTTTAGCTCTGGGCCATTCAAATGATGCTGGGTCTAAAGAAGCGGAACTGAAGGGGGGGGGGCTGTTGGCTTTCTTTCTGGATTAACTGCCTTTACCTTCTCAATTTCCCCATTTAAACCTTCTCCATCTTCCCAGTTCTGGACCATAAAGTCAAGTGAGCAGCCTACCAAGGTCAACAGTTTAGAGGCTTTTCTTGTTTTAGTAAGCCATCCAATGCCGGTTTCTTTTATTGCATGTACAGCCATCCCTCCACATTTGCGGCTTTGACTTTTGCAGATTTGATAATTCATAGATTTGATATACAAATCTCATGTCTAAGAATCTCTAGGTCTTTGTGGTCAAGTGTTCGCTCAGGATACCGGGCTGATACCGTCAGTATTTTGCGGTGCCATTGTTGCTCCTGATATGGTGCTGTTCCGGTAGCGAGACGCTCGCGAGACTTAACATTGGCCACGCCCCTGATCCTGAAGAAGCCCCTTTCGGGGCGAAACGAAGGCGCTTATCTAACCTTTAATTCGTTGACCATTGGACGACTTCCCCTGTATATTTAGACATTATATTATTTGGTCTCTGGGGCCTGATATATTCGCTCTATCTGTTATACTTCTTTTTTTAAAAAAGTCTTTATTGGTTTTCAGAAATTAAAAAGACAGAAATAAGAAATTATGACATATAACAGACAAAGAAAAACAGAAAATAAGCCTCGGGACGCCCAGAGTTGGCTCCCGCGGTTACTAAGAGTCAGATGAGGGTGAAAGTCGTGTGTAGACAAAGCTGTGTGAAGGGCAGAGACCTCTTCCTGTTTGTGTCTTCTATACTTCTTTCTGGATATTATCGCCTTTGTTGATTCCTACGGTTGGGTAGAGCAGTGTTTCCCAACCTTTTTGAGCCGCGGCACACTTTTAACATTAAAAAAATTCGGGGGCACACCACCAACCAAAATGACACAAAATGACACTCTAAAGAACGGCTGGGGGTTGGTGGCCTGCTGGGAGCAGCTGCTGGGAGTGCTGAAGCCGGGGAGGGGGCGGAGCCAGGCTGCACCATGCCCCGCCCCTACCCCTGGCTTCACCTCTCCCAGCAGCTGCTCCAGCCTTGATGGGGCAGTGCCAAGCCAGCGGTGCCAGAGTCAGCACAATGCTGGCTTGGCACTGTGCCCTCAAGGTTGGAGCAGCTGCTGGGAGTGCCAAAGCTGGGGAGGGGCAGAGCCAGGCCGTGCCATGCCCCGCCCCTCCCCAGCTTCAGCTCTCCTACAAAGGAGGAGCATGAGCGGTGGATGGGCTTCAGTGGGCGGGGCTCCTCCACGGGGCTTCAGCGCGCGAGGCGAGAGTCATGGTGGGTCATGGCGGATTGGAGGCTGGCGGGGAAACAGCCGAAGGAGGCGGCGCCCGGTGCCTTCTTCTTTTCTTCGCCACTGCCCGGCCCTTCCTCCTCCCCAAGCAGCAGGAGTTCGGCAGGAGGGGGGAGGAAGGGGGGCAGAGAGCTTTTCTCGCGGCACAGCAGGAGGTCGTCACGGCACACTAGTGTGCCACGGCACACTGGTTGAGAAAGACTGGGGTAGAGAAGCGGTGTGTTTTACCTTTGATCTAATACTAAGTCAACATTAAATTCCCTTCTGGAGTAATCCCTTATTGCCCCCCAGTTTGTCCTTTCAGGTTCCTGCTTGTTTTTGCTCCGCAGCCTTTCTGTCAACCAGTCCATTTGTATGGTCTCTATGACCTTCACGAACCATTCCTCTCTTGTCGGAGTTGTCTGTGTCTTCCAACCCTTCGCATAAAGTATTCTGGCTGCAGTTATACCTATCAACAGAATTTTCCTTTCAATTGGTTGCATTGTTCCCTCCACCATTCCCAACAAAAATACCTCCGGTTTTCTTTCCAAGTTAAATCTAATCATTTTTTTGAATCTCCCTTTGGATCATTGTCCAGTATTTAGTAGCTCTGGGGCACGTCCACCAAAGCTGGAAGAAGGTACCATTCTTGCTTCCACACTTCCAGCATCTTGGGTCGATATTACTATACATTTTTGCTAATTTATCTGGGGGGAGGTACCAACGAGAAATTATTTTAACCCAATTTTCCCTGAAGGAGTTGCTTAGAGATTTCTTAACTGTATTGCACCAGATGTTCTTCCACATTTGGGGCTTAATTCTGAATCCCAGGTTCCTGGACCACTCTGCCATATAAGCTCTCTCCTGGTTGTTTGCTGTGGCTGTCTCTAGGAGTGTTTTGTAGATTTTCCCTATTAGTTTCTCCTCTTCCCCAAGGATCTTTTTCCCTAGTTCTTTTTCTTCCCCCATAAATTCTCTTTTTTGATCTTCATTAAACTTTTCTTTTATTTGTAAATATGAAAACCATCCGAGTTGTAGCCCTTCCCTTTCTAGATCCTCTTTTGATTTCATTGTATATATCTCCCCGTCCCAATTTAAAGACTCTTTATATGTAATCCAATTATTCCCCGCTATCTCCCTAATTTTGAAGGCTTCATTCACCGAGGTCCACAATGGGATTTTTTGTTCGTACAGTGTATTAGAGCAGTGTTTCTCAACCAGTGTGCCGTGGCACACTAGTGTGCCGTGAGCAATCATCAGGTGTGCCGCGAGAAAAGCTCTCTGCCCCCCTTCCTTCTTCCCTCCTCCTGCTGAACTCCTGCTGCTTGGGAGAGGAGGAGGAAGGGACGGGTGGCGGCGAAGAAAAAGAAGAAGGGACCGGGGCACCGCCTCCTTCGGCTGTTTCCCCAACCAGCCTCCAATCTGCCATGACTCCCGCCATGACTCTCGCCCCTTGCTTGTTGAAGCCGCGTGGAGGAGAGGCCCCGCCTACTGAAGCCCGTCTACCGCTGATGCTCCTCCTCTGTGAGAGAGCTGAAGCCGGGGGGAGGGGGGACATGGCGCAGCCTGGCTCCGCCCCCTCCCCCCGGCTTTAGCTCTCCCACAGCTTCGCCAGCCTTGAGGGGGCAGTGCCAAGCCAGCAGTGGCAGAGCCAGCACAATGCTGGCTTGCCCCCTCAAAGCTGGCGAAGCTGTGGGAGAACTGAAGCCGGGGGAAGGGGGCGGGGCATGGCACAGCCTGGCTCCGCCCCCTCCCCCAGCTTCAGCGCTCCCACAGCTTCTCCAGCCTTGAGGGGGCAGTGCCAAGCCAGCGGTGGCAGAGCCAGCACAATGCTGGCTTGGCACTGCCTCCTCAAGGCTGGCGAAGCTGTGAGAGAACTGAAGCCAGGGGGAGGGGTGGGGCATGGCGTGGCCTGGCTCCTCCCCTGGCTTGGGCTCTCCTAGCAGCTGCTCCCAGCAGCTCACCATCCCCTAGCCGTTCTTTACTGTGTTAGAGTGTCATTTTGTGTCATTTTGGTTGGTGGTGTGCCCCGGATTTTTTAATGTTAAAAGTGTGCTCAAAAAGGTTGGGAAACATTGTATTAGAGTGCCTTTGCCAAACCCTTAGGAGGGAGCTCCTTATAATATGAGAGTTAAATAATGTGTCCATTTTCCTTCTGTTATAAATTAAATACCCATGTAGTCCGAATTTCAGGTTGTGCCCCTCTAAGTTAGTCAATTTATAATTTCTCAAGAGAATCCATTCCTTAATCCAGGATAAACAACTAGCCTCGTGGTAGAGTTTCAGGTTGGGTACCCCTAGCCCCCCCTTTCTATCGTGTCCTGGAGGGTCTTCATCTTTACCCTGGGCTCCCCCAGAAGAATCTTGCCAGGTCTTTCTCCCAGTCCTTAAAGATCTTCTCATTCTTTATTATTGGTAGGGTCATGAAGAGGAAGTTAATTTTTGGCAACACCATCATTTTTATGGCTGCAATTCTCCCCATAAAGGATATTTTTAGCTTATTCCATTTCTCTAGGTCTTTTTTTATTTTCTTCCACAATTCTACGTAATTATTTTTAAACAGTTTCGAATCCTTTTTTAAAAAAATATTTTTTATTGAACAGTTTTCATTTTTCAAAACATACATGATAACAATGGGAAGTAAATGGGTACGGGTAGGGGAGGGAAGGGGAAAAAAGGGTCAAATGGGGAAAAGGGGTATGTTGACTTCCATTCTCATTTCACGCTATTTACATATTTTATTCCAGTAATCTATATTTTGTTCGAGGCATCCCCGATACTCTTATTCTTCCTCATCTATTACTGACAGTGTTCCTTTCTTATTATATATTCTTCAGGTATTCTTCCATCAAGGTCCAATCTGTCCTTATAATGCCTTTGCCATTGTTCTGTCTCAGCCAATGCGTTAATTCATCCATATCTTTTGTTTCAATTATTTTACATATCCACTGCTCCTTTGTAGGTAGGAGGTTTTGCTTCCAAATCTTTGCGAATTCTATCCTTGCTGCAGTTGTTAGAATCACGAAGAGTTTTTTCCATATTATCGTTCAAAAAAGTATCATCCTCAATCAGTCCTAACAAATATAATTCTGGCCTCATCTTAAATTCAATTTTCAATATTTTTTTACATTCATCATGTATCATTTGCCAGTATTCTTTTGTTTTGGGACATGTCCACCAAGTGTGGAAGAAGGTACCCTCCTGCTTCTTACACTTCCAGCATTTGTTCTCTACATTCTTATACATTAAACTCAATTTTTGGGGGGTGATGTACCAACGGTGTATCATCTTTAGCCAATTCTCTTTTAAATCAGTCGCGTATGTAATTTTCAGATGCTTACACCAATTTTTTCCCCATTCCTTATATTAGACCGGCCTCCCAATATTTTGTGCCCACTTAACCATTGATTGCTTAATTCAGTGCTGTCCAACTTCTGGCGGGTCCAGGGCCGGATAAGAGGTCACTGATGACCTCTTGGGCCACTCGGCCCCGCCCCCAGGCCCCCGCCCCAGCCCAGGCCCCCCCCTCCTAAAGCCGCCGAAAAAGGAGGAGTAGGCGGCGCCAAGAGCAGCGCGTCACAGGCCTGGCGTGACGCGCTGCTCTTGGCACCGCTCCTCCTCCTTCGGCGCCCCTCCCTTCCTAGGCCGGGGGCCGCCGAAAGGAGGAGTAGGCGCCAAGAGCAGCGCGTCACGCCAGGCCTGTGACGCGCTGCTCTTGGCGCCGCCTTCTGCCCCGGCGGCTCCCTGCCCTAGGAAGGAGGGGGCAGGGCAGAAGGCGGCGCCAGCGGCAGCGCGTCACAGGCCTGGCGTGACGCTGCTGCCCCTTGGCACCGCCTACTCCTCCTTTCGGTGCCCCCTCCTCCCTTCCTAGGCCGGGGAGCCGCCGAAAAAGGAGGGTAGAGGCGGTGCCAAGGGGCAGCGCGTCACGCCAGGCCTGTGACACGCTGCTCTTGGCGCCGTCTTCTGCCCTTTTTCGGCGGCTCCCCCGCCCTAGGTAGGAAGGGGGGGTGCCAAAAAGGAGGAGCTAGCTCTCTTCCTCCTCCCTGCCCCGCCGCCCCCACCCCCCCCCGCCGCCATTTTTTAAAAAAAAATATTTTTAAAAAAAATTTAAAAATGGTGGCTGAGGGCATAGGTGGGGCCGTGTCCAACAGGCTATGGGGCCGGATCCGGCCCGGGGCCGCCAGTTGGACAGCCCTGGCTTAATTACATCTGTCTCCGTCGCCCAGTTCAACAACATGGAGTAAGTTTTTGATATTATCTTCTTATCCATTCTCAATATTGCATCCCAGGGTCCATCAGTATCACTAAACCCTTTAATCCTATCAATATTAAACCATTCTCTGACCTGGAAGTAGTGGAGCCATCTTACATTATTAAATTTCCTTGCGATTTCTTCTTGAGTTTTTAGTATAAAAGTTCCTTCTTTTTCGTTAGGATATCTTTATACTTTGGCCATTCCGTCCATCCCAGCAGTCGTCTCTGGTTTGCTTCTAAGGGTGACAACCATGTCGGTGTCTTGACATACATATATTCTTTATATTTATTCCAGACTTTTATCAGGGAGGAGCGAATAAAATGGTTTCGAAATTCTTCTCCTTTTGGGTTCCTCCATACCATAAGTAGGAGTGCCATCCCTTTCATAGGTCAAAGCCTTCTAGAATTAGAATTTTACTTCTGGTTAATATTATCCAATCCTTGATCCATGATAGTGCACAGGCTTCATAGTAAAGCTTCAAATCTGGTAGGGCAAAGCCTCCCATCTCTTTTTGCATAATCATTACATTGTAGTTTATTCTCGGTTTCTTGCCTTTCCAAACAACAGTTTCGAATTCTTAATTGCTAAATTTATGCCCAAATATCTAATCTTTTCCTGTATCTTCATGCCCGACACCTCTTGTAGTAGCTGTTTCCTTTCTTCTGACATGTTCTTGACCATTAGGCTGGTCTTCCCCTTATTGATTTTAAAACCCGCCACCTTTCCGAATTCTTCCACCCTCTCTATCCATCTTTTTATAGTCTCGGCTGGCTTCTCTATTATAAGCACCATGTGGTCAGCGAAGGCATTCACTTTGATGGTGTCTTTCTTTATCATAGACCCCTAAGGTCTTTATCCTCCTTATCTTATTCAGAAGAATCTCTAGTGCCATGATGAACAGGAGCGGGGACAGGGGGCACCCTTGCCTTACCCCTTTACTTATTTCTACTTCTTCGGTTTTCCGTTGGTTCACAATTATTTTTGCCCTCTGCTTTCCATAGATCAGGGCTGTCCAACTGGCGGCCCTGGCGCCGGATCCGGCCCCCCAGCCTGTTGGGCACGGCCCCAGCTATGCCCCCAGCCGTCATTTTTAAATTTTAAAAAATCTAATTTTTTAAAAAAAATGGCGGCCAGGGGAGGGGGAGCGGGGCAGGGAGGAGGAAGAGAGCTAGCTCTTCCTCCTGCACCGCCCCTCCGTCCCTCTCTCCGCACCGAAAAGGAGGAGTAGGCGGCGCCAAGGGCAGCGCGTCACGCCAGGCCTGTGACGTGCTGCCCTTGGCGCCGCCTTCTGCTCTTTTCGGCGGCTCCCGCCTAGGAAGGGCGGGGGCTGTCGATAAGGAGGAGTAGGCGGCGCCAAGGGCAGCGCGTCACGCCAGGCCTGTGACGCGCTGCCCTTGGCGCCGCCTTCTGCCCTTTTGGCAGCTCCTGCCCTAGGAAGGGTGGGGGCGAAAAAGGAGGAGTAGGCGGCGCTAAGGGCAGTGCGTCACGCCAGGCCTGTGACGCGCTGCCCTTGGCGCCGCCTTCTGCCCGGTGGCGGTCCCCCGCCCTAGGAAGGGCAGGGGGGCCGCCGAAAAGGAGGAGTAGGCGGCGCCAAGGGCAGCGCGTCACGCCAGGCCTGTGACGCGCTGCCTGGGAGAATGACAGCTTTAGGAGAGAGCGGGGCCTGGGCTGGGGGAGGGGCCTGGGGGCCTGGGCTGGGGCGGGGCGAGCGGCCCCGAGGTCATCAGTGACCTCTATTCCGGCCCTGGACCCGGTAGAAGTTGGACAGCCCTGCCATAGATGGCCTGAATTGCGTTCCTAATTTGGAACCCAAGATCCAGCTCTCCCACTAGGGTCTCTAAGTAACTCCAGCTAATCCGGTCGAATGCCTTTTCCGCGTCCAGGAACATCAGGGCCACCTCCTTTTCATTATTTTTTTCATAATACTCCAAAATGTCCACTATAAATCTAATATTTGTCTTGATTTGCCTTTTGGGTAAAAAACCATTTTGGTCTTCCTTAATCCAATTATTCAAGAACCCTTTAAATCTATTAGCCAAAATCGATGTAAATATTTTATAGTCAAAATTTAGCAAGGAGATGGGCCTGAAGTTCGCTGGGTTGCTTTGGTCTTTTCCTTCTTTCCCTATCAATGTAATATAAATCGCAAAAAGAAGGAGGTTTAGCACTCCCTAACATTAAAAATATTATGAAGCGAGTAGATTGAGACTGGTTATAGAAGGAATTATTTAAAAGATGGGGGTAGAATGGCTAAGAAATTACTCAGGAAAAGTGGAAGAAGAAATATGGAATATATATTTTTAAACAATTCACGAGGAAAGAAATTAGGGAAATTAGAAATCAATGTTGAGTAATATATTAGAAGTGTGGAATAAATACAGGAGAATGTTAATAACGGATGGATCAGTAATAACCCCAATTGTAATGGAAAAGAAATTTCCAAAGAATTTAAAACAAATAATGGATAAAAAGTTAAGGGAATTTTTTTTAGATAAAATGGGGGATTGGATAAAGGTAGGAATGAAGAAAGAAATAATTATGGAAGAATTTAGAGAAATAAAATTGACATGGTTCCATTGTATACAATTAGAACAATGGTTTAAAAATTGGCTAAAAAACAATAAAAAAGGAAGTAAGGTTAACCAATTTGAACAAATAATACAAAATGGGAGGGATGTAGAAGAGCACGAAAACTTGAAAGGAATAACTAGCAAAATATATAAGATAATAATTGAAATAAAGGAAGGAAAAACAAAAAAATAACACCCTTAAGGAGGTTTGGGAAGAAGACTTAGGGATAAAAATAAAGGAAACAGAGTGGCAACAATTGTGGAGACAAAGACATCTTAAAAATTTATCAATAAGGATTAAAGAAAATTATTATAAGTTAATATGGAAATGGTACCTTACACCAGTAAGAATGGCAAATATAAATAAAAACTACTCGAAAAACTGTTGGAGAGGATGCCAAGAAACAGGAACATACATACATATGTGGTGGCAATGTAAATATGTCAGCAAATTTTGGGCGAAAGTATTTAAAGAAATAGAAGATATAATGAATATTAAAATAGAAAGAAGTCCTAGTATAGCTTTATTATCATTAGATAATAGTATACAATTGGAAAAAAGGATAAAGATGCGATAACAAACCTATTAACAATAGCAAGACTGCTTATAGCAAGGAATTGGAAAAAGAAATAAATATACAAATAGAGGAATGGTACAAGGAAGTATGGAAACTGGCAATAAATGACAAGTTAACGTGTATATTAAAAGTAAAAAGAGGTATATGGAAACAAAGTGATTTTTATGAGGTATGGAGAAAATTTATTGAAAAAGGGTTAGAAAAGGAAGAAGGAAGGTTACCTCCACAAGAAGAAATGAAATTTTGGACGAATGATATGTAAAAGCAATGGCTTGGGGAGGGGGAACACAGCGGTGAGGATACAAAATGTATAAGGAAAACATAATGGCAGATGCTAAAGATTGAAGTATTGTACCTAGAAATGAATAACATGAATCTGCTGTAAATAGACATTGTATAATATTAAAAATAAAATAAAATAAAAAAATAAATAATCAATGAAATATTTGACTCCCTCCATGAGTCCGGGCAATCTCCCTGCATCATGATTTCATTAAACAGCCTTTCCAGTATCTCTATTATATCTTCCTGGAATTCCTTGTAATATTTTGCGGTGAAGCCGTCGGGGCCTGCCGCTTTGTTTCGTTTCGTATCTGTTATACTTCTATGATTTTGGGACAACGTCCGGGTCCGTGTCTGCCTCTGATGACATGATCGCTCTGCTCCTCCCATCCTCGACGTCTCCGCACACCACATGCGAGCCTGCAGCCCGTACTGTATATTTCTGTATTATCTGTATTATGAGGCATTTCCCTCCACATGTAATATGATTTTGTAACTTGTACTCTGAATTGTACTTTATATTGTTGCTACCACTGCATAGGAACCAGTTTTTCTGGTATTTATACATAAATATTGAGATTTCTATATATCTCCTTTGCTTCTGTTCTATTTTACAAAATGACACTCTAACACAGTAATACATATAGTTAATATGTTTTTAAATGTATTTATACACTCAGTGTGAAACCTGGACCTGTTTCGATGAACTCAACATAGATATCCTGGCAGGAATGGCAGAATGACACACACAAAAGTCTTGCTCAACAGCTGTCAGTCTCTCTCTGTGTTTAGTTTTTTTTTTATCTCAGTCAAGCTAGAGAAGCTCATCTCACACAGATATGTGGTTGAAAATGGGAGCAATGTCAAAATAGGCCAACAGAAAATACTGGAAGGGCTTGGTGGGCATTAACCTTGAGTTTTGGAGTTGTAGTTCACCGACATCCAGCGAGCACTGTGGACCAAACTTGGCATGAATACTCAAATGGATACACAGATGGAGTTTGGGGAAAATAGACCTTGACATTTGGGAGTTAGTTTCTGGGATTTATTGTTAACACACAATCAAAGAGCATCCTGAACTCTTGCAACAATGGAATTGAACCAAACTTGGCATCAGGCATCAGGGGGGCTGGGGCTTCAGCCCCCCCCCCGAAATTCTCAGGGTGGTCCGCGAAAAGGCCTTACTGGTACATTATTTAAACTGTTATGTTTATTCATAACATGATCTGATCACCATGCTCATTATATCCCACATTAATGGGGTTATTGGGATAACAATACAAAAGGTTTGCTAGGGTAGACCCTCTTCCACCCAGTCTCAGCCCCCCAACCAAACTCAGCCCCGAATCAAAATCCTGGCTACGGCCCTGCTTGGCATATTGAACTCTCATTACCAACAGAAAATACTGAAAGGATTTGCTTGGGAATTGACCTTGAGTTTGGAAGTTGTAGTTCACCTACACCCAGAGAGCACTGTGGACTCAAACAATGTTGTGTTATGTTTTGTTTTTTTTATTATCCAGAACAAGTTCGGACTGGATGGCCCTTGAGGTCTTCTCCAACTCCAGGCTTCCAAGAGCACGCCATGGCAGTGTTCCTGCACAATTTCCTGGCATTGCTCTCTGGTGGATTGGGCCCTGAGCCTTCCTCTTTGTCGTGTCCTGTGCTAATAGTTGACTGCTTCTGTTGGTGGTTCCCAAGTTTCCAGTTTGGCCTGCAACTTTAAATACGACTTTTCCAACCCTCGCCTTGCATTGCAGGCAGTTGTTTTTTTGTTTGTTGCTGAAGATGTTTTTATAACCACTGGTAGTGAAAAATAAAAAAAAAAGATGAATGAAAAAGCGAAGGAGGGAGAGAGAGGTATGGAGAGAAAGAGGGAGGGAGGGTGTGGACCCAAAAGCAGTCCTTCCAGCCTTCTAGATCTTAAATTAGATTGATGAGTATAAACACTCCGACTGGAAAGTTTTTTCCTCAACTCGATGGCAATTATCCTGGAAATGGCCTACAATTACCAGGAACCCTCTCCAAGCTAGAAATTATCTTCTTAGGCTCTCCTCCAGATGGGTCGGCTGTGAAAATGTCACTTGCGTGCATAATGCAAAACCGCCATGTCAAACCCACCGGAGCGGCCGGAGTAAGGCATTCAACACAATGCAGGTGGAGAGGCAAGGAGTGCAGTTGGCCTGCTGGATTTGGATGGAACCTCATTGAAAGAGGCTTTCCTAAGTACGGTTGTGAAAACTGGACAGAGAAGAAATCTCACCAGAAGAGAATCAACTCATTTAAAATTACTAGGCACATAGAAGAACAGGCATTGCTGAAAGAAAATCAACATGGTTTCTGCAAAGGCAAATCATGTCTTACTAACTTGGTAGAATTCTTTGAGGGTGTAAATAAACACATAGATAAAGGGGACCCAGTCGATATTGTTTACCTTGACTTTCAAAGGCTTTTGACAAAGTCCCTCACCAAAGGCTCCTAAATAAGCTCTTCAGCCATGGAATCAGGGGACAGGTCTTGTCCTGGATTGGAACCTGGCTAAACTGTAGGAAACAAAGGGTGGTAATAAACGGACATTACTCTGGGTGGAAAGAGGTGAGAAGTGGCGTACCCCAAGGTTCAGTTTTGGGTCCGTTACTTTTTAATTTATTCATAAATGATCTGGATGTAGGAGTAAATTCTGAGGTAGCAAAGTTTGCAGACGACACTAAATTGTTCAGGGTAGTTAAAAATGAAACTGACTGTAAAGAGCTCCAGAAAGATCTCTCGAAATTGAGTGAATGGGCAACAAAGTGGCAAATGCATTTTAACCTAAACAAGTGTAAAGTCATGCACATCGGGGCAAAGAACCCCAACTACACCTACCAATTGATGGGGTCAAAGCTTTCCGAGACAAACCAGGAAAGGGATCTTGGGGTTTTGGTGGACAGCTCAATGAAGATGTCAACCCAGTGCGCTGCAGCAGTGAAAAAGCAAATTCTATGCTTGGCATGATCAGGAAGGGAATCGAAAATAGGTCAGCAAATGTTGTATTGCCTCTCTACAAATCGATGGCAAGGCCACATTTGGAGTACTGTGTACAATTCTGGTCTCCGCACCTTAAGAAGGATATAACGGAACTGGAAAAGGTACAGAAAAGGGCAACAAGAATGATCCAAGGGATGGAGCGGCTCCCTTATGAAACCAGGTTGCAACGCCTTGGTCTTTTCAGCCTTGAAAGACGGCGTCTAAGAGGTGACTTGATCAAAGTGTATAAAATCATGCATGGGATAGAAAAGGTGAATAAAGAAAAACTATTTTCTTTGTCACAAAACACTAGGACTAGAGGGCACTCCCTGAAGCTCCAAGGTAGGAAAATTAGGACTAATAAAGGAAATTTTTCTTCACCCAGAGGGTCATTGGGTTATGGAACTCACTTCCAGAAGGGTCGTGACAGCGGTCAGCCTGAACAACTTCAAGGCAGGATTAGACAGATTCATGGATACCAAGTGTATCGGTAGTTACTGAAAAGGACATTCAAGTGCCACCTCGGAGTTGGTAGAGGTAGGCAGGATTTCCCTGGGTACTGGTTGTGGGGGTCGGGAGCAGGTCAGGGTTTTGCCCTCCCTTCTGCTCGAGATCCCCGTGTACAACTAGTGGGCCACTGTGTGATACAGAATGCTGGACTAGATGGGCTGAGGTCCGATTCAGCATGGCTCTTCTTATGTTCTTATGTTCTTATGGATGAGAGCTCGATAGATATTGTGCCGTCGCACCCGGGCTGTAAATACTCAGTGAAGAGCAAGGACGTGGTCTCTCTATACTGGGGGATTGCTTCTTGCCTTCCTTTAGAGCAGCAGGTCGGGAACCTTTTTGACTCAGAGAGCCATGAAAGCAAAATATTTGGAAATTTATTTCCATGAGAGCCATATAATATATCAGGGCTGTCCAACTTCTACGGGCCCAAGGGCCGGAATTCCGGTCACTGATCACCTGGGGGGCCGAAGGGTCTGCCTCTGCCCCTGGCTCCGCCCCTGCCCCAGCTCCGCCCCCTCTCCGGCTCCGCCCCCTCCCCGGCTCCAATTTACTTACAATTGACCTTGAGTTGTGGAATTGTAGTTTACCTCCATCCAGAGAGCACTGTGGACTCAAATAATGATGGATCTGGACCAAACTTGGCGTGAATACTCAATATACCCAAATGGGAACACTGGTGGATTTGGGGGAATGTTTCCTAATACCTTTGAGTTATTTGAGTCCACACTCAAATTGGGACACACCAAAAAAACCCCAAACACCTCAATGCCGTCGCAGGGCTTGATGGGGCCTCCTTTCCCAGAGGCGGGTGGAGGAGGCCCAAAGAGCTCCCCTCCCTCCCTGAAGGGAAAACAAGCCGTGGGGGCAGGCGCAAAGGAGGCCACGTTGCGCCCTGCACGCGGGGAAGGCAGCACAACAAGGGGAGGGGTGGAGGAGGGAGGGGAAGGAAGCTGAGGGTCGCCAAGGAAACCGCCGCTGATTGGGAGCCCCCTCCTCCCTCACCCAACGTCCCACTGTTTTTAGATTGATTGATTCGAGCCAGGCCCTTCCTTACCCGAAGGAAGGGGGAAAGAAAGAAAGAGGAAATAAAGGAGGGAGGGGGAGAGGAAGAAAGAAAAGAAGAACGAACTATGGAAAAGGAAGAAAAGAAAAACAGGAGAGAGACAAGGAGGGGAAAAGAAAGAAGGAAATGGGAAGGGAGGAAAGGAAAGGGTGGGGAAAAGAAAGGGAGTGAGGAAAAAGTAAAACAATGAAGGGAAAAGAAGAAAAGAAAGAAGGGGAGAGAGGGAAGTGAAAAGAAAGGAAGGAGAAGGAAAGGAAGGCTTGGGGAAAACGAATAGAAGAGGAAGGAAGGAAGAGGGAGGGAGAATGGAGGAAAGAAGGAAGGGAGGAGAAGGAGGGAAAAGGAAGAAGGAAAGGGCGAAGGGGAGAAAGGAAGGAAGGAAGAGGAAGGAAGAGGGAGAATGGAGGAAAGAAGAAGAGGAGAGAGGGAGGGAAAAGGAAGGAGAGAAGGAAAAGTTTCCTGCTGCATGCTGGGAAATCAATGCCCTGGCTGTTCTGGAGAGCCAGATGCAATCATGAAAAGAGCCACATCTGGCTCCCGAGCTCGAGATAAGGACACTCGAAACCCCAGCCAGATGGCCTATACTGAAGGCATGAAACCTTCCTCTGGATGCCAACTGATTGGTTCGAAGGCGCTTGAGACTCCTCAGAGCTACCCAACCTTCTGGTATGCTGGGTTTTCTGTATGAGTCCCAAGAAAAGTCAGTCTGTCTGGTGTTGGAAGATAGCCTGACCAAGGCCTGGCCTGGCAAACCTTCAGCCACGTCCTCTCTGGAGAAATTCCTGGAAAAGCTCTGCCAAACAAAATGGCTTGATTCCCAAAATCCCTGGGAAAGGGGGGCGGAACAAACTTAACTGGGCTCTGCAAACAATGATAGACAGGTACTAGGGACCAATCAATGCAACATCACCTTTAACAAACTGAGCAGGCTCCAAAAACACAATTCAACAGTGGAAACCTTAGGAACTTTATGTTTTCCATGCAAGTGGCGCTCGCTGCGCCATCACAGATATCATTTGTTGTCCTTATGTGCCTTCAGGTTGTCTCTGACTTATGGCAACCCTAAAGGGAACCCATTATGGGCTTTTCTGTGGCTGAGAGTGTGTTCCTCATCCAAGGTTACCCAATGGATCTCCATGCTCAAGTACTCAAAGCACTCTGCCATTTTTTTTGAGAAACTGCAAGTCGCTTCTGGTGTGAGAGAATTGGCCATCTGCAAGGACGTTGCCCAGGAGATGCTTGGATGTTTTTGATGTTTTATCATCCTTGTGGGAGGCTTCTCTCATGTCCAGGGCCGGATTAGCGGCCTGTGCCGCCCAAGGCCGCCCGGTCTAAACACCGCCCCCGGGGGCGGGGCCTCTTGCGGGGGCGGGGGCGGCGTGACGCACAAGGCGCCGCCGGAAGTCCCGCCCCTAGGGCGACTCACGCGGCTTCCCCCGCTGCCGCCGCGCTCGCCTATGCCCCAAACACGAGCGGGGCGGCGGTGGGGAAAGCCGCGTGAGTCTCCCTAGGGGCGGGACTTCCAGCGGCTCCTTTTCCTTCTCGCCGGTTCCACCCCCTCCCTTCAGTGAAAAGAGGGGGCGGAACCGGCGTGACGGACAAGGCGCCGCTGGAAGTCCCACACCTAGGGCGACACGCGGCTTCCCCCCGCCGCCGCGCTCGCACTGGCGCACCTTCTCCCTTCACTGAGGGAAGGAGTGGCACCCCGCGTCAATCGCCCTAGGGGGGACTTCAGCGGCGCCTTGCCCGTCACACCGGCAGCGGCTCCGCCCCTCCTCCCTTCAGTGAAAGAGGGGCGGAACCGGCGTGACGGACAAGGCGCCGCTGGAAGTCCCACCCCTAGGGAGACTCACGTGGCTTCCCCCGCCGCCCCGCTCGTATTTGAGGCATGGGCGAGTGGGGTGGCGGCGGCGCTCCCGCGTGAGTCGCCCTAGGGCTGGGACTTCCAGCGGCGCCTTGTCCGTCACGCCGGTTCCACCCCTCTTTTCACTGAAGGGAGGAGGGGCGGAGCCGCTGCCCGTGTGATGGGCAAGGCACCGCTGAAGTCCGCCCCTAGGCGACTCATGCGGCTTCCCGCTGCCGCCACGCCGCACCAGCGCCCCTCCCTCCCTTCACTGAAGGAAGGAGTGGCGCCCGCCCATGCGTAGCGGGCGTCGGCGGGGAAGCCACATCAATCGCCCTAGGGCGGCGGGACTCCCCCGGCTCCTTGTTGTTCCTCGCGCCGGCGGGCTCCACTCCTTCCTTCACCCCTTCCTTCAGGCCCAGAAATGCCGCCCCCCAAATCCGCCGCCCAAGGCCATGGCCTCGGGTGGCCTTATGGGTAATCCGGGCCTGGTCTGGAGCATGAATCAAGTCTGAACTCTTCTCTAGAAGTAACATGATCAACCTGGGGCTATCATAGTTTGGGCACATAATGAGAAAACATGACCCATCATGAAACACAATAATGTTGGGTAAGATGTAAGTAGTCGGAAAAGACGAAGGCTGCATTACAATTGGATTGAGCCCATCAAGGAAGCCACAACTGAGCAGGTGGGTTCATGTTCTTGGAAGTATCCCATTCCCCTCTTCTACCCCTCACCTCACCATCTCCACCACTACCACTACTACTTTTCTCTTTCTCCTCCTCCTTAACCTTCCTCCTCCTCCTCTCACTACTACTTATTTTGTTGTTCTCCTGCTCTTTCTGTTCCTCTATCACCATTTCTTACTTCTCCTATAACTCCACCACCATTCCTCTTCCTCTACCACCCTCCTCCTCTACAATTCTTCCTCTTCTGCCTTTTCCTCCTCTTCTTCCATGACTACTACTTCCTTGTCTTCTTCCTCCTCCACCTCTACATCTCCTTCTCCTGTACTACCTCCTCTTCCTTCTTCTTCCATATCTTCTTTTCCTTCTCCTCCTCCTCCTCCACTACTACTACCACCACCACCACCACTACTACATTTTCTTCCTACTCCTCTTTTTCTTCCTCCTTCACTAACATTAATTTTTCTTCCTCTTCAACTACTTTCTCCTCCTCTTCCTCGTCCTCATCTACTCCTATTCTTCCACGACTACTACTTCCTTGTCTTCTTACTCCTCCTCCTCTACATCTCCTGTACTACACCTCCTCTTCCTTTCGTCTTCCATATCTTCTTTCCCTGCCCCTCCCCCGTCCTCCTCCCTCCTCCTCCACTACTACTACTACCACCACCACCACCACCACCACCACTACTACATTTTCTTCCTACTCCTCTTTTTCTTCCTCCTTCACTAACATTAATTTTTCTTCCTCTTCAACTACTTTCTCCTCTTCCTCTTCCTCATCTACTCCTCATCTTCTACGACTAATACTTCCTTGTCTTCCTCCTCTTCTACATCTCCTTCTCCTGTACTACCTCCTCTTCCTTCGTCTTCCATATCTTCTTTCCCTCCCCCTCCCCCGTCCTCCTCCCTCCTCCTCCACTACTACTACTACCACCACCACCACCACCACCACCACCACTACATTTTCTTCCTACTCCTCTTTTTCTTCCTCCTTTACTAATATTAATTTTTCTTCCTCTTCAACTACTTTCCCCTCCTCTTCCTCTTATCCATTTACTACTCCTTATTCTTCTCTGCTCCTTCTCCTCCTCTTGGGATGATATGACAAGGATCCGAGCTGGAATTTGCCCACCCTGCATAAAATTACAGTCTGCTTCCCATAAATAATCCTGTTAGAGACCAGACTTTCTGAGTCAATGTTTGGCTCTGCTTGGAGCGGGGATTTGCACCAGGGAGGGAGGGAGAGAGTTGAGAGGCTCCACTTGGCCTACTCAAAGAATCTCAGAAATGTCCACGCTGTTTCCCTGAGCTGCCTGGGAGGAGGCTTTGCCAGGAGTCCCAGAGACAGCTTTGGAAATGGACAGTTTGCGTAAACTTGAAAGGAGGACATGGAGGGAAATGTATTTCCTTTGTTTAACTTACCCCTCTTGTTTAGGCCACGCTGCTCTTAAAGATGGGGTTGGATGTAAACGACACAGATCTTTAATCCCAACAAGGACTTAGAAGTGGTCAGGCCTCCTGGCTTCTGTCCTTGGCTTTCCCCATTGAGAAAAAAACCAAGAAGGAGTTTGGCTTCCCCTCTGCAGTTTCCTTCCGTGACCCCTGGATCAAGTAGACATTGCAACGATAATATGCCCAAGGCACTTAGGAACATGCTGAAACCTCAAGTAGACCAGTGTTTCCCAACCTTTTTTGAGCCGCAGCACACTTTTAACATTAAAAAAATCCGGGGGCACACCACCAACCAAAATGACACAAAATGACACTCTAACACAGTAAAGAACGGCTGGGGATGGTGAGCTGCTGGGAGCAGCTGCTGGGAGTGCCAAAGCCGGGGAGGGGGCGGAGCCAGACTGTGCCATGCCCCACCCCCTACTCCCGGCTTCACCTCTCCCAGCAGCTGCTCCAGCCTTGAGGGGGCAGTGCCAAGCCAGCGGTGCCAGAGCCAGCACAATGCTGGCTTGGTACTGTCCCCTCAAGGCTGGAGCAGCTGCTGGGAGTGCCGAAGCCAGGGGAGGGGGCAGAGCCAGGCCCTGCCCCCTCCCCCCAGCTTCAGCTCTCCTACAGAGGAGGAGCATGAGTGGTGGACGGGCTTCAGTGGACGGGGCTCCTCCGCCGCGCAGCTTCTGCGAGCGAGGGGCGAGAGTCATGGTGGGAGTCATGGC
This sequence comes from Anolis apletophallus, assembly GCA_030556195.1. NCBI lineage: Eukaryota > Metazoa > Chordata > Lepidosauria > Squamata > Anolidae > Anolis > Anolis apletophallus. The sequence goes on from JARBWK010000021.1 coordinate 8,603,344, forward strand.
GGATTGGAGGCTGGCTGGGGAAATGGCCGAAGGAGGCGGCGCCCCGGCCCCTTCTTTTTTTTTCTTCGCCAACTGCCCAGCCCTTCCTCCTCCTCCCCAAGCAGCAGGAGTTCGGCAGGAGGGGGAGGAAGGGGGGGCAGAGAGCTTTTCTCGTGGCACAGCAGGAGGTCCGTCACGGCACACTAGTGTGCCACGGCACACTGGTTGAGAAAGACTGAAGTAGACATTGCAACGATAATATGCCCAAGGCACTTAGGAACATGCTAAAACCTCAAGGGAGGCGCTGGATAGCATTGGAGGGAAAAAAATTAAATGGATTATTAGTGGCTTGACAGAAAGGGAAGCGAGATAACTTTAAAAACAATGGAAACAAGAGATATGTCCAAATACAAAATATCGGATGGAAATATTTTCCCATTGTGGAAGTCATTCACATTGGGAATTCGTGGAAAGGCGTGTTGCACATTTTTCCAGAGAGTTTAAAAGAGGCAATGGTAAGTCCGCTGCTGAAGAAACCGGGTCTAGATGGCTCGGTTCCCTCCAATTACCGCCCAGTTTCGAACCTACCATTTCTGGGCAAGGTAATTAAGAGGACTGCAGCGGTTCTTGGACGACACAGCCAGATTAGATCCCTTCCAGTCCGGCTTCCGCTTGGGGCACGGGACAGAGACGGTGCTGGTCTCTATCACAGACCAGCTGCGCTGCCAGTTGGACCAAGGTGGGTCAGCGCTGCTCGTGTTATTGGACCTCACGGCAGCATTTGACACAGTCAACCATTCACTATTGATCCACGGTTTAGCCATGACGGTAGTTGGGGGTTGTGGAGATGTGGACATGTCAACACCAACTTGTAATCCGTGGCAAGGCAGGAGATTCGCTCTGCCGCCAAATGTGGAGATTCGCGAAAGATGTAATGTTTACTGTTCACCTTCCTTTACCATGGCAGGGCAGGCTATCCCACCGCTGCTACCAAATGTGGAGAATCAAAACGCCGCTGACAAAGCTAGCGTCGATCTTTACGGTGTAACAAGGATTTGCACTGTTTAAATGTAAAGAATTTCGCTGCCATTATTAATTTAGGCTTGACCATTAACTTGTAAAGAGTGGTGAGGAGACTTGTAATTTTAATGAAGTCACGGAGAGAGTTTTGAACCAGAACCTAAACAGTTTATTTCACACAACTGGGCACAAAGCTTAGGTGGTTTCAAAGAGGCTCCAAAGAGGTACACACTTAACACACTTGGTTTCCAACACAAAGTAATTCTAACCTTGAATTACTAAGCCAGTAGGCTTCCTATTCCTATTTCCCAAGCTTTACTGCTTTTCTATAATACTCAACACTTTATAACCTAATTCCCTCAGGAATATTCAGCAACTCTCACTAGTTGCTACCAGCTTCTCTCAGCTGCACTGCTAACCAACCGACTCTGGTCGCAGCTTCTGGCCAACTATTTACTACTGGGTTATTCTCAACCCTAACTAGGACTAAACTTGTCCCACACTTGGGTTTCCCTAAACCCACACACAGAACTGAACTGCACACTTGCAGCTCCAACAGACAGCTTGCTGCTTCAGCAACCGCCAAATCCCAACTGTCATTTCAAACTGAACATTCTAAAGCTAGAGTGGCTTCCAGTTGTCATGGCAACAGCTTCTGCCCGAGGCTTGCTGTTGAGAACATGCTACTGCCTACTCTCTGTAGCTTTCAAAGACTGTCCTATCTAAACACATAAACGAACATGTGATTAACATACAGCACATGTATTAATACATAAATAACCACCTCATCACATTGGTCCACCCTTAAATGGGTGGCCTCCTTTCTCCAAGATCGGGGACAACAGGTCTCGGGATGGTCTCGGAAAGGGTCTCCCTTAATTGTGGCGTCCCCCAAGGGGCTATCCTCTCTCCTCTATTATTCAACATCTACATGCGTCCACTGGCCCAATTGCTTTGGTCTGGAGTGTCATCAGTACGCTGATGACACCCAGCTGGTGCTGAGGATGGAAGGCCAGCTGGACTCTGTACCCGATTATTTCCATTAGTGCCTGGAAGCTGTGACTGGGTGGCTACAGGCCAGCAGGTTGAAGGTGAACCCGTCGAAGATGGAGGTCCTGTGGCTGGGTGGCCTTGGGGGGTGGAGGGTGAGCTCTAGCTGCCAATAATGGATGGCGAGGTGGTTAGCCCGTCTGCCCTGGTTAGAAGCCTGGGGTCCAACTGGATCCTCTGCTGACAATGGAGGCTCAGGTCTCCACCATGAGCAGAGCAACGTTTTTCCATCTGCGCCAGGCAAGGCGGCTGGCGCCCTGCCTTTCCAGTGGCGACCTAGCCACAGTAATTGAGGACACGGTCATCTCGAGACTGGACTACTGTAATGCCCTTTACATTGACTTTCCTCTGTCGGTAATCCGGAAACTTAAGCTGGTGCAAAACGCTGCGGCTCGACTACTGGTTGGTGCGGCACTATCGTGCCACATCACTCCAGTCCTACAGCGATTGCACTGGCTCCCCATCGAGTACTGGATTGCCTTCAAAGTGCTGCTGTTAACCTTTAAGGCCTTGCATGGCCTGGGGCCAGTGTACCTGAAGGACCGCCTCTCCCTGCACATTCTCCAGAGACCACTACGGTCCATGGATCAAAACCTATTGGAGGTTCCATCACTTAAGATCTGCCGCCTGTCCTCAACGCGGCAGCGTACTTTCTCTGAAGTAGCGCCTACCCTTTGGAACGCCCTCCCAGAGGAGGCTTGAGCAATAACTGACCTACAGGCCTTCCGGAGGGCCTGCAAGACCCATCTCTCCAGACAGGCGTTTAACCTTTAAGGCTGTTAAAGTCCACTCTTGCCTCAATCTGTTTTATTATGTTTTAAACTATGTTGTGATTATATTGTTCACTGGTGTGAACCACCCTGAGCCTCTTTGGGAAGGGGGGTATATACATCGAAATAATAAATAAATAAATAATAAAAAAATATTGTTATCAAACCATTAACCCCCTCCCCCCAGAAGATTAGCCTATAAAGCGCTAAATGGTTCCGGCCCAGCTTACCTGTCTGAACTTATGTCTCCTTATGAACCATCTAGGACTCTAAGATCTTCTGGAGAAGCTCTGCTCTCGGTCCTGCCTCCTTCACAGATACGTTTGGCGGGAACGAAAGTCAGGGCCTTCTCAGAGGTGGCCCCTTGGCTGTGGAATGCCCTTCCCAAAGATATAATATCGGTGCCCTCCCTTCTGACATTCTGTAAGGAGGTTAAAATGTGGCCCTTCGAGCAAGCTTTCGCTAATGCAAGATAATTAAAGATGAAATTCGGAAAAATTTGACGATCCACTTGGATAATGATTTTAGTAAGGAGACACTGATGATGATGTTTTTATGGCTTTGTATGGTTTTATATTATATGTTAATGTTTTAATTGTATTTATAATCTGTTTTTAATTTGTATTTTATAGTTGTGGAGGCATCAAATCGTTGCCGATTGTGATCCTCCCTAAGTCGCCTCCAGGTTGAGAAAGGCGGTATATAAATGTGGTAAAAAAATAATAAATAAATGAGATTTATGGATCACCAAGGACTCAAAAAGAAATATATGATTTTTTTTCTTTTTTCTTTTCTCTTTCTTTCTTTCTTTCTTTTAAAAAAAACCCTTTTCCGGGCTTTTGCAAGTTTGAGGCATTTGGAGAACGGCAGCTTCACCCTCCTAAATACTCTTATCATATCTAACCCTTCAATATTTTCCCTGATTTTCTGTGCAACTTGTATAACTATAGACCAGGCATTGGTAAACTTCACCCCTCCATGTGTTTTGGACTTCAACTACCTCAACCAGCTGTTAGGAATTGTGGGAGTTGAAGTTCAAAACACCTGGAGGGCCAAAGTTTACCCATGTCTGGTATAGACTGTACCTATCTATATATATAAAAAGAGACATGGCGTGCTTAGGGGCTTATAGACAGCAAAACCGCTGAACCCACAAACACCAAATCAGGCCACAAAACCCACAACCAAACAAGGTATGTTTAGCACCCGGAAAAGTCCCAAAAATTTAAACAGAACACTCTAAAATGGCTAAAACATGGGGAACTACACTTCTCAGCATCCCCTGTGCCAGAGCAGCACTGCGCATGCACAGACATACTACCCGCACGCTCTCCGCCCTTCTCACCCCCCCCGCCAGCACAGAGAAAAACAACAACCTTCAAATCAGCTGTTGGTTGTTGATTAAGGGAGACTAGGAGCAAAGCGGAGCTCACCTTGCCTCACCTTCCCCTTTCTGCGCATCCTCCCTCCCTCCCTCTCTCTCCTCGAAGCCGAAAGTGAGCTTCCTTCCTTCCTTCCCAAGCAGGCTATTCAGTCCCCTTCACCCTCCCTCCCTCCGCCCTTGCCAAGCGCCATGGGCCGGGGCCTCCTCGGGCCCTCCTTCTAAGGAAAGAAGGAAGGAAAGGACAGAGGAGAAAGGAAGGAAAAAGGAAGGATAGCAGGAAGGAATGAAAGGAAGGTAGGATGGGTGGATGGATGGAAAGAAGGAGGGGAGGAGAAAGGAAGGTAAAAGAAAGGATAGCGAGAAGGAGGGTGGGGAGGAGAAAGGAAGGATAGAAGAAGGGAAGATAGGATGGAAGGAAGGAGGGGAGAAGAAAGGAAGGAAAAAGGAAGGATAACAGGAAGGGAGGGGGGAGACAGGAAGGGAAGGACAGAAGGAGGGAAGGGAGATAGGATGGATGGAAGGAGGGGAGGAGAAACAAGAAAAAGGAAGGAAGGAGGGGAGGTAGGAAGGAGAAAGGAAGGATAACAGGAAGGGAGGGGAGGGGAGGGTACAAGGAGGGAAGGAAGGTTGGATGGATGGAAAGGAATACTATTTCATTTTTTCCTACCTTCTTTGCCTCTTTCCTGCCTTTCCTCCCCTTTTTCATTCCTTCCTACTTTCTCTTCTTCCTTCTGTACCTCTTTATTTCTTTCCTTCCTATTACTATTACTGTTGTTGCTGCTGTTGTAATTAGGCAAACCTTCTGATTACTTAATTTTCCATACCACCAGACTACGCCACAGCAACGCGTAGCCGGGTACAGCTAGTTTCTTATATAAAACTAGCTGTACCCGGCACGCGTTGCTGTGCCTTATTTAGGAGATGCGAGGAAGTCTGAGTATGTAAGGGTTGGAATTGTTGTTAGTTATGATGTTGTTGGGGCCCTGGCTATGTCGTTGTGGGTTGTTCTGGTGGGTGGGATGTTGAAGTCCTGGGGAGTTGGTGTATGGTGTTGCTGGCGTTCTGCATAGCTTGTGGATATACAATGTTTTTTGTCTTTCTGTCCGCTGTGTTGATGTAGAGGTTGATGCTTGGAAGTTAAGTTTGGAAGTGAGTGGAGGTACTTGAAATCCCATTATCCATGGTGTGTCCTCCTCTGAACTGCAGTCGGATGGAGTGTGGGTCATGAGGGGCATTGTGTGCCAAGTTTGGTGTTTATCGGTCTTGGTTCTGGGACACAGTGGTCTGTGGGGAATGATGGGTTTTGAAGTAGTACAAATCCCATTATCCATGGAGGTACTTCAAGTACCATAATTCATGGTCCACCCTCCTCCAAACTGTAGTAGAATGTAGCGTGGGTCATAGGGGCTCTGTGTGCCAAGGTAGGTTACTGTAAATTCAGGCCATACACAATGTCCCATGAACTGAGACCTAGTGAGAAACAGCAAGTTAATGAAGCCTTACTGTCAATTCAGGCCATACACAATGTCCAATGAGCTGAGGCGTAGTCGGGAGAATCAAGTTAATGAAGCCTTACTGTCAATTCAGAGCGTAAACAGTATTCCATTAAGTGAGGCCTAGTCAGGGAAATTAAGTTAATGAAGCCTTACTGTCAATTTTGGGCATGGTCTGTGATTTTCTAAATTTTGGGTAGTGAATTGGGTGTTTGTGTTTGTGCCTCAGCCTTTTGCCTTATCCTCCTCTGAGATTTTGTTATGGGTCGGAATGTTCATGTTGGCTGGCCAGTACAGGAGTTATGCAAATCCGCTCTTATTGGCAGCCAATCATGTTGTCAGAATGTAGAGGCTGGGAGAGTCGTTGGCAGCCCCGGAGGATGCTGGGAAATGTAGTTTTTTTACTCGTTGTTTTGGGGGCCTTTGAGATTTTGGGGGGAAAGTTTATTTGCTACAAACATACCTTGCTTGAGGCCTATTTCTGTTGGCAAGTTTGGTGTTTCTGCGTTGTAAGGTTTCTCTGTTTGGGACTGTCGTTCCATGACGGGAACCCCTTTATATAATATAGATGTATGTATAAACTGTTCTATAAGATGTATCAAGATGTAGCCCAGAGACAGTCAACACTCTGTGACACGGCTGAGATAATCCCCTGGGAACAGGAAGGTTGGGCAAACCCCTCTGGCAGTTTCCCAAGCCAGGTAATCATCAAGTCCATTGTTTATATATATGCAAAGATAGGTGATTTCTGCACCAGCCAAGGTTAACCCAAGACTGTTTGTGTGGTTATGTGGTTCACTTGAGGCTGAGAGATTGCTGCTTGCTGAAACATAGACTTAAGAATGTGTGCATTTGTCAATTATTTTATTTAATAACCAAGCTCTGATGGGCCAGGATGATCACCTTTGTTCCAGAAGTCATTTACCTTTGTTTCCTGAAGTTCATTTCTTTATTCAACATGGAAATGGACAGTTGAGCTAATCAAAAGCTCATGACATCTCTTTGACATTGTCTTCATGGATTACACCTTCTCCCAGGAGGGTATTACACTGATTGGTCCCTCATCCGGCCAATCCACAACCATCATTTCCCCACAAAAGGGAGTCCCTGACTGATAGTGGTGACATCAGTAGAGCTCCTAGCCCAGGGGTGCCCACACTTTTTCACAGGCAAGCTACTTTTAAAACAACCAAGTCGAAAAGATCTACCTGCCGCCCGCGCGCCGCACCTTCCGCCCACGCGGCATTGCGGGAACGAGAGAGCGCAAGGCGGGGCCTCTGGAAGCCCCCGCCTTGCGCTCCGCTCTGCCTTTCTCTCGTCCGGAAACGCTGCTTCCCGCAATACCCCTCAGGCAGAAGGCCAAGCCCAAATAACACAATACAATAAATGAAATCAAAAGGCAAACAAAAACATAATAAGTTACATAAGGCATAAAAATACAACAAACAATGTAAAATTAAAATAAAATCATATATAACACAGTAACAGTGAGCGGGCCACATGTACAGGATAAAACACTGAGGCTAAAAACACGAGGTGAGATAGGAGTGGAGCCGATTTATTTGTGAGGGAGAAGCTCTTCAGAACTGGGGTCGAGAGGAGTCTTCATACTGGAGAGGCAGAGGTGTACTCTAAAAACATACGTTAAGGAGTCACAGAAATATCAGGTTGTATAGTTAATCACCAAAGGCACAACGGAAGAGCCAGGTTTTGAGATTCTTCTTAAAACTTTCTAACGTGGGGGCACGCCTAATCTCGCCAGGTAGTATATTCCACAGTCGGGGGGCCACTGAAGAGAAAGCTCTCTCCCTTGTTTCCATCAAGTGGGCCTGGGATAACGACAGGGGTGAAAGGAGGGCCTCCCCCGAAGATCGAAGGGAGGTACATGGAGGGAGATAGATACGGTCACGAAAGTAGGCGGGTCCCAAACCATTTAGGGCAGTGTTTCTCAACCTTCCTAATGCCGCGACCCCTTATTACAGTTCTTTATGTTGTGGTGACCCCCAACCCTAACATTATTTTTGTTGCTACTTCAATCAAAAAGCATTGTGGGCTCCACCAATGATGGAATTGAACCAGACTTGGCACACAGAACTGCCATGACCAACAAAAATTCTGGAAGGGTTTGATGGGCACTGACCTTGAGTTTTGGTGTTGTAGTTTACCTACATCTAGAGAGCACTGTGGACTCAAGCAATTATGGATCTGGACCAAACTTGGCACGAATACTCAATATGCCCAAATGTGAACACTGAAGGAGTTTGGAGAAAATAGACCTTGCCATTTGGGAGTTGGAGTTGCTGGGATTTATAGTTCACCTACAATCAAAAAGCATTGTGGACTCCACCAATGATGGAATTGAACCAGACTTGGCACACAGAACTGCCATGACCAACAAAAAATTCTGGAAGTGTTTGATGGGCATTGACCTTTAGTTTTGGAGTTGTAGTTTACCTACATCCAGAGAGCACTGTGGACTCAAGCAATTATGGATCTGGACCAAACTTGGCACGAATACTCAATATGCCGAAATGTGAACACTGAAGGAGTTTGGAGAAAATAGACCTAGACATTTGGGAGTTGGAGTTGCTGGGATTTATAGTTCACCTACAATCAAAGATCATTCTGAACGCCACCAATAATAGAATTGGGCCAAACTTCCCACACAGAACCCCCATGACAAACAGAAAAGACTGTTTTATGATGACCTTTGGTGACCCCTCTGACACCCACTCGTGACCCCTCCAGGGGTCCCGACCCCCAGGTTGAGAAACACTGATTTAGGGCTTTATAGGTGATGACCTGTACCTTGAATTGGGAACGGAAAATAAATGGCAGCCAATGGAGCTCCTTAAACAGGGGCATTGACCGCTCCCTGTAATTCGCCCCCGTTATTAATCTGGCCACCGAGCGTTGAACAAGTTGCAGTTTCCGGGCCGTCTTCAAGGGAAGCCCCACGTAGAGCGCATTGCAGTAGTCCAATCTAGAGGTAACTAAGGCATGGACCACCGTGGTCAATTACATCATTACTAGAAAAAAAACATAGTAATAGTAGTAGTAGTAATAGTAGTAGTAATAATAATACTTTTTAAATATCCCACCCCTCTTCCCTAGGGGCCTTGGAGCGGCTTACAACCTATATGGCAGAGTTCCGCAAACAACATAGGCCATTGTCAAGATGGGGTTGTTCAGGCTCACTAAAGCAATCTGCATACAAGTGAATCTTTCATACTTAATTGAAACCAATAAATCCGCCTCTGATATGGTCTTCCTGTTTTCCTCCTGCCTTTCACTTGAAGGAAGATTTCCATTTTTTCCAATGAGGCATCTCCTGATGTGTCCATAATGTAATAGCCCCAGTTTAGCCAGTTGGGCTGGATTTGAAAGTCAAGCTTTCCTGAACAGAATCCAGAGACACCCTTAGGGAAGCAGGAGGCCTCTTCCATTTCAAGCCGAAGGGCTTTGCTCAACTCGCCTCATGATGCTCGCGTGAGAAAAGTCAGCGGACACCTGGCAGTTAGAACAACACATTGCGCAATATATTGCAGAACAGCTTGAGAAGGTGCATGCTTGCAACTCAAGGGTGTATTATCAATTATGCAATTGGAACAAGTGCCGCAGGGGCCTCAATGGCCTGCGGTGTCATATTGTTGCTGGCGTTGCTCTCACCCACTTCTGGTATTGTGATGCAAGCAAGGCATGGGGAAACTGGGGCTACCTATCTCCCGGCCTTCCTCAAGTCATGGAAGAAGTGAAAAATCTATTTGTGCATTGGGGCCATTGAATCTGGGCTAGAGTTGCCACCTACACTGTAGAATTAATGCAGTTTGACACCACTTTCACTGTTATGGCTGAATGTCATAGTATGAGATTTGTAGTTTGATGAGGCACCAGCATTCTTTGATTCCCATGATTCCACAGCATTGAGCCATGGAAGTTAAAGCAAGATCAAACATTGCATCCGTAGTGGAGATGCACCCCTAAACAACAGTAGAGAGCAGAACAAAGGACTCTATGTAACATTTGTTGACCTCACCAAAGCCTTCGACACTGTGAGTAGAAAAGGTCTGTGGCAGATCCTGGAAGGTCTAGGATGTCCCCCCAAATTCCTCAAAATGATTATCCTGCCCTCGTCGCCCATTCAGAAGCAGCCCTGCAACACCTAACATCCTGCTTTGCAACAGCTGCAGAGCTGTTTGGGCTGGAAGTCAGCCTGAAGAAAACGGAAGTCCTCTACCAGCCTGCACTACAGGAAGAACACCATCATCTCCACATCAGCACAGGCAAATCTGTGCTTAAGTCCGTTCAGCAGTTCACCTACCTGGAAAGCATAATCTCTTCAGACGCCAAGATTGACAAAGAGATAGATGACAGATTAGCAAAGGCATAGAGTGCATTCGGAAGGCTTCACAAAAGAGTCTGGAGCAACAAGCACCTGAGGCACAGCACCAAAACCAGTGTGTACAGAGCTATCGTACTGTCTATTCTCCTCTATGGGTCTGAAACATGGGTCGCCTATCGCCAACACCTACGACTCCTCGAACGCTTTCATCAGCGCTGTCTTTGCCCAATCCTAAATATACACTGGACTATGTGACAAATGTTGCTGTCCTTGAGCAAGCAGGGATCACCAGCATTGAGGCCATGCTATTGAGAACACAGCTGCGCTGGGCAGGGCACGTCTCTAGGATGGAGGACCACCGCCTCCCAAAGATACTACTCTATGGGTCCATGGGTCAGCTCAAGAGAGGCACGCCCAAAAAGAGATATAAGGACTCCCTGAAACAACATCTCAGACTCGGCCAGATTGATCACCAACAATGGTCCACCCTGGCCTCACATCGGGAGGCATGGAGACACACTATCCACAATGCTGCGGCCTCTTTTGAGAAGACACGCCGAATGGGTCTCGAAGAGAAACGACAACGCAGAAAGAACCGCAACTTGGAAACAACATCACCCAAGGAGATTTTCTGCTGTGCTTTCTGCAACCGAACTTGTCTATCTCAGGTTGGCCTTTTCAGTCATCAACGTGCTTGTCAAAAGCGTGGGATGAGTCCTTCTTAAGAATCTTCGTTCGCGAAGAAATGCCGAGAGAGATGAGATTTGTAGTTTGGTGAGGCACCAGCATTGTTTGATGGAGAAGGCTAAAGACTTTGTAAAATCATTGTTCCCATGATTCCACAGCATTGAGCCATGGAAGTTAAAGCAAGATCAAACTGCATCCGTAGTGGAGATGCACCCCTAAACAACTTGTTTCTGATCTCGTCAGGGCCTCATCCCACAAAGGCAATCCTCTGAACCTGCTTGGCAGCTTATATGAATGCTGATTGCATTTTTAGAAATACTATGAAAATGGTAATCCTTTTCCAGAACTGCTGATGCTGGAGAATGAGCCTGAAATATTCTGCATCCACCCAAGCGGGGTGCTTTAATACTCTGCATGCCTCCGTTCCCATGGTTTATTACCTGCATTACTGTTTCCAGGTGGTATTTGACTGGAGTTTTGGATTATTCCAACTTGGTTGAAGAACCTAGAAATGGGAGAGATGCCATTGGATAGCTTGGTTGTGCGACAACACAACGGATAATAAGAACTAACTAACTAACTAATTTTATTATTTACTAGCTGAGGACCCGGCGATGCCCGGGTTATTTGAGGAAGGCATTGTGTGCCAAGGTTGGTTCCTATTAGATGTGTATGTGGCTTGCAGTGGTCTCAGGAAGTTAGTGAAGCTACTGCAAGTCCCACTGGCCATGGTCCATCCCCCTCCCAACAGATGCTGGCTAATCAGTGGCAATCAATGCCCTCTGTCTGGTGCCTTAGAATTTTGGAGTGGCGAGGCTGGCCAATCAAAGGACTTTATGCAAATAGCTGCCACATATCCAAATCCTGTTGTTTGAATGTAGAGGCCTGGATTCTGGGATGCTGGCTAATCAGTGGCAATCAATGCCCTCTGACTGGTGCCTTAGAATTTTGGAGTGGCGAGGCTGGCCAATCAAAGGACTTTATGCAAATAGCTGCCACATATCCAAATCCTGTTGTTTGAATGTAGAGGCCTGGATTCTGGGATGCTGGCTAATCAGTGGCAATCAATGCCCTCTGTCTGGTGCCTTAGATTTTTGGAGTGGCGAGGCTGGCCAATCAAAGGACTTTATGCAAATAGCTGCCACATATCCAAATCCTGTTGTTTGAATGTAGAGGCCTGGATTCTGGGATGCTGGCTAATCAGTGGCAATCAATGCCCTCTGTCTGGTGCCTTAGAATCATGGCGAGGCTGGCCAATCAAAGGACTTTATGCAAATAGCTGCCACATATCCAAATCCTGTTGTTTGAAGGCCTGGTAGAGGCCTGGATTCTGGGATGCTGGCTAATAGAATTTTCGAGTGGCGAGGCTGGCCAATCAAAGGACTTTATGCAAATAGCTGCCACATATCCAAATCCTGTTGTTTGAATGTAGAGGCCTGGATTCTGGGATGCTGGCTAATCAGTGGCAATCAATGCCCTCTGTCTGGTGCCTTAGAATTTTGGAGTGGTGAGGCTGGCCAATCAAAGGACTTTATGCAAATAGCTGCCACATATCCGCCCTTCCGCCCTCCGCACACATACATACATACAAACATTCTGCTTTATTAAGGTATACAGATGAGTCGCCCTCCACAGATGCGCTCCGGACGACTTACACAGCTTGGCTATTTACAATACTAAATATTAAAATATTAAAATGTTAAAATATTGGAATAGACAGGTTCCAGGTCACTGATTGTCACTCATGCATATGCTCTTCTAAATAGCCATATCTTAAGTGCCGCCAGAAATGAAGGCAGGTTGAGGATGGCTCTTTGGTCTGGCGGCAGAGAGTTCCACAGGACAGGGGCCACAATGGAGAAAGATCTCTGTCTCGTGGACTCCAAATGAGCCTCTCTCAGACCTGGGACACAGAGAAGGTTCTCGTAGGCTAGCCGTGGTGCTCTCAGATGGATAGGTGGTATCAGACGGTCTCTTAAGTATGTAGGACCCTGGCCCCGCAAGGCCTTAAATGTCAGGGTCAGGGTCTTATAAAGGATTCTGTACTCGACCGGCAACCAGTGCAAATGCTGTAAAGATGGCGTTATGTGACACCTCATTGGTGTTTTTGTGAGGAGCCTGGCGGCAGCATTTTATACAGTCTGGATCTTGCGAGTTACTGACCCACGTATAAAGCGTTGCAATAATCCAGCCCTGATGTAACCGTGGCATGGATTACCGTAGCTAGTGCCTCCGTTGGTAGATAGGGCGCCAGTTGCCTCGCTTGGCGTAGGTGGAAGAAGGCCCTTTTGTTCGTGGAGGCAATCTGGGCCTCCATCGTCATGTTAGAGTCCAGGATGACACCGAGGCTCTTCACAGTGGAGGATGGCGTCAGCGGTTCCCCTTCGAAGGGTGGCAGTGGGTTGACTAGTTCTGATGGACGGCCCGGCCACAAAATTTCAGTCTTTGCTGGATTTACTTTCAGTTTGTGGGCCCGTAGCCATCTCGTCACTGCTCCTAGGCACTGGGTAAAGTTGTCAGGCACCGAGGTTGCTCCAGGTTCCAGCTTTAGGAGGAGCTGAGTGTCGTCGGCATACTGGTAGCATTCCAGCCCAAAGCATTGCAAAAGAGGCAGATTATATTGTGAGCATAAAGTTACCTCTCTGCCTTGAGGGGTGACGTGATTGCTCTTTTGAAAGGGCTGCTCCAGAATAGTTTTCTGCTATCCCAGAAGGACCAAGTCTAATGGGAAGAAAGGGATGTCACCTAAACATTGGGAATAATTTCTTGATGGTAAGAGCTTTTCAGCAGTGAAATATGCTGCTGCCAGGCCCGGATTAACACCTTTTTGCGCCCTAAGCCACACTTTGGAATTACGCCCCTTTAAGCCAACCTCTACCGTACCCCATCCCCACATCACTCAGACCCACACTAAAAATAAATCATATCATACAACTTACCTCAAATTCACTCAGGTAGCCCAATACATCTCAGTTGATCAGGAATATCCAAATAAATCAACAACAACCTGCGCCAATCAGCGCAGGTGTATCCGCGGGGCTCGCAGCAGCAGCGGCGCCGTGCTCGGGCCCATTTTTTAAAATGCCATCTCAATGCAGTGGCAGGGAGTTCCACAGTTATGCTTTCTGCCTGAAGTGGGACTCAAACTCAGGACGCTAAGACAGAAGCACCGCCCCCGAAGAGGAGTCAAGGGAAGCGGGAGCCAAAAACTGAAGCGCTTTCCCAAGGGCGGGAATTCAAATGGGAGAGTGACACCCGACAGGGCCAATGAGGGGATGGGATGGTGCCGAGGGGGCTTGGCTCCCTGAGGAAGCAACTCCATCTCCGACGGGGCCTTCCCGGTCCTCGTTGCGCGGCGCCCCGGCGCCCACCTGCTCAAAGCATGGCCTGCCCAGCTGGAAGGGCGGACCTTCCTTGGCGCCCTCCGCCATCCCTGCGAGCCCGCTCGCTCTTTCTCCGCTGCCCGGCCACACCCCCTGGATTTGCCCTCGTCGCCTCCCATTGGCCCGGGCCCCACTGCAGACCCTGCGGGGCATACCGGGAGGTGGAGTCTTTCTCCTGCTGGGAGGGAGGTGGAAGAGGAGAGAGGTACACGACGGGAAGTGTAGTCTTCAGGACAGGCTCGCTCTCATAGACATCTATGGGCGAGGCCGAGGGAGGGTGCGAAAAAAGCGTTGCATTTTTATTTGTTTAAACATTTTTTTGGTCCGTGATTCTGCCCCCCCCCCCCTGGCGAGTCCGCCATGTAAGCGGCCGCGTAGAGCGCCATCGGCTGGGCGGGGCGTCACCAGCTGGGAGGGGCGCAGTGGCACCACCTCGCTTCCGCGCCCCCGCCCTGCCGCTGCCGGTGCCGCCGCACAGCCAGCCCCACGGCACAGACATTTTCTGCGCATGCCCAGAAGCAACTACAGGTGCTACTGCGCCTGTAGTTGCTTCTGGGCATGCGCAGAAATGTCTGTGCTTCGGGAGGTGTGGTGCCGGCCCACAGGGCCGGCTGTGCGGCGGCAGCGGCGGAAGTGGCGGCGGCGGAAGCGGCGGCGGGCGGAAGAAGCGGGGCGCGGTAAAAGCGGCGGGCGGGCAGGCGGCGGCGGCGGCGGCGGCGGCGGGTAAAGCGGCGGCGGGCGGCGGAAGTGGCGGCGGCGGAAATGGCGGCAGCGAAAGCGCGCGGCATGATGCGGCGGCCGGGGGCGCCAAATTTACAGCGTACTCCCCGGAAAAGGTCAGGCCGGCCCTGCCCTAGACCATGGCCTAGGTTGGCCTTATGGGTAATCCGGGCCTGGCTGCTGTCTGGGAGTCCTGTGGAGTCTCCTTCTCTGGAGGTGTTGAAACAGAGGCTGGATGGGCATCTGATGGGAGGGCTTGGGTTGTGTCTTCCTGCCTAGAAGAATGGGGTTGAACAGGATGGCCCTTAGAGTCCCTTCCATGATTCTATAGGATTCTGACCTTGCTTATTGCTTGGAGCTATGCTGCCAATCCTGTTACACCACAATGCAAAGCCTTCCCTCCAATGGAATACTTCATGCGTTTACACAAAATAGACTCTAGTTTTGACATTTTCCCGATCCCTGCAGAGGGCCTGCATTGTGTAGTGCGGTGGTTTCCAAACTTCTTGGCCTACCGCCCCCTTTCCAGAAAAAAAATTACCCATCGCCCCCCTAGAAATTAATTTTTTTAAAAATTAATAGCAATTAAACAGGAAGATATATGTATGAATGCAGTGGTTCCCAACCTTTCTAATGCCGTGACCCCTAATTAAGGTTCCTCGTGTCGTGGTGACCCCCAACCATATTTTCGTTTCTACTTCATAAATAATTTTGCTACTCTTACGAATTCTAATGCAAATATCTAATATGCAGGATGTATTTTCATTGTTACCAATTGAACATAATTAAAGCATAGTGATTAATCACAAAAACAATATGTTTGGGGGAGTATGGACACCGGATGATGGGATTTGCAGTAGCTCTGACTTCCACAGACCACTGAGACCCCCACAAATTACAGAACTGGACCAAACTTGGCACAGAGAACCCACATGACCAATAGACAATACTGGAGGGGTTTGGGAGGAATTGGCAGTGATTTAGGGGATATGTAGTTCACTTATATCCGGAGAGAACTGAGAACCCAAACAACTATGGATCTGGACCAAACTTGGCACGAATACTCAATATGCCCAAATTTGAAAATAGCCCTTCTCATTTGGGATTTGTAGTTACTAGGATTTATGGTTTGCCTACAATCAAAGAGCATTTTGAATTCCACCAACAATAGAATGGAGCCAAACTTGGCACACAGAACCCCCGTGACCAACAGAAAATACTGGAGGTTTTTTTGCCTCTCCACTGGGGTAGGCCGTGTTTTTTTGCCGCGGTGGCGGGGAGACTCCACCGGAGGACACGGAGGCCTTTGCACTGCAGCCTTCACACTGCACTGTGTGTGGGGATCAAAGCGAATGGGTCGGGACCAAAGAAGAGGGCCGCACAACCACTCCTAAATGGCCAATCATTCACTGTCCCCTTAAAGGGGTTCACTGCCCCCCAAATTCCCCTGAGCCTCCCACCACCCCCTTGGATCACCTCACCGCCCATCAGGGGGTGGTACCGCCCACTTTGAGAATCATTGGTGTAGTGGTTTGTTTAAAACTCTGTAGACCTTGGTTAGAATCCCAGCTTGAAACTCACTGGGTGACAATAACAACTACAACTACAACAACAATTTTGCAGGGCAACTCACTGTCAGTTATTCACCATTGCAATGATCCCACTGTCAGTAATTCTACAGAAAACAAACCTGGGCTACCAAGCAGCAAGAAATTCACCAAATATTTCCCACTTGCTGTACGTGGATGATCTAAGCAGGGCTGTCCAACTTCTACGGGCCCAAGGGCCGGAATTCCGGTCACTGATCATCTGGGGGGCTGAAGGGTCTGCCTCCACCCCTGGCTCCGCCCCTTCCCCCGGCTCCGACCCCACCCCCTTCCCTGGCTCCGCCCCCTTCCCCAGCTCCATCCCCTCCCCGGCTCCAATTTACTTACAATTGACCTTGAGTTTTGGAGTTGTAGTTCACCTCCATCCAGAGAGCACTGTGGACTCAAATAATGATGGATCTGGACCAAACTTGGCATGAATACTCAATATACCCAAATGGGAACACTGGTGGATTTGGGGGAATGTTTCCTAATACCTTTGAGTTTTTTGAGTCCACACTCAAATTGGGACACACCAAAAAAAAACCCAAACACCTCAATGCCGTCGCAGGGCTTGATGGGGCCTCCTTTCCCAGAGGCGGGTGGAGGAGGCCCAAAGAGCTCCCTCCCTCCCTGAAGGGAAAACAAGCTGCGGGGGCCGGCGCAAAGGAAGCCACGTTGCGCCCTGCACGCGGGGGAAGGCAGCACAACAAGGGGGAGGGGGCGCGGAGGAGGGGAAGGAAGCGTCGCCAAGGAAACTGCCGCTGAGGGACCCCTCCCCCCCCTCACCCAACGTCCCACTGTTTTTAGATTGATTGATTCGAGCCAGGCCCTTCCTTACCCATACTGCGGGAACCCCGCCACAGGGCCGAAGTGGCAACGCTGCCACTGTCCCCGAAGAGCCCTGCTGGAGCCGAGGCCAAGCGCAGGCCCGGCGCGGCGGCTCTCCCATCTGTGGGGCAGGAAGCGAGGGCCCTCCACAAGAAGAGGACGGAGCCAGGAGGGGCTTTCCCTGCCTCACTCCCCTCCTCCCTCTCTCTGAGGGAATGGGGGCTGGCCTGGAAGCAGCCGCGAGGCGCGCGCCCAGGCCGGCCACAAATCCTGTGGGACCCGAGATTTCGGCAGCTATCACGAGACTACGCAGCCACAGATGGGATTTCGACCTCCCTCGAAATCCCGTCTGTGGCTGGCGTAGTCTCGCGATGCTTGCCTAAACCTGGAAGTAGGTATTTTTTTTTTTTTTATTTTTATTTTTATTTATATTTTATTAAAACAAGTTAGGGGGCCGGAGGGAAGGGGCTCGGGGGCCGTGTACGGCCCCAGGGCCATCTGTTGGACAGCCCTGATCTAAAGCTTTAAGGAAAATCAGAAACTGAAATCCAGTCACGGACCAACACAGTTAAAATCTTCAGCACTGATATCAGTAGGGTTGCCACTTTTTGATATAAAAAATCCTGTTACTGTGAATGCTTAAGGACGAATGTGACGAATGTTGCTATCCTTGAGCAAGCAGGGATCACCAGCATTGAGGCCATGCTATTGAGAACACAGCTGCGCTGGGCAGGGCATATCTCTAGGATGGAGGACCACCGCCTTCCAAAGATACTACTCTATGGTGAACTCGCCACAGGTCAGCGCAAGAGAGGCGCCCCCAAAAAGAGATATAAGGACTCCCTGAAACAACATCTCAGGCTCGGCCAGATTGATCACCAACAATGGTCCACCCTGGCCTCACATCAGGAGGCATGGAGACGCACTATCCACAATGCTGCGGCCTCTTTCAAGAAGACACGCCGAACGGGTCTCGAAGAGAAATGACAACGCAGAAAGAATCGCAATTTGGAAACAACATCACCCAAGGAGACTTTCTGCTGCGCTTTCTGCAACCGAACTTGCCTATCTCAGATTGGCCTTTTTAGTCATCAACGCGCTTGTAAAAAGCGTGGGATGTGTCCTTCGTAAGAATCTTCGTTCGCGAAGTAATGCCGAGAGAGATTGTTTCCAAATGCCATCTGAGATCTTTTAGCATGGCACCCAGTGTGCCAATCACCACTGGTTGATGCCAGAGCCTTTGCTGTTCGATTTTGAGGTCCTGATATCGGCTGAGCTTTTCCTGTTGTTTTTCCTCAGTGCGACTGTCACCTGGAATGGCGACATAAATAATCCAAACTTTTTTCTTTTACACAATCGTGATGCCTGGTGTGTTGTTGTTGTTGTTCCCTTCCCTTGTTGTTGTTCCCTTCCAATTTTTTTGGAAATTGAAAACATTGCCGGCTCCTTCTTTTCTTGTTACCTTTTCTTGGCAAGCCATTAGGCGGAGCGGCCCAAATGTTTTCTTTGGAAAATGGTTGAGGAGAGCATGCCAGAGCCGTGGCTGCGCAACAGCTGTTGCAGTGACAAAAACGTTTCACCTTTCCTTGGCAGAGACGTCCACCTGGTATTATCTCATTTGATTTCCTTGGACAGCGGGGAAGAAAATTAAAGGCTAGCAGAGCCGGCTTTCATCTTCTCCTCGGAGCTGTTGGTTATTTCCGTGCAACCTGCCTGCCCTCCTCCTTTTATTTACCCCCCTCCTTCCCTCCTTCTTCTTCTTTTCTTTCCTTGACAACTCCCTTCTTGTTTTCAAGACTAAAAATATCCCTCGAAATGTCACTTTAGCTTGGAAGGGGTTCAAGGGACCTAAGAAAAGCCTAGACAGCTTCTCTTCAATTTGGAAGGAACAGCACACCCAGAATAGGCTTTGTTTTAGGGCTGGTGTAACACCGCTGGAAAAGTTCGTCCAACTTTGGCAACGACGGATTCAAAATAAAATTATTGGTGGGTCACAGAAATAGAGACAGTCAGTGTGGTTTGGGTGCTGGACTAAAATTCATATAAAACTATACTTTGTACCTTACGCACCCAGCATTGCCCGGGTATGCCTTTTCTAATGCAATAAATGCTGTATACTAGAAGTACAAACAAGTAGTGAAAGCAAACCATAAAATTGGAAAAGCTGGTGCAGAGTTATGGGCTGAAGTGCCACCAGTACGCTGACGACACCTGGCTCATTCTGAGGATGGAGGACAGGCTGGGATCCATCCCCGATAATTTCCAACACTGCCTCGAGGCCGTTACTGGATGGCTGCGAGCCAGTAGGTTGAGGGTGAATCCGGCGAAGACGGAGATCTTGTGGTCGGGCCGCTCGGGTGGTGTAGATGTCCAGCTTCCGACCCTGGACGGTGTGGCGCTATGCCCATCGCCTTCCGTTAAGAGCCTGGGGGTCCATCTGGACTCCCAGCTGACCATGGAGGCCCAGGTCTCCGTGGTCAGCAAGGTTGCTTTTTTTCATCTGCGACAGGCTCGGAGGCTGGCCCCCTATATCTCCCGGAATGACCTGGCCACGGTGATCCAAGCTACGGTCATCTCAAGGCTGGATTACTGTAACGCGCTTTACGTTGGCCTTCCTTTGTCGGCGACCCGGAAGCTCAAGCTGGTGCAGAACACTGCCGCCCGGCTCCTGTCTGGAACCCCAGCAGGCCGCCACATCACACCTGTTTTGCAGGATCTGCACTGGCTCCCAATCGAGCACCGGATCTCCTTCAAGGTGTTGGTTCTTACCTTTAAGGCCTTGCATGGCCTGGGGCCAGCGTACTTGAGGGAGCGACTCACCCCACACTGTCCCCCGAGAGCACTACGCTCCGAGGATGCTCATTTGTGAGAGATACCCTCGGCGAAATCGGCTAAACTGACAGCTTCTCGCCGGAGGGCGTTCGCCGTTATAGCTCCTACGCTGTGGAACGCCCTCCCGGCTGGAACGCGGGCTATAAAGGACCTGCTCCCGTTTAGACGCGCCTGCAAAACTTATTTGTTTAAGCAGGCCTTCGGTGAGTAGGTCCTGCCCATGTTCCGCTTTAGCCGCTGTCCTGGGGTGTCACGTTGTCTAATTTCTGAACTGTACCTGGGGTTTTGTATTTTGCTGTTTTAACTGTTTAATTGTCTTAGAGGTTTTATCGCATTGCTTGTGTGTAGTTGTACCTTCGGTTCCTGTGAGCCGCCGCGAGCCTCAGGGAGTCGGCGGCATAGAAGCCCGAATAATTAATAAATAAATAAATAAATAAATAAAATATCATGCAATACAGGCATACAATGCAGTCTGGGTGAGTGCACCTCTTAATGTGGGCTATAGTAAGCAAGGAGAAGCGTCACAGGTATATTCAAAGCATTTATCAAAAACACATATGTGCAAATACAGTCTAAATATTACAAAGATACACAGCTCAAAGCGCATAGCATATAGCATCAGTGAGAGCATAGACAGGTAGAAGAAGTGCAACACATTCAATATGAAGCCTTATGAATGGTAAACAATATACATCAGTTGGGGAAACAATACACAATCTAAGTAATCGTTCAGCACATATTAATACATATATCTTG
This sequence comes from Anolis apletophallus, assembly GCA_030556195.1. NCBI lineage: Eukaryota > Metazoa > Chordata > Lepidosauria > Squamata > Anolidae > Anolis > Anolis apletophallus. The sequence continues at coordinate 8,624,177 of JARBWK010000021.1, forward strand.
CTGGGCTACATATATGAGTACCCTGGGGTGTGATGGGAGAACGCAGAAACCCAGGTGAATGCCTGGGAGTGCGAGGCGGTCAAGCCGCGGCTTCTCTGGCGCTAATAGCAAAAGGGTTTGTTTTGCTGTTTGCAGGAGGTGGGACACAGTCGGTATATTGATGTGTCCTGGGTCTACACTTTGGGTTGGGGATCCAACAATTCCGTGTAGGTACTCACTCAGAGACAGGGACGTACGTGGTGGTGAGCCGCGGAGTTCCGGAGTTCAATCGGCTTGTAGCCGTAAAGTAAAGTTAAAGTCGCAAAGCTGCTGCAAACGAAAATCTCGTCGCATGAATGGCGCAAGGGGTTCCCTCGTTGTAGCGGGGAGCCTTTGCCAATGTAGTGAAGCACACAGAGCAATGGAGCTTCACACCGATGGTGGAAGCCTTGCCAACGGCTTAGAGTGACTTGGCACCATAGCGGTTTGCCGTTTCGCGGGTTTTGCTTCGTCAGGGCAATTACGAGGTGGCTACACAAAGGTCAAGCAGCGGAGCGTTCCTAAGGTGAGCAATATAATGCAAAGGTCAGCATAACTAAAAAGCAAGTTAAGTAGGAACATGGGCCTCCCATTTAGATACATACCAAGATAGGTTATCATCAGGGCTTCACAAATTGAAGATCCTGTGGGGCTGGATTCAGCAATTAGAATGGGAGGAAGGGAAAAATTGATAGGATTTGGATGAGTAGAAGTACTCATTGTTGCATGGGTGATATGCCTCCCGCCTAATAACCAATAAGACACAGATACAATTTGTTGGAATAACATTGGCCGCAACTCATTTATTGATAACAGGGGCAAGGGTTGGCAGCCATGCATGGGTCCTGGATCCGGGGTCGGACAACCCGCTATTGTCCGAAGACACTTGCATGCCTGGGTGCCACCGGTCCACTACCAATCCACGAAAACTCGGCACTCCAGGGGCCAGGGCGTTACCCCCCTTACCACCAGGGGGTGATAAGCCAACCAGATCCAGGGGCCATGCCAAACGCCAAACAGAGTTGCGACGATGAATATGCCAAACACAGAGTTGTAATCATGAACACAAGTAACAGCAAGGAAAGTTAACAAGATACGAATAATGAATACACAGCATGAAAAGTAAAAAGATACAAACCATGAATGCAAGCAGGGTCAGGCCCGGATTATCATTTAGGACAGCAAGGCCGTGGCCTATGGGTGTAAGCCGAGGGGGGCACCAGATCAAGGCAAAAAAAAATGGCGATGACTGACGCCGAGTTGTCCCAGCGGCAGCTGCTCGGCGTCCTTCCATGCGGCGCCCCATTCACGCAGCGCAGCTGCTGCCGCCTTTGGAACAACTCACCGTGGTCTCAGAAGGAGGGAGGAAGGAGGAGTGCAGCCCGAGCGACACCACTCCCACCAGGGGCGGGGCCCGAATGATGTCGCAACTCGGCGTGAGCCCCCTGCACTGTCAGATTATTGCATTTTGAATAGCAATTCATGAGTCAGCACAAGATATATTTTCGCAGTTTGAGATGACCTGCAGTGTGACATGTTTGACACCAGATGGCGGTGTCTCAAGACTGCTAAATGGAACCTTGAGGAATGTCAGTTACAAAGTGACAGTTGGGATTTGTCAGTTGGGATTTAATATCTGTGAGGAAAGGATGTTTAGAAAGGTAGCTGTGATGGCTGTTGTTTTTCGATGTTTTGCCAGTTATTGTTAAATACAATTCAATACAAAGTTATATATTTACCTTGTGAATTGAATGAGAGTTTCATTATTCACACGAACAGAGACTGGAGTTTTTGGGCCGATGGGGAATTAAACTTCTATATTTCTGTTGCCTATCCGCTGTGACATAAATACTCGACGCCGAAGATGCACTCCTCCTCCCTCCCTCCTTTGGAGACCACGACGAGTTGTCCCAAAGGCAGCTGCTCGGTGCCCTTCCACGCGGCGCCCCATTCACGCAGTGCAGCTGCCGCTGCCTTTGGGACAACTCGCCATGGTCTCAGAAGGAGGGAGGGAGGAGGACTGCAGCCCGAGTGACGCCACTCCCTCCGGGGGCTGCTAGCTGAGAAAAAGGGGGCCCCTCCATAGCTCTTCCGAGCGGCTGGGGCACTGCCCCCTGCTCTGAATGAATGCCAAGAGGTGGAACCACGCATCAGGCACCTCCCCCAACTCCCCTTGGTCCATGGGCAGAGAGCATCCCCGGTCTGCCTCGGCCCCAGTGGCTCTCCCCACTCTAGGAGAAGCCCGGGTTTGATGGGTCTGGGCAGGAATTATTCTCCTTCTCCTCCGGTGTCACCGCCAGAGGGTAGGAGGAGCTGAAAATATGGGACATGTGGCAACCCTGTCTAAGAGCCATATGAAATAATCAAAAGAGCCAGATATGGCTCGCGAGCCATAAGTTCCCAACCCCTGGTGTAGTATCTTACATTTGATGGGTTGGAATTCCCATCAGCCCAAGATTTGGTGAAGCTGCAACTCCCATCAGCTCTTGATGTGATCAGCCTGAACTCCTGTCAGCACTAGGTCTGGACAGCTGCTAAACAGTTTGCAAAACTGCAACTCCTGTGATTCCGTAGCATTGCACCGCAACAGTTGAAGTGGAATTAAACTGCTTTAATTCCTTAAATCTCCAGTGTAGGTTCACCCAAAGATAAAGGTAAAGGTTTCCTCTTGACATTAAGTCTTGTCTTGTCCAACTTTGGAGATTGGTGCTCATCTCTTTTTCTAAGCCGAAGAGCCAGCATTGTCCGTAGACACGTCATGTGGCCGGCATGCCTGTATGGAGCGTCGTTACCTTCCCACAGAAATGGTACCTATTGATCTACTCACATTTGCATGTTTTTGAACTGCTAGGTTGGCAGAAGATGGGCCTAACAGTGCGAGCTTGTGCCGCTCCCTGGATTCGAACCACTGACCTTTTGGTCAGCAAGTTCAGCAACTCAGTGGTTTAACCCGCTGCACCATCGGGGGCTCAAACACGCACCAAATATATTGAGATCCACGCTTTGTCGTAGGCCTCTGTTCAAAGGGAGGGGCAAGCATAAGAAAGGAGGAAAAGGGTCATTTGGGATCAGATGTGTCTTTTATTATTATTGTTTTATTTGATGACAAGAGGAGTCCTCAAGGCAATTTGGTGTCAGCTGGGGAGTGGAGCAGAGGCGGCAGAGGAGGCTTGCTTTGAAGTAAGCAATGCCTGGGTGCGTGGGTTTCCCCTTGTCCTTAAATTAAATTACACTGCAGTTTCAACACTAGCATTTCTTTCTTGGTTGTTGGGGTTTTTTTTGACACATTGGCCCAGCTTCAGGGCAGACAGATCCAGCGTGTCCTACACTGTCGAACAGGCATGGGCAAACTTGCCCACCCCCCCACCAGGTGTTTTGGACTCCCACAATTCCTAACATAGAATCCCAGAGTGGGAAGAGACCTGGTGGGCCATCCAGTCCAATCCCATTCTCCCAAGAAGCAGTCAACTCGCATCTATATGCGTCCACTTGCCCAACTGGTGCGTAGTTTTGGTCTGGAGTGCCATCAATATGCTGATGACACCCAGCTGGTGCTGAGGATGAACGGACGGACGGACTCTGTACCCGATTATTTCCATCGGTGCCTTGAAGTCGTGACTGGGTGGCTACGGGCCAGCAGGTTGAAGGTGAACCCGTCGAAGACGGAGGTCCTGTGGCTGGGTTGTCTTGGGGGGTGGAGGGTGAGCTCCAGCTGCCAATAATGGATGGTGAGGTGGTTATTTATTATTATTTATTTATTTACTTTGCTTCTAGACCGCCTCTCTCATAGTAATCCAGGCCACGGTCATCTCGAGGCTAGACTACTGTAACACCCTCTACATTGGCCTTCCTTTGTCAGTGACCGGAAGCTCAAGCTAGTGCAGAATGCAGCTGCTCGACTGCTGGCTGGAGTGTCATCGAGATGTCACATCACACCAGTCCTTAAGCGTCTGCACTGGCTTCCCATTGAGTACCGGATTGCCTTCAAAGTGCTGATGTTAACCTTTAAGGCCTTACATGGTCTGGGAAACAAATACTCCAAACGGAGCCCAAAACAATTCAAAACAGTTGTAAGGATCAATTGAACATATATATATATATATATATATATATATATATATATATAGTTTTGTAATATCACAGCACTCGTCACATAGTTCATGTGTATATATACATATAGATGATGCCTTTGGATATACAATTAAGGGAGAAATAGCTCCCAAATGCATACTCACGCCAAAGAGTCCCATAGAGCAGTGTTTCCCAACCAGTGTGCCGGGGCACACTAGTGTGCCGTGAGCCATCATCAGGTGTGCCTTGGCAAATTGGAACCTCCAGGAAGGGGGATGGTGGGAGAGTCTAGTGTGTTGAAGTATAAAAACCCTAAGAAACCTGGGGGTTCTGTGTGGGAAGTTTGGCCCAGTTCTATCTTTGGTGGGGTTCAGAATGCTCTTTGATTGTAGGGAAACTATCGGTTGAATGACTGTCTTTATCATTTAAAACAGAAACTGATTGCCAATTAATAGTAAGTGTTCTGAGTACTCTTTGTTACACTCTTAGTGTTTACAGGTTATTAATGAAGCACTTGCGGCTTTTTGCCGCTGCAAAGAGAAATTTGGCCACCTGTTCCGTTACCCTTTTGTCAAGATCAGACAGTAAATAAGTACAGTACCAATTTAGGGTTCTTCCTGGCCATTTGGTGAGTAGAGGGATATTAACCTTAGTCTATCATCCCTGTAAATTGTGCAAATAAAAAGTACATGTATTACAGTTTCTATTTTACCCTCCCCGCAAGGGCAAACTCTGTGTTCATAATCAGTCCCTTTGTATCTACCTTCTAGTATGGCTGATTTGAGGGCATTCAATCTGCCCCAACTGAAAGCAAGACGAAATTTGGGGATATTTAAATTTTCTAAGTATTTGGCACCTCCCAAAGGATTAAATGTTAGGCCTAAATTTAGTGGAGAGCATGTGGAGCATGCCAGAGTCATTGAGGCCCGTTTGTCTATGTCACTGATTCGTTCTGCTAAGGTCTGCATTGTCTTTTTATGCTCAAGACTGCTCAGAATGTTCTCTGAGAGGCCCATCTGCCTAAGTTTCTGATTTAATGCTTTGATTCGGTGGGATTTAAAGAGGTCTTCTTGAATCAAATATGTATAGCCCGCTTCCGGCCCTTTGTACATACTCTCCATCCAGTATCCTAGGGCCCTTCTCCAAGCTAGTGATTCAAGAGAGGCTGTTCCTGATTCCAATCTTAAGACCGCAGATGGAACGCAATTGGGGACAGCAAATAGTTTTCTGAGAAACCCTGATTGAACTTGTTCTACTTTAGATGTGAAGCCTGTGATCCAAACTGGAATTGCATATAGTAATTGGGCTGTTACCTTTGCTTGGAAGACCTTTGTTGCAGCTGGGATATACTGACCACCTTTGGTATAGAAAAAGCGAATTATTGCTTTACTACTGGATAGAGCGTTTTGGACAGCTATTTTTTGGTGGCATCCCCAGGAAGCTGTGGCCTGAAAGGTAACCCCTAAATATTTAAAACTGGAGACTTGTTCTATTAAGTTCTTTCCTATGTACCAGTTATGCCTGGCCCGCTTATTTGAGAAGATCATAATTTTGGTTTTACTATAGTTGTGAGGGCGATCTGGCTGCGACATCTGTCACCCCATTGATCGCCAGGGTTGATTCGGCTGATCTGGCTGGCTAGGCAGGTGTCCCCTTCCTCCCTCACCGCTCCATGTGCGTCCCTCCCGAAGCTGCGCGCTCGGTGGAAGAGGACGACGTCCCAGGTATAGAAGGAGTGTACCGAGGTCTCCAGTCTTCGGTCCCGGGTAGGGAAACTATCAATCCCAGCAACTACAACTCCCAAATGTCAAGGTCTATTTCCCCTGCATTCATATTTGGGCATATTGAGTATTCATGCCAAGTTTGGTCCTGACCCAACATTGTTTGAGTCCACAGTGCTCTCTGGATATAGGTGAACTACAACTCCAAAACTCAAGGTCAATGCCCACCAAACTCTTATAGCATTTTCTCTTGGTTATGGGAGTTCTGTGTGGGAAGTTTGTGTCTTTCTGCCATTCCTGCCAGGATATCTATGTTGTGTTCATCGAAACAGGGCCAGGTTTCACACTGAGTGTATAAATACATTTAAAAACATATTACCTATATGTATTACTGTGTTAGAGTCTCATTTTGTGTCATTTTGGTTGGTTGTGTGCCCCAGGATTTTGGAAATGTAAAAAGTGTACCGCGGCTCAAAAAAGGTTGAAGAACACTGCCATAGAGGAGTGTCCTCGTGTAAGGATCAAATAAAAAAAATAGTCCTCTTTTAGAGTTCAATTCACATAACGAACAGTCTATGTCCAAATAAATCAAAGTCACATATATAATCCACACGGTCGCTCCAAGTGGTCGACGATCGAAAATATTCCTGCGCCAAATCATTTCGCCCTTGTGGGCTTCTTCCGGACCTGGGACGCCTTCCGTAGAGGTGGCGATATTCTCTTGGGTCAATGCTATACAAAACATATAATCGTAACACAATAGTATAATATATATCAACAAGAGTAGCTCCAAAAGGGAAACACACCGGGATAAGTCAGAAATACATACCATAAATATCAATGATATAATGCGGCACAAAGCCTACTGGTCAAATCACGGACAGGGAACAATCACAGTCGGACCAAATATATAGCTAAATGGAAAAACTCGCTAATTAGAACAAACAGGGTAATTAACAGAAACTGCTGGGGCATTTAAGTGAGAAGTTCATTCAGTGATAGCCTATCCTTGAGTCCTGGCGGGAACTCGCATTGAAGTCGGATTATCCATTGGGTTTCAAGCTGTAGCAGCCTCTTTTTGATATCCATATGGGTCCAGCGTACTTGAAGGACCGCCTTTCCCCATATATCCCTCAGAGATCACTACGGCCTGAGGACCAAAATCTCCTGGAGAGTCCATCTATTCAAACTTGCCGGCTATCATCCACGAGGCAATGCGCCTTCTCGGTGGCAGCACCCAATTTATGAAACGCCTTACCGGCGGAGGTCCGAGCTATAACAGATCTGCCCTCCTTCCGAAGGGCTTGTAAGGCCAACTTCTTCCATCAGGCATTCAGTTTGTAATCAGTTTGCAATTGGTCTGGCCTACTCATTTCCTAGAGGCTGCTACAGCTTGAAACCCAATGGATAATCCGACTTCAATGCGAGTTCCCGCCAGGACTCAAGGATAGGCTATCACTGAATGAACTTCTCACTTAAATGTCCCAGCGGTTTCTGTTAATTACCCTGTTTGTTCTAATTAGGGAGTTTTTCCATTTACCTATATATTTGGTCCGACTGTGATTGTTCCCTGTCCGTGATTTGACCAGTAGGAGATGAGTAGGAGATGGTTTTACTGTGTTTTAATGGTTTTACTGTGTTTTAAATTGCTATTTTATGATTGTTTGTGTATGTATTGTGAACCACCATGTGCCATTGGGAATGGTGGTATATAAATTTGAAATAATAAATAAATAAATTCAAAGCATCCCTGACAGATGGCCACCCAACCTCTGTTTAAAAGCCTCCAAAGAGGGAACCTCACTACACTCCAGGGCAGAGAGAGAGTTCCATTGCCGAACAGCTCTTTCTCACAGTTAGGAAGATCTTACTCATGCCCAGGTGGAATCTCCCTTCCTGTAGTTTGAAGCCATTGCTCATTGCATCCTGTCCTAGTCTCCAGGGCAGCAGAAAACAAGCTTGATCCTTCCTCCCTATGATTTCTCCTGACATATTTATACATGGCCATCATGTCTCCTCTCAGCCTTCTCTTCTGCAGGCTAAACAGGCCCAGCTCTTTAAGCTGCTCCTCATAGGGCTTGTTCCACCTTAAGATCTTATTTCCAAGATGGTGCGTGCCTAGGGAGTAACCTGGAAAGAAATGAGGGGAGTTAGGATTGGCTGGTAGAAAAGGGGGTGGAGCCTAACTTAGAACGAGAAAAAAACGGAAACCAATTTTAAGAATAATGTGTTGAGATTGTATTTTGTAGTTTTTAACTGTTAATTTATATGGTTTTTTCGTAGTTTTTAACTGTTAATTTATATGGTTTTATATGACTGTTAAATTTTGTAGTTTTTAACGGTTAATTTATATGGTTTTATATGACTGGGTTTTTAAAAATCATATTATGATGTGTTTGTATGTGGGCACTTGCTTTTTCACCGCCTTGAGTCGCCTTCGGGCTGCGAGAGGCGGTATAGAAGCGTGGTAAATAAATAAAATAAATAAATAAATAAATTCTCCAGACCCTTGATCCTTTAAGACAGCCTCCTCTGGAAACATTCCAGCTTAGTCAACATCTCCCTTCAATTGTGGTGCCCGAAATTTGACACAGTGTGTGTGATTCCAGGTGTGGTCTGACCAAGGCAGAATAGAGGGGTAGCATGATGTGATGAATTCCCTACCTGTTAGGCTACGTAAAACCTGACAAAGTAGGCCCAGGAAACTGGCAGCCATTTTAGATAGGTGCCAAGGGGGCATCCATCTTAGGATCTTATTTCCAAGATGGTGCGTGCCTAAGGAGCAACCTGGAAAGAAATGAGGGGAGTTAGGATTGGCTGGTAGAGACAGGGGTGGAGCCTAACTTAAAAAGAGCAAAAAATGCCCTGAAGAGGAGGCGTTTTAAAATCTGACAGCAGTTGGTGTTAGAGAGCAGTCGGGGGAGTTAGTGTTAGAGTAAAGAAGCCTGAAAGTGGTCAGGTGGCTAGCAGAGTTAGCTGGCGAGTAGATTCTACAGCAGGGGTGGGCAACCTACGGCCCGCGGGCCGTATCCAGCCTGGCAGCCGGTTCTGTCCGGCCCGAGGAGAAGGGCGTCAGGGGTGGGGCCAAGAGGAAGGGGTGCCGCTGCCGCCATCCCATAGCAGGCTCTGTGAGGCCTGCGTTGGCAGACAGGCCGGAGGAGCGGAGGCTTTGGAGTCCCTGCATCCCTGCAGGCGATCAGCGCCTGCAGTGGGGAGCACTCCATGACCTGCGGGGGCTTATCGCCCTGGCGACCCAGAAGACTTATTCATCTTCTGGTTCGCCAGGGCGATGAGCCGCCTCAGATCGCCAAGTGCTCCCCCTGCAGGCCCAGATCGCTTGCAGGGATGCAGGCACTCCAAAGTCTCACAGAGCCCACGATGGGATGGCGGCAGCAGCCCTCCATCAGCTGGGGAACGGCTGGGGCCTCCGATCGCCTGCTGCTGAGGGCGCAGCGGACAGGCCCGGATTACCCATAAAGCCAGACTAGGCCATGGCCTCAGGCGGCAGGTTTTGGGGGGCAGCGGATTCGACCCCCCAAAAACATAAATTAATTTTTTTTAAACGCCCCCTCAAGAGTCATCATACCTCGGGAGAGGGCGGGGGAGAGTGCTGCGAGGGGGCGGGGAGGAGTGAATGGCGCCCTCCCCTTGCCTGGGCCACCCCCTTTCAAAGGAAGGAGGCGGCAAGGAGGAGGAAGGGAAGCTCTGCCCCGCCGGCGGGCATGCATGCATGCACACGCACGCATGCCAGCGGGCTTCCCTTCCTTCTCCTCCTCCTGGCCGCCTCCTTCCTTTGCAAGGGGGTGGCCCAGGCAGCCAGGAGGAGGGCGGGACTTCCCTTCATCCTCCTAGCACCTTCCTTTCGGTCGCGGGAGGAGGAGGAGGTGGACGGAAGTCGCGCGACACTGCTCATGGGGCTTCCGTCTGCCACCTCCTCCTCCTCCCACGACCGAAAGGAAGTCGCGAGAAGGAGGAAGGGAAGTCCCGCCCTCCTCCTTGCGCCCTCCTTTCGGTCGTGGGAGGTGGAGGAGGCGGCGGATGGAAGCCACACCTCCTCCATCCATCTCCTCCTCCCGCGACCGAAAGGAAGGCGTGAGGTGGACGGAAGGAGATGGATGGAGGTGCCGCGTGGCTTCCGTCCACCTCATCGGGCCCTCCTTCTGGTTGCGGGAGGAGGAGGCGACAGAAGCCGCACGGCCGGGGCTGCTGCCGCACATGCGCAGTAGCGCCCTGGGGGCATGGCTTTCCATGCCCTGGGGGCATGGCTTTCAGTGCCCTGGGGGGGGGGCGGCGCAGGGCGTCTTGGCCTCGGGCGGCCGAAGCGCCTAATCCGGGCCTGGCGGCGGAGGTAGAGAGAGGGTGAAAGGGGAGAAGGGCGGAGGGGAGGGAGGAAGGAAGGAAGGAAGGAGGGAGGCGGCCAGGAAGACCTGCCTCCTGCCCAGAGCGGGTCATGGAGGCCTCGGGCAACGTTCAAAGAGTCCCCGCCTTCCTCCGAGCTCCCTTCCCCCGCGGGTGAGTGGCAGGCAAGCAGAGAGGGCAAGTAAAGAAGGCAGGCAGGCAGGCAGTCTCTCTGATGCAGGCCACACACAAGCTGGGTCCGCTTTGCCATCCTCTGGCCTGGGGTCATTGGGCCATCCCCTCTTGGGATCCTTCCTCTCTTCAGGATGTCAGCCTTCATCTTGGTTCGCACCTTGTCTTCTTGAATTTTATTTTATTTTAGTGGTTTTTATTATTATTTTATAATAATTTTGTTATAATAATAATATAATATAATATAATAAATAATATAATATAATAATGTTATATTATAATTTCAACATATTATAATGTCTATATATATACTATAATAATTATGCTATTAATACTAAAATATATGAATATTTCTTGATATATTAATATGTTAATATTAATGATGTGTAATATATAGTAAATATAGTAAGTAAGTAAATAAATAAATAATGTAGATTAGAATGTAGTTCAGCCTTTAGGTGCGGCCCTCCATAATATTTTTTGGCTCTTGTGAAGCCCCTTGGAAAAAATAATTGCCCACCCCTGTTCTACAGCTATCAGGGAAGATAGTGTGTAGAGGTGTAGAAAGATAGATCCAGAGTAGGACTCTCTGTATTGGAGTTAAGACTTGCTAGGCAGAGAGGAAATCCTATCAGTAAATTCTTGGAGGGAGAAAGGAGTGGTATTTTGCACCTAAGATTTGAACTGTTTAAAGGAAACATGCACTTTCATGCCAACATCTCTGAACCATTAAGCTTGATACCTCGTATTTTGTAAGTTCTCTTCAATAAACTTCATTGTTTTGTTGTTCAAAACATCTGCCCGACGTGTGCCTCTGTCAAAGAAGTCTCAAATCAGTTCCCTGCAGCAATCAAGAGTCTAATGGTGGCAGCTTACATTCTGAAGAAGCCATTTCTTCAGTGCTACCTCAGTGCACAGCCCTGAATGCAAGTCCAGAGCATTCTTGCCTAAGATTCCCCTACTTGTTATATTTTGGTGGCAGCGGTGGGATCGATTAGGAAAGGCCCTTCCTGCATCTATGGCAGGCATCCTCAGAGATTGTGAGGTCTGTTGGAAACTAGGAAAATTGGGTTTATATATCTGTGGAAACTTCAGGGTGGGAAAAAGAACTCTTGTCTATTGGAGCTAGGCGTGAATGTTTGAATTGGCCACCTGGATTAGCATTCGATGGCCTGACAACCTTTGAGGATGCCAGCCATAGATGCAGGCAAAACGTCAGGAGAGAATGCTTCTAGAACATGGCTATTACAGCCCAAAAAACCTACAACAACCCAGTGATTCCAACCATGAAAGCCTTTGACAATCTTCTGTATACCTTTATAAAGCGGAATGTTTGTATGTATGTATGTGTGGGGGACATGACCCACGGATTATGGGATTTGTAGTACTTTCAAACACTTTGGTTCCCACAGACCACTGAGGCCACCAAAAAGGACCAATACAGACCACACTTAGCACACACAGCCCCCATGACCTACGTCCTGGTGCAGTTTGGAGGAGGGTGGACCATGGATGATGGGACTTGAAGTACCTCTACTCACTTCCCAAGTTCACTGCAACCCTCATCCAATCACTGATCGAGACCAAACTTGGCATACATAACCCCTATGACTGCCTTCACGTCCTGGTGAGGTTTGGGGGAGGACTGACAATGGATGATGGGATTTGTAGTACTTTCACACCCCTCTGTTCCCACAGACCACTGTGGCCCCCAACAAACACTGATAAAGACCACACTTGGCACACAGAGCCCCAGTGACCCACTCTACATACTACTGAAGTTTGGAGGGGGCCAGAACATGGATGATGGAACTTGCAGTACCTTCCCTCACTTTCCAAGACTGCTACAAACCTAATCCTATGACTGATCAACACGAAACCTGCCACACAGAGCCCTCATGACCCACTCTTCATCCTGGTGCTGTTTTGTGTGAGACGGACTACGGATGATGGGACTTGCAGTACCTTCCCTCACTTTCCAAGACTGCTACAAACCTAATCCTATGACTGATCAACACGAAACCTGCCACACAGAGCCCTCATGACCCACTCTTCATCCTGGTGCTGTTTTGTATGAGACGGACCACGGATGATGGGACTTGAAGTACCTTCATTCACTTCCTAAAACAATGCAACCCTCATCCATTCACCAATACAGACCAAACTTAGCACACAGAGCCCCCATGACCCAATCTACATCCTACTAGACTTTGGGGCGGGGGGACCAGAGATGATGGGACTTCCACTACCTTCAGTAATTTCATGATACCACTGCAACTCCCAATAATGATGGATCAAGACCAAACTTGCCACACAGAGCCCCCATGACCCACTCTACATCCTGCTGCACTTCTCAAATGACCCGGGCACCGCCGGGTCCCCAAGCTATATAAATAAAAATGTAATGTTCATTTGTGGGATTAACATAACCCCAAAACCACTGGATGAATTGACACCAAACTTGGACACTGCACCCTTAACAGTCCAACGAGTGACCACCACTCATAACCCCCGTCCCCCCAAAAACGCAGCAGAAAGGACTTAAAAACCCAAAAAAGCTAAATGACAATACAGATGCAGGTGCCTGGCTTACTAACCATGGAGCCCTTGCTCTGCAGAGAGCAGGGGCGCACCTCTCTCAAGCGCTGCCTACAAGCCCAACTCTTTTCCAGCCTGTGTCTAGAGGGAAGGAATGAAGGAGGGAAAGGGAGAAGGAAGGAAGGAAGGAAGGAAGGAAGGCGAGACGGAGGGAGGGAAAGGGGGAAAGAAGGAAGGAGGGAAGGAAAGAGGGAATGAAGGAAAAAGCAGAGAAGGAAGGAAGGGAAGAAAGAAGTAGAAAAGGAAGGAAGGAGAGAATGAGGGCAGGAAAGAAAAAGGAGGGTACACAGGAAAGAGGTAGAGAAGGAAGGAGAAGGAAAGAAGGAAAGAAAGGGAGGGGAGGAAGGAAAGAGAGAAGGAAGGATGGAACCAAAGAGCAAAAGAAGGGAGGGAGGGAGGAAAGAGGTAGAGAAGGAAGGAAGGAAGGAAGGAAGGAGAAGGAAGGATGGAACCAAAGAGCAAAGGGAGGGAGGGAGGGAGGGAGGAAAGAGAAGGAAGGAAGGAAGAGAAGGAAGGAAGGAAGGAAGGAAGGAGAAGGAAGGAAGAAAGAGAGGGAAGGGAAGGATGGAAGGAAATGGCAAAAAAGGGAGGGAGGGAGGAAGGGAGGGAAAGAGGAAGGAAGGAAGGAAGGAAGGAGAAGGAAGGAGAGAAAGAGAGGGGAGGAAGGAAATAGAGAAGGAAGGATGGAACCAAAGAGCAAAGGAAGGGAGGGAGGGAGGGAGGGAGGAAAGAGGTAGAGAAGGAAGGAAGGAGAGAAAGGGAGGGAAGGAAGGAAAGAGAGAAGGAAGGATGGAACCAAAGACCAAAGGAAGGGAGGGAGGGAGGGAGGGAGGAAAGAGGTAGAGAAGGAAGGAAGGAAGGAGAGAATGAGGGTGTGAAAGAAAAAAAAGGGTACACAGGAAAGAGGTAGAGATGGAAGGAGAAGGAAAGAAGGAGAGAAAGGGAGGGGAGGAAGGAAATAGAGAAGGAAGGATGGAACTAAAGAGTAAAGGAAAGAAGGAAGGGAGGGAGGCTGAAGAAGCTGTGGGAGAGGCCAGGGGAGAAGGAAGGAAGGAGAGAATGAGGGCTCGGAAAGAAAGAGGGATGCCAAGCCAGCAAAGAGGCTCTGCCACTGAGATTGGAAGGAAGGTGGGAGAGCTGAAAGGGAGGGAGGGGGGAAGGAAAGAGCATGATGGAAGGATGGAACTAAAGAGTAAAGGAAAGAAGGAAGGGAGGGAGGAAGAAAAGAGGTAGAGAAGGAAGGAAGGAGAGAATGAGGGCGGGAAAGAAAGAGGATGGTACACAGGAAAGAGGTAGAGAAGGAAGGAAGGAGAGAAAGGGAGGGAAGGAAGGAAAGAGAGAAGGAAGGATGGAACCAAAGAGCAAAGGAAGGAAGGAAGGAAGGAAGGAAGGAAGGAATAACAGAAGGAAGGGAGGGAGGAGGGAAAGAGGTAGAGAAGGAAGGAGAGAAAGGAGAAGGGAAAGAAGAAGGGAAGGGAAGAGGGAGGGAAGGAAGGAGAGAAAGAAAGAAAGGAGAGAAAGAAAGAAAGGAGAGAAAGAGGAAGGGAAGGTTGGCTGCAGCAACGCGTGGCGGGTACAGCTAGTCCAGGGCTGTCCAATTGGCGGCCCGGGGTCCATATAAGGCCCCCCAGCCCCTTCCTTATGGCCCCCTAAGCTTTTTAATAAAAATAAAAATTGACAAATAAAATAAATAATAATTTTTTTAAAAAACCTACTTCCGGGTTGTCCAAGTATCACGAGAATACGCAATCCACACAGGAGGCCCTGTCAACGCGAGATCACGCCGGCATTGACAGCAAAATCCGTGTGGATTTATTAAAAAAATAAAACTCTGATCGCAAATAAAATAAATAATAATTTTTCGGTCGTCGCCTCTCTCATCGTCCGGGTACTCCTGGATCCTGCGCATTGGTATCAGCAGGAGGGGTTCCTCTTTCCCATCTCCTCATGTATTGAATATAAAATTAAATATATTTCATGTATTAAAATATACTAAATATATTTAATATTATTTAAAAGATTAAATAAGGGAGATGGGAATTAAATATATTTAATATTAAATGACAGCAAAAATTTAATAAGGGGAGGGAGAGATGGAAATTAAATATATTTACTACTAAATTAAAATAAGGAGAGGGGAAGATGGAATTAAATATATTTAATATTAAATTAAAATAAGGGGAGGGGAGGATGGAATTAAATATATTTAATATTAAATAAAAATAAGGGGGAGGGGAGGATGGGATTAAATATATTTAATATTAAATTAAAATAAGGGAGAGGGAGAATGGAATTAAATATATTTAATATTAAATAAAAATAAGGAGAGGGGAGATGGAATTAAATATATTTAATATTAAATAAAAATAAGGGGAGAGGGGAGATGGAATTAAATATATTTAATATTAAATAAAAAATATTAAAAGAGGGGAGAGGATGGAATTAAATATATTTAATATTAAAAATAAGGGGAGAGGGGAAAAATAAGGGGAGGGGAGGATGGAATTAAATATATTTAATATTAAATAAAAATAAGGAGAGGGGAGGATGGAATTAAATATATTTAATATTAAATAAAAATAAGGGGAGAGGGGAGGATAGAATTAAATGTATTTAATATTAAATTAAAATAAGGAGAGGGGAGATGGAATTAAATATATTTAATATTAAATAAAAATAAAAATAAAGGGGGAGAGGGGAGTATGGAATTAAATATATTTAATATTAAATAAAAATAAGGGGAGAGGGAGGATGGAATTAAATATATTTAATATTAAATAAAAATAAGGGGAGAGGGGAGGATGGAATTAAATATATTTAATATTAAATAAAAATAAGGGGAGAGGGGAGGATGGAATTAAAATATATTTAATATTAAATAAAAATAAGGGGAGAGGGGAGGATGGAATTAAATATATTTAATATTAAATAAAAATAAGGGGAGAGGGGAGGATGGAATTAAATATATTTAATATTAAATAAAAATAAAAGGGAGAGGGGAGGATGGAATTAAATATATTTAATATTAAATAAAAATAAGGGAGAGGGAGGATGGAATTAAATATATTTAATATTAAATAAAAATAAGGGAGGAGGGGAGGATGGAATTAAATATATTTAATATTAAATAAAAATAAGGGGAGAGGGGAGGATGGAATTAAATATATTTAATATTAAATTAAAAATAAGGGGAGAGGGGAGGATGGAATTAAATATATTTAATATTAAATAAAAATAAGGGGAGAGGGGAGGATGGAATTAAATATATTTAATATTAAATAAAAATAAGGGAGAGGGGGAGGATGGAATTAAATATATTTAATATTAAATAAAAATAAGGGGAGAGGGGAGGATGGAATTAAATATATTTAATATTAAATAAAAATAAGGGAGAGGGGAGGATGGAATTAAATATATTTAATATTAAATAAAAATAAGGGGAGAGGGGAGGGATGGAATTAAATATATTTAATATTAAATAAAAATAAGGGGAGAGGGAGGATGGAATTAAATATATTTAATATTAAATAAAAATAAGAGGAGAGGGGAGGATGGAATTAAATATATTTAATATTAAATAAAAATAAGGGGAGAGGGGGAGGATGGAATTAAATATATTTAATATTAAATAAAAATAAGGGGAGAGGGGAGGATGGAATAAATATATTTAATATTAAATAAAAATAAGGGGAGAGGGGAAGATGGAATTAAATATATTTAATATTAAATAAAAATAAGGAGAGGGGAGGATGGAATTAAATATATTTAATATTAAATTAAAATAAGGGGAGAGGGGAGGATGGAATTAAATATATTTAATATTAAATAAAAATAAGGGGAGAGGGGAGGATGGAATTAAATATATTTAATATTTAATTAAAATAAGGGGGGAGGATGGAATTAAATATAAAATAATTTAATATCTTATCCTTGCATTTCATCTCAGTAAAAGATTGTATTTGACTGTATGGATGCCACTTTTGAATGCCCACCCTGCATTTTATCTCAGTAAAAGATTATATTTGACTGCATGCATGCAGGGGCGGGGCGGAGCCGGGGGAGAGGATGGATCCGGGGGCGGGGAGGGGGCGGGGGCAGACCCTACGGCCCCAGGTCATCAGTGACCGGAATTCAGGCCCCTGGGCCGGTAGAAGTTGGACAGCCCTGAGCTAGTACATTAATAAAGATCCTGAATAGGACTGTGCTGTGTTAGGAATTGTGGGAGTTGAAGTCCAAAACACCTGGAGGGAGGTCCCAAGTCTGCCCATGCCTGATGTAGACACACCTTCTCAGCGTGGCCCTGCAATCTCAAGGACCAGTAGATTCTTGACCTGGGAACTCTGCAAATTCTACCAAGTTGACGGAGCTTAAGCGAAGTATACGCAGATCCCTGACTTCTCCATGAGGCTCATTGTAATCCATCCTAATTTGAAGCATTTCGATCTGCCCTGCACATCCTCAAGGTCCTCGGATTGGAAAGGAGAGGGAGGGCCCTTGCCGGGTTGTTTCATCTTCTCCATCCTTCGGAGGCCGCATCCTGTGTGGTTACCTTCCGAGCCCGTGGCCGTTTCATGTGGTTTGACATGCCTTTAATTTGGAGACAATCAGGTTGGGTCTCTAACTTGAAACACAAAAGGGGAAAGAAGAGAGGGAAGGAAAACCGTTCAGGGAGATGCAATGTCTCCTGAAGAAGAATTCGACAGATGTCGACACACGGCAGGGATGCCATGTCAAACTGTTAATTAGGCGGGTAAACAGGGCCGGGGGTAATTACACACCCGGAGTAGATATTATTTGATGTAGCCGGCTCATCTAAATAGACAATATGCTTGGGGAGGCTGGAAAAGTCTGCAACAGGTTTGACCTCAACTGGGATCTCTATTCCATCTGGAGAGATGCAGATTAATTCACAGAGTTGGAAGAGACCCCAAAGGCCATCCAGTCTAGCCTAGGAAAACACAATAAAAGCCCTCCCAACAGATGGCCATCCAGCTTAAAAACCTCCAGAGAAGACAACTCCACCAGATTCCCAGGCTGAACCGTATCCCACTATCGAACGTAGGGTTGCCATTTTTTGATATAAGAAATAAGGGACATTTACGGGATTTTTCACAAAAATAAGGGACACTTCTTTAAAAACTTGAAACTCAAACATTAGCTAGAAATAGTTTTATTAACAGAATAAGATAATGATTGAAACTCACAAAAGAAACTGACTTTACACCCTCTTAACAGTAGTGGTATGTCTCTGCATGCTTTGTCATGCAGAAAAAACATTATCAGAACTACCTTATTTTCTCCATCTGTATTTAGTCCTTGACTTTGCTGACTTTAAAAGTGCACTGTCAGCTTTACAAAAACACCAACAAAACTTGTTGGAAATGCAAGAGCCAAATAGGTACATTTATGCATTGCTGGTGGGCTTGTGCCAAAGTGAAAAAGTTCTGGAGGGATGTGCATATGCACTCCCAAAGGATGCTGGAGAATACAAACCAGAAATTTTACTACTCAATCTAACAGACCCGGCTATCGACATGGACAAAGACAAAAAGCTATACTTCATAACAGCGGCCGCAAGAATGGTGCTGGCAAGGCTGTGGAAACAGGAGGAATCCCCAAGAGCAACGGATTGGGCCACCAAACTGCTAGAACTGTCAGATATGGACATTCTGAATAGCAAAGTAAATAATAAACCTCCGGGAAAGCTAACGGATTGGATGCCGATATTGAACTACTTGAAAATAACAAAGTTGTGACAACAACACTCAAAGCAAGAAGACGGATCGTGGGAACGCCAGTCCAAGGAATAGCAATTTACAAGCAAGGATTTACTCCCCTGTCGACCCGACTGGAAGCATATTTTCTATTTCTTCTTCTACTATCCCCCTCACCACCACCACCCCTCTATCTCCCTCTTACCCCCATCCCAACCTCGGTTACCCATGCCCCTCACATTTCTATCTATTGCACTAGGGAGGGGACGACAACTATAACTTTTTATCATGTTTGAAAACAAATGAATAAAAAACTATTCAAATTAAAAAAAAGTGCACTGTCTAAACATTAAAATAAAATAAATTTTATAAGACAGTATATCTTCATGATTATTATGTCAATAGTTAATGGTATAGTATAGTATGGGATACACAGCATTGTATAGTATTGGGATGCACAGCTAGGCCTATTTTAAGAGTAACTCTCAAGCAACCCGAAACTATTGTTATCCAACATGATTCAACATTCCCCTTGGGTAACGGCTAATTGAGTCTACTGTACTTTGAAAACGTCCTGTATCGCCTCTTCCTTCCAACGGGGACGCAGGCTGCCCTGCGAGTTGGAATCCCCGGGCAGGCATTGCCGTGGAAACTGCAGCGCGCACCTTCCTCTGGTCAACCCCGCCCAGTCCTGTCCTGCTAGTCAAAAATAAGGGACAGGGCCTGGAAATAAGGGACACAAATTTTAGGGCCAAAATAAGGGACGTCCCTTAGAATAAGGGACATATGGCAACCCTAATCGAACGGCTCTTACCATCAGGAAGCTCTTCCTAGTATTCAAGTAGAACCCCTTCTGTAGTTTGCATCCATTACGTCATGTCCTAGTCATTGGAACATCGGAAAGCAAGCTGCTTCCATATTCAATATGGCACCTTTGTAAAGTATTTAAACACGTCGGTCATGTCCTCTCTGAACCTGCTCTTCTCCACCCAACTCCCTAAGGTGTTTCCCAACCTTTTTTGAGCTGCGGCACACTTTTAACATTAAAAAAATCCGGGGGCACACCACCAATCAAAATGACACAAAATGACACTCTAACACAGTAAAGAACAGCTAGGGGTGGTGGTTTTCTGGGCAGCTGCTGCTGGGAGTGTCGGCCGGGTAGGGGAGGAGCCAGGCCATGCCAAGCCCCACCCCCTCCCCCGGCTTCAGCTCTCCCCGCAGCTGCTCCAGCCTTGAGGGGCAGTGCCAGCCAGCGGGGCAGAGCCAGCAATGCTGGCTTGGCACTGTCTCAGGCTGGAGCAGCTGCTGGGTGCTGCCGGGGCAGGGGAGGAGCCAGGCCATGCCAAGCCCCACCCCCTACCCCGGCTTCGGCACTCCCAGCAGCTGCTCCAGCCTTGAGGGGGCAGTGCCAACCCAGCGGGGGCAGAGCCAGCAGAAGTGTGCCGTGAGCGATCATCAGGTGTGCCGTGGGAAATTGGAACCTCCAATACCCTTTCTTCCCCCTCCTGCCGAACACATTTTCTTCTCCACTCGGGCTCCCTTCTTCCCAGCCTCGCTCTGCTCGCTTTGCCTCGCTTTGCTCTGGCGCGAGTCTGTGCAGTAGCGCCCGCGAACTCCATCTGTGTTCACATTTCGGCATATTGAGTATTCATGCCAAGTTTGGTCCTGATCCAACATTGTTTGAGTCCACAGTGCTCTCTGGATATAGGTGAACTACAACTCCAAAACTCAAGGTCGATGCCCACCAAAATCTTATAGTATTTTCTCTTGGTTGTGGGAGTTCTGTGTGGGAAGTTTGTGTCTTTCTGCCAATCCTGCCAGGATATCTATGTTGTGTTCATCGAAACAGGCCCAGGTTTCACACTGAACGTATAAATACATTAAAAAACATATTAACTATATGTATTACTGTGTTAGAGTGTCATTTTGTGTCATTTTGGTTGGTGGTGTGCCCCAGGATTTTGTAAATGTAAAAAATGTGCAGCGGCTCAAAAAAGGTTGAATAACACTGCTCTAGGGAACTCAGCCTCGTTCAGGTCCTGAGAACTGGCAACCCTGTTGTGTGGATCCTAAGTTCACCATTACAGATGGAACAGGGTGTAAAGTGCGTCATGGGGGATTTGTGTGCCAAGTTTGGTTCTGATCCGTCATTGGTGTGGGCCACAGTGCTGTAAGGAAGTGAGTTTAAGTACTGCAAATCCCATCATCCATGGTCCATCCTCCCTCAAACTGCACCAGGATGTAGAGTGGGTCTTGGGGGTTCTTTGTGCCAAGTTTGGTCTTGTTCTGTCATTGTTGGGGGCTGAAAAGTGTTTTGGCCTTAAACTCCCACCATATCTGACTGCCTCAGGGCTTTTCCTTACCCCCCTCTGCCACTTTAGAGTGTCGGAATGTTGGTGCTGCTGCCCAATCAGAGGCGTTATGCAAATAATCCCACAGTAGCAATCAATCAGAAAGCTGGCACATATCCACAAACACCTCCGCATACATACAAACATTCTTTTTATTATACATACAGATTTATTTATTATTTGGATTTCTATACCGCTCCTCCCCACAGGCTCGGGGCGTTTCACAAAATCTGAAAGCATATACATTAAAAGCAATACATAGAAAACCAGGTTTCTACAATTTTTAAGAGGAGCCGCTAAGATTGAATGCTTGCCGGAAAAGGGTAGTCTTACAAGCCCTTCGAAAAAGGGCCAGTTCTCTAATTCAGTGATTTTCAACCTTTTCTGATCCGCGGCACATTTTTTACATTTACAAAATCCTGGGGCACACCACCAACCAAAATGACACAAAATGACACTCTAACACAGTAATACAGATAGTTAATATGTTTTTAAATGTATTTATACACTCACTTTGTGCAGGGGCGGTCCTACAGGTAGGCCAAGTAAGTGGCCACATAGGGTGCCATCTGGGAAGGGGGCGCCATCCTGGACGCATGGGGCGCCATCCTGGCCCTGCCGATGTTCCTCAGGCAGTGCCGCAACTGCCTGCTTTTGGGTCCCAGCCTTGTGTGCTCCGACGCCGCTTCTGGGCATACGCAGAGGTTTCCGCGCAGGCGCAGTTGCTCCGGAGCTGAAGTTGAGCACAGGAGCAACTGCACATGCGCGAAAACCTCCGTGCATGCCCAGTAGCTCCCTTGCGCAGAAGCCTGTAAGCAAAGCACTCCCTATCGGCCAGGCAGGGAGTGCTTCCCCCTCTCCCTTTGTCTCCGCGCGTTTTGCAGGGAAGGAGAAAAGAATCAGTGAAGGAAGTGTAAGTGAAGGAATGAATGAAGGGCTTTCTCCTCCTCCTCCTCTGTGACCTCTTCTCTCCCTCCTTCCTTTCTTCGGCTCTATTTCGGTCTAGACCTGAGGGGCCTGAGGCTATGAGGAGTTGTGGGAGTTGGGGTCCAAAACACCTGGAGGGAGGGAGGGCCCAAGTTTGCCCAGGCCGCACTGCCTGTATTCAACCCTCATTTGAACATTTTGGCTGTTTTTCTATGTACGTTTACATTGGGATCCTAATTTTGGACTTATGGGAGACTCCTATGAATTATGAGACGGGTGGTAGGTAATATATTCTGATTTTGATGCATTTACATTGCATTTCTTGTTGATTGTTATACAGTTCTGCTTAATATTGTCATACAATATAATAAAAATACAATATAACAATAGAATAATGATATATTTTATATTACATGTAATATTACAAACAATATTGCAGTATAGTGGTATTGTACAAAATAGTAATCTATTATATTTTATTTTTACTTTATTTTGGGTTATTTGAGTTTTATAGGAGTAATGAAAATATTTAGTAGAGGATAATTTTATTTATTATTTATATAATAATAATATAATAGAATGTTATATTATAATGTCAATCTATTATATATAGGAAGAGCCGTCATGGGAAGACTACCTCAAACAGAGAAACCTTACAACGCAGAAACACCAAACTTGCCAACAGAAATAGGCCTCAAGCAAGGTAAGTTTGTACCAAACAAACTCCCCCCCCCCCAAACCTAAAATGCCCCCAAAACAACGAGTAAAAAAAACCTACATTTCCCAGCATCCTCCGCGGCTGCCAGCAAATGCCATTGGCCGACATCGGCCCACCCAAAATGCAGAGAGGAAGAGTAACCATAGCAACACTGGCAGGAGCCATCCAAGGCTAGGATAGAATGCTGAGAGATTTCAGTTGTCAGTTGGTGTTTAAGGGTTAAACTGTCAAAACCAAACTCTACTAAACTAAATGTCAACAAATCATGCCTTACTAAACTAACTAAACATGCCTTACTAAACTAAATGTCAACAAATCACCAGGGCCAGATGGCATCCACCCCAGAGTTCTTAAGGAACTCAAGTGTGAAATTGCTGAAATTCTAGCCAAAATATATAACCTTTCTCTAAGATCAGGCACTGTACCCGAGGACTGGAGGGAGGCAAATGTAACTCCGATCTTCAAGAAAGGATCCAGGGGTGATCCAGGAAATTATAGGCCAGTTAGTCTAACCTCAGTTCCAGGCAAAGTGATGGAAACCATTATTAAAGAAAAAATTACTAAGCACATAGAAGAACAGGCATTGCTGAAGGAAAATCAACATGGTTTCTGCAAAGGCAAATCATGTCTTACTAACTTGTTAGAATTCTTCGAGGGTGTAAATAAAACACATAGATAAAGGGACCCAGTCGATATTGTTTACCTTGACTTTCAAAGGCTTTTGACAAAGTCCTCACCAAAGGCTCCTAAATAAGCTCTTCAGCCATGGAATCAGAGGACAGGTCTTGTCCTGGATTGGAACCTGGCTAAACTGTAGGAAACAAAGGGTGGTAATAAACGGACATTTCTCTGGGTGGAAAGAGGTGAGAAGTGGCGTACCCCAAGGTTCAGTTTTGGGTCCGTTATTTTTTAATTTATTCATTAATGACCTGGATGTAGGAGTAAATTGTGAGGCAGCAAAGTTTGCAGACGACACTAAATTGTTCAGGGTAGTTAAAAATGAAACTGATTGTAAAGAGCTCCAGAAAGATCTCTCGAAATTGAGTGAATGGGCAACAAAGTGGCAAATGCATTTTAACCTAAACAAGTGTAAAGTCATGCACATCGGGCAAAGAACCCCAACTACACCTACCAATTGATGGGGTCAAAGCTTTCCGAGACAAACCAGGAAAGGGATCTTGGGGTTTTGGTGGACAGCTCAATGAAGATGTCAACCCAGTGCGCAGCAGCAGTGAAAAAAAGCAAATTCTATGCTTGGCATGATCAGGAAGGGAATCGAAAATAGGTCGTCAAATGTTGTATTGCCTCTCTACAAATCTATGGTGAGGCCACATCTGGAGTACTGTGTACAATTCTGGTCACCGCACCTCAAGAAGGATAAGGTGAATAGAGAAAAAATATTTTCTCTGTCACACAACACTAGGACTAGGGGGCACTCCCTAAAGCTCCAAGGTAGGAAAGTTAGGACTAATAAAGGGAAATATTTCTTCACCCAGAGGGTCATTGGGTTATGGAACTCACTTCCAGAGGAGGTTGTGACAGCGGTCAGCCTGGACAGCTTCAAGGCAGGATTAGACAGATTCATGGATACCAAGGGAATCAGTAGCTACTGAAATGGACATCCAAGTGCCACCTCTGTGTTGATGGAGGCAGGCAGGATTTCCCGGGTACTGGTTGTGGGGGTCGGGAGCAGGTGAGGGTTTTGCCCTCCTTTCTGCTAGAGATCCCTGTGTACAACTAGTGGGCCACTGTGTGACACAGAATGCTGGACTAGATGGGCTGAGGCCCGATTCAGCATGGCTCTTCTTATGTTCTTATGTTCTTATGTTCTTATGAGGGAGCAATTCTCCAGCAATTCCTACCCACACAATACAACACAACTTCCAATCACAACCCATCCCACCAACCTTACGGGACCCTGTACACACAACACCTACCACCACCACAAACAAAAAACATTCCTTCCTTCCCACAGACAGAAACTGACCCAAAAGACAAGCCATGCCTTATAAAAATAACAGCATCGGACGACACACTCAACGCTACATACATCAAACAAAAAAGGGCAGAACAAACGCCAGAACAGAAACACACTGCGCAGCAGAGACACAGACAACAGGTCACTGCACGGCGCACAGCTGAGAACCAAATGCAAAGAACTGCACGACAAGAAGAAGCGCGCAGCCAGGAACAACAAAGACGCAGAAATGCAACACAACAGCAGCGCTGGGAGCGCAGAAACACGATGTTGCAACACAGAAAACAAACTTCAAAAACACCACAACCAATTCCACCGCCTAGCCTTCAGATACAACGCTGCAGAAGACTACAGCATGGCGCCAGAGGCCGACATTGGCACCCTAACGCACATCTGCACACACTGCAAAGCCCTGAAATACCCAGCAGAAACACCGGGAATGCGCTGCCTAGCCGGTAAAGTCTCTCTACCACCACTTGCCACTCCTCCACAACCACTACAGACTTTGCTGAGTGGACACACTCCAGAATCAAAACACTTCCTCCGCTATAGAAGACAATACAACTCATGCTTCCAGATGACATCATTTGGAGCACACATAGAAAGTGCGCAATTCATGCCTACATGACCCCACCAAGGCCGTAAGTAACATCATTTCCAACCCTTACATACTCAGACTTTCTCGCATCTCCTAAATAGGGCACAGCAACGCGTGCCGGGTACAGCTAGTATATTATAATTATATTGTAATGTAGTATAATATAATTATGATATAATATAGTAGGAGTATGGTATAATATATTGTATATACATTGATACAATATAATACTACTAATGGTATTTTGGTATTATAATTGTGTATTTGTTTTACATGGGGGGGCAAAATAATGTTTGGGGGGGGCCGCCAAAATCACGCATTGTTGACCCACCGTTTAGCCGGCTCCGGGGTTGGGGGAACCGCCCTTAAATGGGTGGCCTCCTTCCTCCGGGACCGGGGACAACATGTGGAGGGGTGGGGAGGCCTCCGGGAGACTCCCACTTGATTGTGGGGTCCCCCAGGGGGCCATCCTCTCCCCCCTTATTATTCAACGTATATATGCGCCCCCTGGCCCAGCTGGCCCGCGACTTTGGTCTGGAGTGTTATCAGTACGCTGATGACACCCAGCTTCTGCTGAGAATGGACGGCAGGCCGGACACCGTACCCGATTGTTTCCATCAGTGCCTGGAGGCCGTGACTGGTTGGCTGCGGGCCAGCCGGCTGAAGGTGAATCCGTCGAAGACGGAGATCCTGTGGCCCGGTCGCCCTGGGCTGGGTGGGTGTCGGTTGCCTACCCTGGATGGCGAGCAGCTTAGCCCGTCATCTTTGGTTAAGAGCTTAGGTGTTCAGTTGGACTCCCTGCTGACCATGGAGTCCCAGGTCTCTGTGGTCAGCAGGGTGTCCTTCTTTCACCTACGACGGGCTAGGCGACTGGCACCCTACCTGTCCAGGACCGACCTGGTGACGGTAATCCAGCGACGGTCATCTCGAGACTGGACTACTGTAACGCCCTCTACATTGGCCTTCCTTTGTCGACAATTCGGAAACTCAAGCTAGTGCAGAACGCCGCTGCTCGCTTGCTGACGGGCTTGCCGGTGAGGGAGCACATCACGCCCATTCTTCGGCAGCTGCACTGGCTTCCTATTGAGTACCGAATTGCCTTCACGGTGTTGGTATTGACCTTTAAGGCCTTACACGGCTTAGGGCCTGCGTACCTGAGGGACCGCCTTATCCCGTACTTACCCCCGAGATCACTGCGGTCAGACGAACAGAATCTGCTGACGGTACCACCAGTCCGCTCCTGCCACCTATCTGTAACCAGACAGAGAGCCTTTTCTGCAGTGGCCCCAGTGCTGTGGAACTCTTTGCCGGACAGTGCTCGAGCCATCTCAGAGCTGGCTCCATTCAGAAGGGCTTGTAAGACCGCCCTATTTGGACTAGCCTTTAATTAGGCATAGAAGGATTGTGCCTCTAGAACTATGTATGTCACCCTGCACCTCGTAATGTGTTAAATTGTGTTTTTAATGTGTTTTATGCTTTTATTGTAGGGCCCCATGTCTGTGACATGATGCCCACTTATATTGCTGTTATCCGCCCCGAGCCTGTGGGGAGGAGCGGAATACAAGATCGAAGAAATAAATAAATAAATAAATAAAATAATGTTCGCTTACCATTTAAAATTACCTTAGACCGCCCCTGACTTAGTGTCAAACCTGGGCCTGTTTGAAAAGGTGATTCTCCAGGTGACACAGACAACACAGATTGACTAAAGGTGTGTTATTGGACTCATGCACCACCTGATGCATGGATAGGAGGCGTCAAACGCCCCCAGACGGCATGTCTGGAAAAGGTGGAAGCGCTTGACCCTTTTATCTCCCAGGCAGCCCAAGGGAAGCATCAAAGGGCCAAGGCCTGCCTTCAGATGGCCTGAATTAGGCCAAGGCTGACCAAGATGGCTTCCTCCAGCCAAGCCCAGCATCAAAAGCCGTGATTAATGGTTGCTGAGGCTACAGGTTCAGAACCTGCAAACATGCGCCCAGAGGAGGAGGGAAAGAAAGCCATTCCTCTATGCGCTAAGTGGATGTGGCATGTAGAATGGGCCCGTGGTTGGCAATTAAAGTAATGAAATGCAGAAAAGACACCTGCTTTGAATGAATACAGTAAGCGGCGGGAGGTGGCCGAGGTTTGGAGGGGGAGAGCAGCAGAGCCGGCCCCCTGAACCCAAATGCGTCCCCCATGCGTCTCCTTCACAACATCATCATTAAAGAGCAGGGAGCTTTGCTTCTAATCTTTCCACCACCGCCGTCCTCTCTCTCTCTCTCTCTTTCCCCCCCTTTTCCAGGCCAACATGTGGATGTTAGCATAGTTGGACTGCTTGGCATTCCTTCCTGCCTGCTTTCGGCCAACATGCTACATTTTAAAACTTGTTGGGCCCTTTCATGTTTTTATTTGACCCTATGTAATTGCATTCCTGAAGGAGTAACAGGCTTGCCCTGTGATTTATGCCCCGGTATTAAATGTCACTTTTTGAAAAGACCCAGCGAACGGCACAGGGTTCACCTCCAGCCTTCCCAGGGAAGTTCAAAAACGGACTCCCAAAAGAGAAGGGGGAGGTTGCAAGAGGCAAGGAAAGGCGGAAGGACTGACTGACTGACTGACTTTATTATTTCTGAGTCGCCCTCCACGTTAGTGCTCCGGGCGACTTACACACAACAAATTCCACAATTAAAATAGAGTATTTAAAACTAGATTAAAATATTCAGTGGTTAAATGCAGGGGCCAGGCTTGGTATTTGAGTTCCTGGTTCTGCATTAACCATGGGCTTTCCTAAATAGCCAGGTCTTCAGAGCGATCAGGAACTGGGGCAGGTCGAGGAGGCTCTCTCGTCCGGTGGTATCGAGTTCAAGAACGGGGGCCACAACGGAGAATGATCTCCGTCTCGTGGTCTCCAGGTGGGCCTCTTTCAAGCCTGGTACGTGAAGAAGGTTCTTGTTTGCTGGCCCGGGGTCCTTGAGTAAGCAGGCATCAGCAAGCGGTCTTTAGGTATGTTGGGCCCCGGCCCCGTAGGGCTTTGAAAGCCAAGGTCAAGGTCTTGTGTAAGGCTCTATACTCAACGGGCAGCCAGTGCAGGCGCTGCAGAGATGGTGTAATGTGGCATCTCATCGGTGTACCTGTGAGAAGCCTGGTGGCCGCGTTCTACACAATCTGGAGCCTGCGGGTTAGTGACCGGGGTAGACCTACATACAAAGCGTTACAGTAATCCAGCCTTGATGAAACCGTGGCATGGATTACTGTAGCTAGCGCTTCCGTCGGAAGATAGGGCGCCAATTGTCTCGCTTGGCGCAGGTGGAAGAAGGCCCTTTTGCTCGTGGAGGCAACCTGGGCCTCCATCGACAATTTGGAGTCCAGGATAACACCAAGGCTTTTTACTGAGGGGACGGAATCAGCGGTTCCCCTTCAAAGGGGGGCAGCGAGAAAGGTGGTTCTGGGCGGCTCGGCCATAAGATCTCCGTCTTTGATGGATTTATTTTAAGTTTGTGGGCGTGGAGCCATTTTGTCACTGCTTCTAGGCCTCGAGTGAAGTTTTCGGGCACCGAGTTGCGCCAGGCTCCAGTTTCAGTAGGAGCTGGGTGTCATCGGCATATTGGTAGCACCCTAGGCCGAAACTCCAGGCTATACCAGCCAACGGCCGAACATAGATGTTAAACAACGTTGGTGATAATATGGCGCCTTGGGGCACTCCGCACTCGAGGAGAGATTTCCTAGATGTTTGGCCTAGCCATTCAACTCGCTGACTACGTCCACGCAGGAAGGAGTTAAGCCAAGCTAAAGCTGTTCCTTGTATCCCTATGGCGGCAAGTTGTCGTATCAGCAGATCATGGTCCACCGTGTCGAATGCGGCGGTAAGGTCCAGCAATACTAGAACTACTGAGCCTCCCTTGTCTAGTTGGCAGCGGATATCATCCGAGATGGCCACCAGGACGGTCTCGGTCCCGTGCCCGGGGCGGAACCCTGATTGCGTGGCTTTGGCCTCCTTCCTCTGGGTTCCCTCTTATTTATTTATTTACTAGCCTGGGGACCCGGCCCTGCCCGGGTTATTTGAGAAAGGCATTGTGTGCCAAGGTTGGTCCTTATCCGTTGTTTATTTGGCTCGCAGTGGTCTCAGGAAGTGAGTGAAGGTACTTCAAGTCCCAGAATCCATGGTCCATCCTTCTCCAAATTGCACCAGAATGTAGAGTGGGTCATGGGGGTTCTGTGTGCCAAATTTGGTCTTGATCAGTTATTGGATGAGGGTCGCAGCAGTCTTGGGAAGTGAGTGGAGCAGGCCCGGATTACCCATAAGGCCAGACTAGGCCATGGCCTCGGGCGGCAGGTTTTGGGGGGCAGCGGATTCGGCCCCCCGAAAACATAATTTTTTTTAAAAATCGCCCCCTCGCAGTGCTCCCCCCGCCCTCTCCCGAGAGAGTCATCATACCTCAAGAGAGGGCGGGGGGAGAGCGCTGCGAGGGGGGCGGGGAGGAAGGAATGGCGCCTTCCCCTCACCTGGGCCACCCCCTTGCAAAGGAAGGAGGCAGCGAGGAGGAGGAAGGAAAGCTCTGCACCACCGGCGGGCATGCATGCATGTGCACGCATGCCCGCCAGTGGGCTTCCTTCCTCCTCCTCCTCCTGGCTGCCTCCTTCCTTTGCAAGGGGGCGGCCCAGGCGGCGAGGAGGAGGGTGGGGCTTCCCGTCCACCTCCTCGCACCTTCCTTTCGGTCGCGGGAGGAGGAGGACGAGGTGGACGGAAGGCACGCGGCACTGCTCGTGGGGCTTCCGTCCGCCGCCTCCTCCACCTCTCGCGACCAAAAGGAGGGCACGAGGAGGAGGACGGGACTTCCATTCCTCCTCGCGCCTTCCTTTTGGTCACGGGAGGAGGAGGCGGTGGACGGAAGCCCCACGAGCAGTGCCGCACGCCTTCCGTCCACCTCCTCCTCCTCCCGCGACCGAAAGGAAAGCGTGAGGTGGACGGAAGCCATGGGGCCGGTGCCGCACGGCTTCCGTCCACCTTCTCGGCCCTCCTTCCGGTCGTGGGAGGAGGAGGCGACAGAAGCCGCACGGCACCGGCCGCCTCCTCCTCCTCCGCGAACGGAAGGAGGGCGCGAGGAGGCAACGGAAGCCGCACGGCCGGGGCTGCTGCCGCATATGCGCAGCAGCGCCCTGGGGGCGTGGCTTCCCACACCCTGGGGGCGTGACTTCCCACATCCTGGAAGCATGGCTTCCCACACCCTGGGGGCGTGGCTTCCCGAGCCCTGGGGGGCGGGGCGGGGCATCTTGGCCTTGGGCGGCCGAAGATGCTAATCCGGGCCTGGAGTGGAGGTACTTCAAGTCCCATCATCCGTTTTCCATGCTCCTTGATACTGCACCAGGATGTAGAATGAGTCATGGGGGCCCTGTGTCCCAAGTTGGGTTTGATCCGGAAACTCAAGCTGGTGCAGAACGCAGCAGCATGCCTGCTTTTAGGAGCCACAAGATCCGCTCATGTAACCCCACTCTTGCGCGAGCTGCAATGGCTTCCAATTGAATTCCGGGTCTTCTTCAAGGTGTTAGTTTTAACTTTCAAGGCCTTATATGGTTTGGGGCCAGTGTACCTGAGGGAGCGGCTTACCCCATATGTGCCCAGAAGATCACTGCGTTCAGAGGGGCTCAACATGTTGGAGGTGCCTGGCATAAAGACCTACAGGCTATCTAGTACGCGGCAGAGGGCGTTTGCAGTGGCCGCCGCCAACTCTATGGAACTCCCTGCCTGAGGAGACGCGAGCCCTATGGGACTTGATGCCATTTCGCAGATCCGTTAAGACCTGGCTGTTTAGGCAGGCATTCGGACTCTGACCGGTGCCCGCCATAACCTGCCACCCTGCTGCGTCCCCGCCACTTGCATTACTGTTGTTTTGTTGTAGTTTTATTATGGGAGTGGGGTTTTAACTTGGGATTTTAACTTGGTTTTCTAATGTTTTATGTGTTTTATCTGATATTTTATTGCTGTAAACCGCTCTGAGCTCCGGAGAGAGCGGTCTATTAAGCTGAATAAATAAATAAATAAATAAATTGATAAATATACAGTAAGTCATTGGATGAGGTTGGCAGCAGTCTTGTGAAGTGAGTGGAGGTACTTCAAGTCCCATCATCCGTGGTCCACCATCCTCCGAACTGCACCAGGATATAGAGTGGGTCATGGGGGCACTGTGTGCCAAGTTTGGTCTCCATTGGTCATTGGATGAGGGTCGCAGTGGTTTCAGTAAGTGAGTGAAGGTACTGCAAGACCCATCATCCGTGGTCTATCCCCCTTAGAACTGCAGCAGGATGTAGAGTGAGCCATGAGTACTCTGTGTGGCAAGTTTGGGCCTGGTCTGTGATGTGTAGGGGCTGCAGTGGTCTGTGGGAAGTGAATCAGGTGAAGGTACTGCAAATCCCATCATTTGTGGCCCATCCTGCCCTAAACTGCACCAGGATGTAAAGTGCGTCATGGGGGATTTGTGTGCCAAGTTTGGTTCTGATCCGTCATTGGTGTGGGCCACAGTGCTGTAAGGAAGTGAGTTTAAGTACTGCAAATCCCATCATCCATGGTCCATCCTCCCTCAAACTGCACCAGGATGTAGAGTGGGTCTTGGGGGTTATTTGTGCCAAGTTTGGTCTTGTTCTGTCATTGTTGGGGGCTGAAAAGTGTTTTGGCCTTAAACTCCCACCATGTCTGACTGCCTCAGGGCTTTTCCTTACCCCCCTCTGCCACTTTAGAGTGTCGGAATGTTGGTGCTGCTGCCCAATCAGAGGCGTTATGCAAATAATCCCACAGTAGCAACCAATCAGAAAGCTGGCACATATCCACAAACAAGCATACATACATACATACATACAAACATTCTTTTTTATTATATATCCAGATTTATTTATTATTTCGATTTCTATACCGCTCCTCCCCGCAGGCTCGGAGCGGTTCACAAAATCTAAAAGCATATACATTAAAAGCAATACATGTAAAACCAGGTTTCCACAATTTTTAAGAGGGGCCGCTAAGATTGAATGCTTGCAGGAAAAGGGTAGTCTTACAAGTCCTCCGAAAAGGCGCCAGTTCTCTAATTCAGTGTTTCCCAACCTTTTTTTTTACATTTACAAAATCCTGGGGCACACCACCAACCAAAATGACACAAAATGACACTCTAACACAGTAATACATATAGTTAATATGTTTTTTAAAATGTATTTATACATTCAGTGTGAAACCTGGAGAGCGAGAGACCCAGTAGACAACGGGTGGTGAGAGGGGGTGGTTGTAATTTTGTGCCTTTATCGAGGTAGGTTTCTTAGGGTTTTTATACTTCAACACACTAGACTCTCCCCCCCCCTTCCTGGAGGTTCCAATTTCCCAAGGCACACCTGATGATAGCTCACGGCACACTGGTTGGGAAACACTGATATACAATATGTGTTTTCTGGGTGTATATATTTGTGTATATGTGTATATATGTGGTTTTCACATGTGTTGTAATGGGTTTTTTTTAAAGTGGTTGAGGGGGGAAAGGAAAGGGCCTGAGGCTGTTAGGAATGGTGGGAATTGAAGTCCAAAACACCAGGAGGGCCCAAGTTTGCCCAGGCCCGCTTTAACTTGTAATGTTACTACCACCTATCTTGGTTGGTGGTGTGCCCCAGGGTTTTGTAAATGTAAAAAATGTGCCGCGGCTCAAAAAAGGTTGAAAATCACTGTTTTCGATTGTATTGTCAGCATTGAATCCTTGCTGTTAGTCGGTCTGAGTCCCTTTACAGAGGTAGAGAAGATCGGGATACAAATCTTTTAAATAGATAAATAAATTACTGGATAACGTTTTCAACAAAATGACACCAATAATTATATGTTTTAATGGTTTTTATATATGTTTTATATTGTAATGCTGATTGTTTTTAAATGGCACTTCAATGAATGCCTGGCATCAACGAGCCCCTCTGTTGAATATAGTCAACTGCTCCCTTGAGCAAGGAGCTTTTCCAGAGGAGTTAAAAGAGGCGGTGGTAACTCCATTGCTGAAGAAGCCCGGTTTAGACCCCGCGGCTCCCTCCAATTACCGCCCAGTGTCCAATTTACTGTACCTGGGCAAGGTAATTGAGAGGGCAGCAATGGACCAGTTGCAGACATTCTTGGATGATGCAACCTGGCTAGACCCCTTCCAGTCCGGCTTCCGTTCGGGCCATGGGACGGAGACCATCCTAGTCTCCATCACAGACCTACTCCGTTGCCATTTGGATCGAGGCGGATCAGCGCTGCTCGTGTTATTGGACCTCACGGCAGCGTTTGATACTGTCGATTACCAACTTTTGACACACCGCCTGGCGGTGGCGGGGTTACGGGGACAGCCCTCAATTGGCTGTCCTCCTTCCTCCAAAACCGCCGGCAGCGAGTGAAGTGGGGAGGGGTGGTCTCCGAGGGCTCCCCCTTACATTGTGGAGTCCCTCAGGGGGCCATTCTCTCCCCGCTGTTATTTAACATCTACATGCGACCACTTGCCCAACTGGCGCGGAGTTTTGGGCTGGAGTGCCATCAGTACACTGATGACACTCAGCTCATTCTGAGGATGGACGCTGGGGTGTAATCCGTACCCGATAATTTCCATTTCTGCCTGGAAGCCGTGACTGGATGGCTGCGAGCCAGTAAGTTGAAGGTGAACCCGGCGAAGACAGAGATCTTGTGGCTGGGCCGCCCGGGGGAATCCAGTTGCCAACGTTTGACGGCATGGCGTTATGCTCGCAGCCTCTAGTAAAGAGCTTAGTGCAGTGGTTCTCAACCTGGGGGTCGGGACCCCTGAGGGGGTCGCAAGTGGGTGTCAGAGGGGTCGCCAAAGACCATCAGAAAGCATAGTATTTTTTGTTGGTCATAGGAGTTTTGTGTGGGCAGTTTGGCGCAATTCTATCGTTGGTGGGATTCAGAATGCTCTTTGATTGTAGATGAACTATAAATCCCAGCAACTATAACTCCCAAATGTCAAGGTCTATTGTCTCCAAACTCCACCAGTGTTCGCATTTGGGCATATTGGGTATCCATGCCAAGTTTGGTCCAGATCCATAATTGCTTGAGTCCACAGTGCTCCTTGTATGTAGGTAAACTACAGCTCCAAAACACAAGGTCAATGTCTACCAAACCCTTCCAGTATTTTCTGTTGGTCATGGGAGTTCTGTGTGCCAGGTTTGGTTCAATTCCATCGTTGGTGGAGTTCAGAACGCTCTTTGATTATAGGTGAACTATAAATCCCAGAAACTACAAGTCCCAAATGACAAAATCAATCCCGCCCAACCCACTATTAAAATTAGGGAGTATCAGGTATTTGTGCCAAATTTGGTGCAGATATTGACGTTACGATTCATAACAGTAGCAAAATTACAGCTATGGAGTAGCAACAAAAATAATTTTATGGTTGGGGGTCACCACAACATGAAAAACTGTATTAAGGGGTCATGGCATTAGGAAGGTTGAGAAACACTGGCTTAGTGGTCTGGCTGGATCCCCAGCTGTCTATGGAGGCGCAGGTTGCCTGCGCCTGCAAGACAGCTTTTTACCATCTTTGACAGGCAAAATGTCTGGCTCCCTATCTCTCCCGTTGCGACCTGGCCACTGTGATCCAAGCCACGGTCATCTCGAGGCTTGATTACTGTAATGTGCTGTACATTGGCCCGCCCTTGTCGATGATCCGGAAACTCAAGCTAGTGCAGAACGCAGCAGAACGCCTGCTCTCAGGAGCCGTAAGATCTGCTCACGCAACTCCATTGCTGCGCGAACTGCACTGGCTCCCAATTGAATTCCGGGTCTTCTTCAAGGTGTTAGTTCTAGACCCCTGCCCATCCTGGCTGATAAAGGAAGCCAGAGGGGGTTTGGCAGAGTGGGTGAAGGTGGTGGTTAATGCCTCCTTACAGGAGGGCAAAATTCCAGCCAGCTTAAAGCAAGCTGTTATAAAACCGCTGTTGAAGAAACCATCACTGACCCCACTCAATTAGTGAACTATCGGCCAGTTTCCAATCTCCCTTTTGGGCAAAGTCATGGAGCGTGTGGTGGCTTCGCAACTCCAGGGGTTCTTGGCAGACACTGATTATCTGATCCGGCACAGTCTGGCTTTAGGCCGACATGGTACTGAAACAGCCTTGGTCGCCTTGGTAGATGATCTACGCCGGAACACGACAGGGGAGTGTGTCCCTGTTGGTTCTGCTGGACCTCTCAGCGGCTTTCGATACCGTTGACCACGGTATCCTTCTGGGTCGCCTTGCAGATATGGGACTTGGGGTACTGCCTTGCAGTGGCTCCAATCCTTCCTGGAAGGTCGTACCCAGAAGGTGTCATTGGGTGACACCTGTTCGGCCCACAACCGTTGTCGTGTGGAGTCCCTCAGGGCTCAGTACTGTCCCCGATGTTATTTAACATCTACATGAAACCGCTGGGAGAGATCATTGAGTTTCGGAGTAAGGTGTTATCTGTACGCAGATGACGTCCAGATCTGTCACTCCTTCCCACCTGTCACCAAGGAGGCTGTCCAGACTTTGAACCGGTGCTTGGCTGCTGTGTCGGACTGGATGAGGGCTAGCAAATTGAAACTTAATCCAGACAAGACAGAGGTCCTCCTGGTTAGTCGAAAGGCCGAACAGGGCATAGGGTTACAGCCTGTGTTGGATGGGGTTACACTCCCCCTGAAGACGCAGGTTCGCAGCTTGGGAGTGATCCTGGACTCATCGCTGAGCCTGGAACCCCAGGTCTCGGCGGTGGCTGGGAGAGCTTTTGCACAGTTAAGACTCGTGCGCCAGCTGCGCCCGTTCCTTGGGAAGTCTGATCTGGCTATGGTCGTCCACGCTCTGGTCACATCCCGAATAGATTACTGCAACGCACTCTACGTGGGGCTGCCTTTGAAGACAGTTCGAAGCTACAACTAGTCCAACGGGCGGCAGCGAGATTACTAACCGGAGCTACGTACAGGGAGCATACTACCCCCCTGTTGTGTCAGCTCCATTGGCTGCCTGTCCAATTCCGAGCTCAATTCAAAGTGCTGGTTTTGACCTTTAAAGCTCTCTACGGTTCTGGCCCAGCTTACTTGTCCGAACGCATCGGCCTCTATGTCCCACCTCGTAATTTAAGATCATCCGGGGGCCCTCTCGCTCCCGCCAACCTCTCAAATGCGGTTGGCGGGGACGAGAGGGAGGGCCTTCTCGGTGGTGGCCCCCCCGTCTGTGAAACGCACTCCCTATTGATATTCGATCAGCTTCATCCCTCCTAACATTCAGAAAAAGAGTGAAATCCTGGCTTTGGGACCAAGCGTTTGCACCCTAGCACGACACGGCACTCTAGACTGGTCAGTTGGCAAATGGGTGGTTAAGATCTAAGACTTTGGATGGAACATTGTTTTAATGGTGATGAATGTATATGATGTTTTTAATATTAACTGTATTTTAATGTATTGAATTCTAGGTGTATTTTAATGTATTTTAATTTTAACTGTGTTTTACTATGTATTGTGTGGCATCGAATTGTTGCCGTCTGTTAGGTCAAGACTGAGTCCCCTCGGGGTTGAGAAGTAGCGGGGTATAAACACTGGAAATAAATAAATAAATAAATAAAATAAATAACTTTCAAGGCCTTATATGGTTTGGGGCCAGTGTACCTGAGGGAGAGGCTTACCCCATACGTGCCCAGAAGATCACTGCTCTCAGAGGGGCTCAACATGTTGGAAGTGCCTGGCAAAAAGACCTACAGGCTAGCCAGTACACGGCAGAGGGCATTCGCAGTGGCCGCGCCAACACTATGGAATTCATTGCCCGAAGAGACGCGAGCCCTGCGGGACTTGATGACATTTCGTAAGGCTGTTAAGGCCTGGCTGTTTAGGCAGGCATTCGGCTCTGACCGGTGCCCGCCATAACCTGCCACCCACCCATCACTGCCGCTACATCACTACTGCCCTGTTCCAGGTTTACTGGGGGGGGGGGGATTGGTTTTAACACTGTTTTAATGTTGTTATGTGTTTTTATTGGTATTTTATTGTTGTAAACCGGTCTGAGCTTCGGAGTGAGTAGTCTACCAAACTGAAATAAATAAATAAATAAATTGTGCCAATCTGTAACCCGCCTTGAGTCGCCATATGGCTGAGAAAGGTGGGCTATAAATGTCGTAAATAAATAAATAAAGATTTGTTTGAAGTGCATGCGTCCAGAAGTTGGCGTATTCCATTTGCATTCTTCTCGACCTTTTCCAACGCTTCTCTTCCCTTTTTCCCTTACTTAGACTAAACCCACGCCCTCGGGGTGTTTCCAGACGGAGGACTCCTCACACTAGCAATTAAAAGCTCCGGTGCAGCTGTGCCATCCTTAAAAAAAAATTCCCTTTGTTGGAAAAAGGATGGAAAAATGAGTGGAAAAATAAGAGTGGGGGAGAGCAAAAGGGGGCCATCTTCATGTAAAGTTCCCTGAAAAAGGCACAGAGCAAAAGAAGACAAACGAAATGTGAAAAGGCCTGTCTGGAACAGATTGCAAGGACTGGAAAAAAAAAGGGTCACACTGTGTTTGTTGGTAATGCTAGAATGTTTTCTTTTGGAATACAACCACTACACTCTCATTAAGATGATGGTGGTGGTGGTGGTGGTACGAGGGTTGAATGAAAAGTAATGCCTCCACCTTTGCTACTTGGGTTTGGATGGGAATATTTTAATTGCGTGTGCATGGGTGATACACCTCCCGCCAGGGAACCAATGAGGCACAAACACAGTTTTTGGATGAAAATTGGCCACAACTCATTTATTAGACGCAGGAACAAGGATTGGCGGCCATGCATGGGTCCTGGATCAGGAATCGGACAGCCCCCAGTTGTCCGAAGATGCTAGCGTGCCTGGGTGCCACCGGCCCAATGCCAGTCAACTGGAACTCTGCACCCAGGGGCGGTCTAAGGTAATTTTAAATGGTAGGCGAACATTATTTTGGTGCCCCCCCCAAAAAACATTATTTTGCCGCCCCCATGTAAAACAAATATACACTTATAATATCACAATACCATTAGTAGTATTATATTGTATCAATGTATATACAATATATTATATCATACTCATACTATATTATATCATAATTATATTATACTACATTACAATATAATTATATTATATTGACATTATAATATAATGTAACATTATATTATATTATTATTATAAAATAATAAAATTATTTATTTAAATAAAATTATCCTCTACTAAATATTTTCATGACTCCTATAAAACTCAAACAACCCAAAATAAAGTAAAATAAAATATTATATATTACTATTTTGTACAATACCACTATACTGCAATATTGTTTGTAATATTACATGTAATATAAAATATATCATTATTCTATTGTTATATTGTATTTGTATTATATTGTACGACAATATTAAGCAGAACTGTATAATAATCAACAAGAAATGCAATGTAAATGTATCAAAATCAGAATATATTACCTATCACCCGACTCATAATTCACAGGAGTCTCCCATAAGTCCAAAATTAGGATCCCAATGTAAATGTAAATAGAAAAACAGCCAAAATGTTCAAATGAGGTCGAATACAGGCAACGCGGCCTGGGCAAACTTGGGCCCCCCCCTCTAGGTGTTTTGGACTCCAACTCCCACAACTCCTCATAGCCTCAGGCCCCTCAGGTCTAGACAGAAATAGAGCCGAAGAAGAAAGGAAGGAGGGAGAGAAGAGGTCACAGAGGAAGAGGAGGAAAGCCCTTCATTCATTCCTTCACTTACACTTCCTTCACTGATTCTTTTCCCCTTCCCCACAAACGCGCGCGGCGGAGACAAAGGGAGAGGGGAAGCACTCCCTGCCTGCCCGATAGGGAGTGCTTTGCTTACAGGCTTCTGCACAAGGGAGCTACTGGGCATGCGCAGGGGGTTTTCGCGCATGTGCAGTTGCTCCTGCGCTCAACTTCAGCTCCGAGCAACTGCGCCTGCGTGAAAACCTCCGCGGCGTGCCCAGAAGCGGCGTCGGAGCCCAAGGCCAGGGTCAAAAGCAGGCAGCTGCAGCACTGTCTGAGGAACATCGGCAGGGCCAGGATGGCACCCCATGCGGCCAGGATGGCGCCCCCTTCCCAGATGGCGCCCTAGGCGGCCGCCTACTTGGCCTATTTTGTAGGACCGCCCCTGTCTGCACCCCAGGTGGTCAGGGTGTTATCCCCCTATACAACCAAGGGGCGATAAGCCAGCCAGATCCAGGGCCCATGCCAGACGCCAAACAGAGAGTTGTGACATAGAACATAATAACAGAAAAATCAACATAGTGCAAACGATTATACAGCAAAACAAAGCGCAAACCAACAAGCAACAAATACAAGGAGGGAGGGTGGGGAAGAAACTGACACGTGCCAGCAGGGAAGCCCAGGCAGCCTTAAGTACCATTTTATTATGGCCCATCTTCCTGCAGTTGTACTGGAGGACATAGAGCAGGCATGGGCAAAGTTGGGCCCTCCAGGTGTTTTGGACTTCAACTCCCACCATTCCTAACAGCCCCAGGACCCTTCCTTTCCTCCGTCAGCCGCTTAAGCGGCTGACGGAGGAAAGGAAGGGTCCTGGGGCTGTTAGGAATGGTGGGAGTTGAAGTCCAAAACACCTAGAGGGCTCAACTTTCCCCATCCCTGACCTAGAGATTCCCAAATTAAAAAATAGTGACTTTTTCATTTGGAGTGTCCCCAATTTGCAGGAATCTTGTGCCTCTTACCCCAGTGAATGTCGAGGGCCGGCTGTATAATAATAATAATCCCCTCTCGGCAAAAAAAAAAAAAAAAAAGAAAAAAAAGGGAAAAAAAGGTCAGGCCTTTTTGGTACATAAATAAATAAATGAAGCAGGAGATTTCCATCAGAGGCTCTGGGGTCACTTGAGGCTATTTTCCTAGACATTTTCCTCTTATGACTCATGAGCTGCAAGTAGCTCCTACCAGAGATGGCAAAAGACAGATAAACCCCCTTAGTCTGCTTATTATTTAGGGGTTGTTTGTTTTAATATGCCATTGCCATTTATTTGGTTATGGGTTTTTTTCCCCTTGGGGTGGGGATGGCAAAATGCACTTTGCAGGCACCAGGCACCTGAGAGATGTATGTATTTATTTGTTAGTTTCGAAAATTCATTTATAGCAGAATTTCAAAAATTCCTTGTCTTGAAGGGGTGCATCTGTACTGGAGAATGATTAGAGCCTGACATTGCTTTAACTGCCTTGACTCAGTGATATAAAGTCCTAGGAGTTATAGTTTTACAGGATCCTTCTCCGCCAAAGAGTGCTGGTGCCTCACTAAACTACATATCTCAAGATACTAGGCCTGGGCAATCATGGTTCTAAATGGTTCTAAAGTACTTACAAAACGGAAGTTCTGGTGGTGAACACTAGGTGGCGCTGGTGCTTTGCTTCTACAGTGTTACTAAAGTTCTGGTGGTGAAAACTAGGTGGCGCTGGTGCTTTGCTTCTACAGTGTTGCTAAAGTTCTGGTGGTGAAAACTAGGTGGCGCTGGTGCTTTGCTTCTACAGTGTTACTAAAGTTCTGGTGGTGAAAACTAGGTGGCGCTGGTGCTTTTTCTACAGTGTTACAGTGTTACTAAAGTTCTGGTGGTGGCTACAGTGTTGCTAAAGTTCTGGTGAAAACTAGGTGGCGCTGGTGCTTCTACAGTGTTACTAAAGTTCTGGTGGTGAAAACTAGGTGGCGCTGGTGCTTTGCTTCTACAGTGTTGCTAAAGTTCTGGTGGTGGTGGTAAAAAAACTTACAGTGTTACTAAAGTTCTGGTGGTGAAAACTAGGCGCTGGTGCTTTGCTTCTACAGTGTTACTAAAGTTCTGGTGGTGAAAACTAGGTGGCGCTGGTGCTTTGCTTCTAGTGTTGCTAAAGTTCTGGTGGTGAACATTTCAGAACTCTAACAAAACTTTCAAAGCTTCATTATTATTTCATTATTGGCGATTTTTAAGACAGAACTAATTAGGAACTGCCATTTATAACGAAATTTTGAAAGTTTTGTTAGAGTTCACCACCAGAACTTTAGCAACACTGTAGAAACAAAGCACCAGTGCCACCTAGTGTTCACCACCAGAATTTTAATTTTGTTAGTACTTGAGAACCATTTAGAGCCATGTTTGCACAGGCCTACAAATGCCATATGAGCCATGACAATTCAAGTGGTGTCAATCTGCGTTAATTCTAGACCAGTGTTTCTTAACCTTCCTAATGCTGCGACCCCTGAATACAGTTCCTCATGTTGTGCTGACCCCCAACCATAACATTATTTTCATTGCTACTTCATACCTGTAATTTTGCTACTGTTATGAATCATAATGTGAATATCTGATATGCAGGATGTATTTTCATTCACGTGACCAAATTTGGCACAAATACCCGATAAGCTC
This sequence comes from Anolis apletophallus, assembly GCA_030556195.1. NCBI lineage: Eukaryota > Metazoa > Chordata > Lepidosauria > Squamata > Anolidae > Anolis > Anolis apletophallus. Next base: position 8,665,756 of record JARBWK010000021.1, read on the forward strand.
AAATTTGAATAATGGTGGGGTTGAGAGGGCATTGATTTTGTCATTTGGGAGTTGTAGTTGTTGGGATTTATAGTTCACCTACAATCAACGAGCATTCTGAAGTCCACCAACGATGGAATTGAAACAAACTTGGCACAGAGAACTCCCATGACTAACAGAAAATACTGGAAGGGCTTGATGGGCATTAACCTTGAGTTTTGGAGTTGCAGTTCACCTACATTCAGAGAGCACTGTGGACTCAAACAATGATGGATCTGGACCAAACTTGGCACAAATACTCACTATGCCCAAATGTGAACACTGGTGTACTTTCAGGAAAATAGACCTTGATATTTGGGAGTTGTAGTTGCAGGGATTTATAGTTCACCTACAATCAGAGAACATTCTGAACCCCACCAATGATAGAATTGGCCAAACATCCACACAGAACCCCCATGGCCAATAGAAAATACTGTATTTTCTGATGATCTTTGGCAACCCCTCTAACACCCACTTGTGACCTCCCCAGGGGTCCTGACCCCCAGGTTGAGAAACACTGCCCTGGGACATAAGATCTAATTTGCTTTTTCCTCCAATGTATCTAAAAGAGCAACCAAAGTGTTCAAAAAGTCACAGAATTAACCATAACACCTTACTACTTATATACAAAAAATGCAACTTTGTACTTGGTGTTACATTATTTCTGAAATACAATGATACCATATCCTCATCAGCCAAAATCATTTAAACAATGTTACAACCAATATTCTTCTTCTTAAGGGGTTACTTAAGGGGCTCCTAAATAAGTTCTTCAGCCATGGACTCAGGGGACAGGTCTTGTCCTGGATTGGAACCTGGCTAAACTGTAGGAAACAAAGGGTGGTAATAACCGGACATGTCTCTGGGTGGAAAGAGGTGAGAAGTGGCGTACCCCAAGGTTCAGTTTTGGGTCCGTTACTTTTTAATTTATTCATTAATGACCTGGATGTAGGAGTGAATTCTGAGGTAGCAAAAAGTTTGCAGACGACACTAAATTGTTCAGGGTAGTTAAAAAATGAAACTGACTGTAAGAGCTCAGAAAGATCTCTCGAAATTGAGTGAATGGGCAACAAAGTGGCAAATGCATTTTAACCTAAACAAGTGTAAAGTTATGTGGCAAAGAACCCCAACTACACCTACAAATTGATGGGGTCAAAGCTTTCCGAGACAAACCAGGAAAGGGATCTTGGGGTTTTGGTGGACAGCTCAATGAAGATGTCAACCCAGTGCAGCAGCAGTGAAAAAGCAAATTCTATGCTTGGCATGATCAGGAAGGGAATCGAAAATAGGTCAGCAAATGTTGTATTACCTCTCTACAAATCTATGGTGAGGCCACATCTGAGTACTGTGTACAATTCTGGTCTCCGCACCTTAAGAAGGATATAACGGAACTGGAAAAGGTACAGAAAAAAGGGCAACAAGAATGATCCAAGGGATGGAGCGGCTCCTTATGAAACCAGGTTGCAACGCCTTGGTCTTTTCAGCCTTGAAAGACGGCGCGTTAAGAGGTGACTTTGATGAAGTGTATAAAATCATGCATGGGATAGAAAGGTGAACAAAGAAAATTATTTTCTTTGTCACAAAAACACTAGGACTAGAGGGCACTCCCTGAAGCTCCAAGGTAGGAAAATTAGGACTAATAAAAGGAAATATTTCTTCACCCAGAGGGTCATTGGGTTATGGAATTTACTTCCAGAAGAGGTTATGACAGCTGTCAGCCTGGAACAACTTCAAGGCAGGATTAGACAGATTCATGGATACCAAGTGTATCGGTAGTTACTGAAAGGACATTCAAGTGCCACCTGGAGTGGTTGAGGTAGGCAGGATTTCCTGGGTACTGGTTGTGGGGGTCAGGAGCAGGTTAGGGTTTGCCCTCCTTCTGCTCGAGATCCCGTGTGTACAACTGGTGGGCCACTGTGTGATACAGAATGCTGGACTAGATGGGCTGAGGCCCGATTCAGCATGGCTCTTCTTATGTTCTTATGTTCTTACTTCCAAAACTATGGTTCCCATTCATTCAGTTGAGATGGTGCAGAAAAGATCGATGTCCTTGAGTTTCTTTCCATTTGGGTCAGGGTTCCTTCAGTTTGTTTCCTTTTACATTATTGTCACTTATGATATCACTTTGCATCCCATGGAATCCTGACATTTAGATACATGCTATGGCTGGCTCTACACTGCCATATATAACCCCTGAATCCAGGATAATTTCTGAATCCAGATTGCCTGCTTTGAACTGGATTATATGCATCTACACTGTCATATAATCCAGTTCAAAGCAGATATAATCAAGATTCAGAAACTGGAATCTTCTTCTTAGACGATCCCTTGTAGCTCGAGGATGATTTTCTTCCAGATGTGGTGTGTCTTGGTGGTGGGTCTGTAGGTGGCTGTAGGAAGGCGGTCTCGGTCAGGGGTTGGCTTGACGTGCCTTCCTTTCTTTGCACACATTCACCCCTTTCACCCCTGATCATAGCTGACCTCCAGTTAGAGCGCTCAAGGGCCAGGGCTTCCAGTTCTCGGGGTCCATGCCACAGATTTTGAGGTTGGCTTTCAGCTCATCTTTAAACCTTTTTCCGTGTCCACCAACATTCCATTTTCCATTCTTGAGTTCAGAGACAGTAATCGGGCATTCGGACAATGTAGAGTCAGCATGAGCAAGTGGATGGCGGAAGACATCACTTCAATGCTGGAGTCTTGGCTGGCTGCACAGTGTTTCCCAGCCCTTTTTTTGAGCCGTGGCACACTTTAACATTAAAAAAAAAAATCCAGGGCTTCACCACCAACCAAAATGACACAAAATGACACTGTAACACAGTAAAGAACGGCTGGGGAAAGGTGACCTGTTGGGAGTGCCAAAGCTGGGAAGGGGAGGGAGCCATCCTGCCCGCCCCCTCCCAGCTTCAGTTCTCCCATAGCCGCCCAACCTTGAGGGGCAGTGCCAAG